>CM046834.1:2441708-3027542 GCA_025618425.1 Heliocidaris tuberculata
AAAATAGAAGTGGTGAAAGCACTAAGTGGTCGTTTGGCAATTACAGCACCCTGCAAACCTTTCGATTGTACTTTTAAGAGTTAGCGGCGCCATTTTAGGCAGGCATTCTGAAATGGCGCCGTTTTCAAAGAAGGTACAGTGTGACACATGGTTAATGTAAATAGATAGAAATGTTTCTCTCTTGAATAGATCTGAAAGTATATCAAGGTTTCGATTCGAAAGTAAAGGAATGCACAGTGATATTTTAGTTCTTGTTCACTTAATGTGCTTTTGAATATGAAAAGATGTTTTTGTTCTCGGTTGTACATGTAGTATCTTGTCTTCTTTACAATCATGTTTTCCCTTTTTATCCCTTCTACAGGGTTCCTTTATTAAACGATATCATACATCAGAATATTCTTCACAATCAACACTCTGGAGGTTTGCAAAAAGAAGCATTAAAAGACCAAACTCCTGATTATTTTCTTAATTTTCAAATAAAACTGATGTCTTTTATTGACACTTGCTATTAAAACAACAGATAGCTTTCGTATTGATTTTTGTCTTTATTGTATTTCGTATTTAGTTTATAGGTTTAAATCTCACGTTTGCTTACTTATCCCTATCATACTAGGCCGGGGATCGTAATATTGAGATTAGTTTAATTATCTCCAAGTTAGCGCTGAAGCAAGGGCACACTGAACGACAATTTAATTATGTTGATTGCAAAAGGATCTTATTGGGTCATTTCTTTACCTCATGAAATGCTCAATAAAAAAACACACAAACCAATGCACCATCACAACTCTAGTGTATAGATTTAGACCCTTCATTAACCTTACAAATGCCGAATACCTTCATAATTTAGTTTTGAGTTATGTTAATAATAATAATATTAATAATATTGGGTATTTGGGGTAGCCTCGCTAGTCATAAGGACCGCTATCCATAACTCGTGACTAAATGAATAGCGGTTTTGTATGAATAGCGGTCTTTCTAAATAGCGAGCAAACCATAGAAAAATTACCTCGCTATTCATAAGGACCTCCATTCATAAGGACCACTATTCATAACTATTCATAAGGACCGCTATTCATAACGCGTGTTAAATGAATAGCGGTTCTCTATGAATAGCTGCTGTCCTTATGAATAGCAAGCGGACCCCGGGTATTTTTATAGCGCTCATATCCACCCCGTAATAAGGTGCTCAAGGCGCTCCAATATTACCCCGGCTCTAGCTAGGCTACCGAATTCGGTGGTCACAGCATTCAAGGAATTCCTTCCTATACCAGTACCCATTTAACACCTGGGTTGAGAGTGGCAAATGTAAATTAATGTCTTGCCAAAGAACACTAGTGCCGTGCCGGGGTTCGAACCCACGACCTTCGCATCTCTAGTCAATTAAGTATTTAAACCACTCAACTACGACACCTCTGTGTTAAGTGATCTAAATAATTTTTATTTACAAATTAAATCCATTATAGTTCCTTTCCTAGGTTATTCATGAAATTGATTCCAATAGTAATTATTATGTGGTATCAAGGGCACCAGTGTAACTCTAGGTCAACGAGAGAAACTGATAAACAGTTTAGAAATATCCAATTCTTGAAAAAGGGAGTTGATTTAAGATAAGAATGATAAACTAATTGGTGTAAGTGACGAGGTTATGACAGTAGCCTCGAGACCACTACGCCAATTTGTCTTCATTACCAGGGATATTCATATTATTCAAAGAAAAAAACATCATTTTCATATTTTCTGATTTTCCTTAGGCTTTTTATTTATTTCTTCGATTACTGCTTTTATTGACGACTTATATGTAGGGGGAATATAAAAATGCCAATCCGACTCCTCATGATTGATAATATTCTACAACATGCAATAAAAACCCCAAAAACTATTAAATTCCAGCGGAGAGGGCCAGTACAGTTTCGCTCCTTCTTCTCTTGTAATTTGAAATGAATGATTTAATGCGGGGGGGGGGGGGGGGGGGACACATGAAATACAATCACATCTGAAGTTCAGACACTGCACTGTTGAAAATGAATTAACAATGAGAACAGAGAAAAATAACAATTTTCATATAAAAAAAATTATTACAATTATTTTGTGCTTATTAATCATGGAAATAGGGTATGAATGCATTTTCGCTTGAAGTGTATACCTTGGGTAATTGAATTTTAAAACTGATCATCAAATCCTCTAATATCGCATGGTGAGAAGAAGGAGCGAAACGCTTTTTAACTATATCCAATAAAAATGTGTCGAATGGAAATCTGGGTATGTTCACGTATGTCACCATGCAGGTGCGTACTGATTGGAAGGCAAATTTGACAACTAACTTGGAGAAGTTTGTTTCGTGCCTCTTGTTCTTATGATTTCCATACGACCACGGATCGGGTATACGAAACAATCATGACAGCACATTACATCTACTAACTAAAGGATATTGTATACTTCGTATTCATTACGAGTTAATTTTTTCGTACTGCGAGAAAAGTTCTAGGACTTTCATTTGAAGATGTCAGGGCTCGGATGAAGATGATGTTGGTTGAAGCACCTAATCCAATTTCTCTTTCTCAACTGTCACTCAGAGCACACTACACGTGCCCACGAGTACACAACGCATTGTGCATATTTAACACAAGGTGTTGCATGCAAAAGCATGCGTGTCTGGAGATGTGGTGCTTGTATATTATTAGTTAGTTTCTAACTTGGTTATGCAGTTGGAGGTGTCATGAGGGATCAAAAAAGCTTTTCCTTGATGGTTTTCATTTGACGCTAATCCAATTTCAGGGTATTGTCGGTCAATAGTGGACCATGCTCGCGCAACTCTTTGCCAGGTCAGGGCGCGCCATTTAATTTCTTGTTGGTAACGGTGGAGGGATGGCGCCGCGATTCAAGTGCCGGGTTTCAACCTCGCAGGTGCGGGGCTCTTCAAAACAGCAGGTCTTGGAATTAATAAATGAGCGAATGCAAGAATAAACGTGACGTACAGACCAAAAACTCTGAAATCTTATCCACACCCCCTATAATGAAGATAGTACAAGATGGAGAAAAAAAAACCTGTCATTATTATAATTATGTGCAGCTTGTCTTATCAAAGATTATCGAAAATTGATAATTTTTATCTATATGTAGATCTACTTCTATTTTCTGAATTGGTCATAGTGTCCGAGGTAACAGATGTTATGTTTAACTTCCTTTCGATTGGTGTAAATTTGGATATCTATCACTTACGTTTCTTCTTCTTCTTCACCCAAAGATGGTCTTTATTTTTATTTCTATTTCCTCTCTCTCTTGATTCAATACGTGAATCTATTGGCAAATTACCGGGTACATTTTAGACTATAACTTTGCACTTGTTTTTAGTTCTATTTTACTTTAGTTGTGTCTAAAGCTATTTTTTCTCAAAATGGCAAATATCATTTGAAAATTATTTTCGACCCGGGAAAAATAGTGAACCTGATATGGATTTGAATTCGACTAATGCGTATTATCTGATTCATAGAAGAGAAAACATCACAAAATATCATGAATCAGTAAGGATAATGCATATTGCTTTAATACGAAGTTTATTTGGCCATTGAATGCTACCTGTTGTCGTAGCTATCTTTGTTAAGGTGGAATAATAAGTTTTAAATAAAAATATGATTCTTCTATCAATATCATGGATAGCTCACAGACCAAATATGTTATCCAGAGGATGATGTTAATTCAAGAAAGCAGACTTGACACTTATTGATTATATATATAATTAATTGATAGTACTGTGTGTGTGTGTGTGTGTGTGCGCGCGCGCGTGTGTGTGTGTGTGTGTGTGTGTATATATATATATATATATATATATATATATATATATATATATATATAGCCCCCCCAAAAAAACAACAACAAAAACAAAACAAAACAAAACCAACAAAAAAAAACCGAGTAAAATTGATTTAAACGTAACATTACTTTTTAACGTTTATTCAATGAATATTCATGATAAAGAAGTAGCTATTTTGAATTTAAAATTTCATCTGAAATAGGTGGAAAACTGTTTAGAAATTGTTTTATTATAATGAGAGAATTTTAGAAACATCTCCCAAATGAGGAGACAGTTATACGTTATTCTATTTATGTAAATAAAATTTGAGTAACATTAAGTAATTGGATCTGTCATAGAACATATTTCTAAATAAATAATCCAGTATCTTGACTATGATGTGTACATCAACCATGTTAACGGGGTTGTTGATAACAATTATCGATTTATTATATTATTGTACTATTTCGATTCTTTATAACTTTCTTCTTTCAAAGCACTCTACTATTATAACAGAGTAAGTTCATATCTTATTGCCCTCAGGACTTCGTTGGAAATAATCACAACAACTTTAACAGAATATCGACTTCAAATTCCATTTTGTATTCTATTTTGTAATATGATTGGTGAATAAGATAGAATTCATATTTAATTTCCATTTCCCCTTTCCCCTTAAGTCTTTTTTTCTTGTGACGTTGAGTATTCTGTAATATTTTGAAAATTTAAGGAAAATTCTACAATATGAATCAAATTTAATAGCCTCCAATGTTCTGTTATTTCATAAATGAAGGTATATTCAAGAATAGGCAGGTCTAAAACTACACCTTCTTCTAATGAACTCAAAGACATAGCAAAATGTCGGGAGGGCAGTGTCGTTGTACTGATATGCCCGCTAAACCATTGACATTTTTTCAACGGTATCTTAATCTCGTTTTTTGCTCGCCACGCGGCCCGTAATGGGTTTACACAATTTTGCCACTTAGAGCGCTCTTTGTTTTGACTTAACCGTGAGTGCATATGTATTTAAGTTGCTCTAAATGAGATTATCTCAGTTATTAAGATCAGCTACTAATGGAAGTTAGGCTGGAAGGGGGTCAAAGCGAGAAAAAAAAGTGTATTTGTTCTCTACGAGGTGAAACGAGTATTAGTGAAGAGTAACTGTTCCGTTTCGGATGATTCAATCGCCAAGGTAGACATATTTTAATGATTTGCAGTAAAAGTATGAAGCCGTACCGGAACCAGAGAGGAAGAGAAAGAAAGAATGGGAGTGGGTAAACAAGAGAAACTAGAAAGAGGAGAGACATTATACGTGAGAAAGAGAGAGATAGAGAGGGAGAGAGACTTGGAAGGAGTGGGTAATTTGTGTAATGCAGGAGATGTGCGAAATGAGGCCAGGAATATGAATGCGAGTAAAAAAAAAGTTTAAAAATGAAGAAAAAAACAAATTAAAAAGTATATAAGAAAAGGAAAGGAAAATTGAACGATAAAGTGGAAGACGGAGAGAGAAAGCAAGAGAGAGAGAGGGGGGGGGGCAAAGAAAGTGGGAATGCAGGGACTGATCATGCTGACAGGCAAAAAGTTTTAAAATCCTTAAATTGGCAACACATTGAGAGGTTCAAAATCATTGTTTTTTGTCAAAATTGGCCACTTTTTCAACTTACCGACAATCTTTTTTAACCATGTATATTGTTTTCAAAGACATTACACCTTATTAGAATCTTGTAGCATTAAAAGAAAAATAATATTGTTGCCAATTTGAAGAACAAAATGTGATCAATTTAGCTCTTAAATAATTCCTGTCCTGAAAGGGTTAAATAATACCACCTATATCTTACCCTTCAAAATGTGTCGTGTGTCTCTACAGCTAAGAGGGACTGTCTCAATTAACTTGACTTTCCCTAAAGGTGGTCTATGAATAATAACGTCAATCAAAATAACTGTCGCCGGTTAGATGGTCTCTGTGGTCTTAATCTTCAGCCTCCAAACAGACTCATCAACACATCTCAGCTTGATACGGCATTCAAAATGACTTTACTCATCTCGAATTATCGTTATAAACGACGGGATTAAGCACTTATCATAATCTTGTCCGGTATACTGTATATTTGACACTTATTAGGGAGTAAATATTTGTCCTACGTTTATACTTTCTATTACAAGTTTGAAGAATCCTCACAATCTAGTTTCATTTCATGAACATTCTAATACTAATGATTTCCTCACTAACCTTTTATCTTCATCATTTTTGCCACTTATCTCTAAACCTACGAGAGTGACTGATCACTCTGCCACCCTTATAGACAACATATTCTGTAATTGCCAACCTGTTCCTAAAGCTGGCATTATTGTGACAGACATTTCTGATCACTTTCTGATCTTTACTCACATTCAGTTAGCACTTCCAGTTACTAAAAATGATGGTATGAACTTAGGAGCACGTCGTATTTTCACTCCTGAAAATATAACCTCTTTACAGGACAAGTTAAGCTCTACTGTTTGGTCTGATGTTTACTCTGTGAAAGAAAATGTTGATCAAGCCTTTGAAATATTTTTAAACATGTTAAATAATTGCATAAATTTTTGCATACCATTGAAAAAACATCGGAAATATGATTATAAGCGTATACCTAAACTTCCTTGTGTTACAAAATCAATTCTACGATCCATTAATTGCAAAAATAATTTATATATCGACTTTATTTCTAAACCTTGCGATTCTTCACGAATGAAATACACTTCCTACAAAAATGTGCTTACTACAACCCTTCGCTTGGCGAAAAGGGATATTTTGTGGAACAACTAGATCTATTTAAAAATGACGTTAAAAACACTTGGAAAATCATAAATGGTGCTCTGAATAAGGGTAAAAAATCCAAGTCAATTTCTAAGTTGCGTGTTGATGACGCCTTTATTGAAGATAATCACGTAATAGCTGATACCTTTAACACCTATTTTTCTGAAGTAGGCTCCAAATTATCTCAGACTATTATTCCAGGTGATAAATCCTTTCACGAATTTCTAACAATGCCAAATGACAACTCTATTTTCTTTACCCCAGTATTTAGGCAGGAGTTAGTTAATATTGTCTTAGGATTGAAATCAAACAAATCTCCTGGTTACGACGGTATAACCAATTTCCTCTTGAAAAGCATTGTCGATTCCATTGCTGATCCGTTGCTTTACATATTCAATTTATCTTTGAAGTCTGGCCAAGTTCCAGCTAAAATGAAAATTGC
The DNA here is from genome assembly GCA_025618425.1 of Heliocidaris tuberculata. NCBI lineage: Eukaryota > Metazoa > Echinodermata > Echinoidea > Camarodonta > Echinometridae > Heliocidaris > Heliocidaris tuberculata. Next base: position 2,448,735 of record CM046834.1, read on the forward strand.
TAAAGTGATCCCATTATTCAAAAAAGGTGATAACCTGTCTGTCAACAATTATCGCCCCATATCTTTATTAACCTCGTTTTCAAAAATGTTGGAAAAAGTAGTCTACGTAAGAACTATTGCTTTTCTTAAAAAATACAATATTATATCCGACTCTCAGTTTGGTTTCAGAGAAAAACACAACACGACCCACGCTATTTTAACTCTCATAGATCAAATCTCTAGTTCTTTTGATAAGTCTAATCACACTGTGGGTATGTTCCTTGATTTCTCTAAGGCTTTTGATACCATTAATCACGAGATACTACTACATAAACTTGCTTACTATGGCATCAGAGGGAATGCTTTGAAGTGGTTTAAGAGTTATCTTACAGGTAGAGTACAATTTGTTAGCGTAAACAATTCTGACTCTTCTACCAAACCTGTTAATTGCGGAGTTCCTCAAGGAAGCCTCCTGGGCCCTCTTTTATTTATAATTTATGTAAATGATATTAAAAGGTCGTCTGATATTTTTTCTTTTATACTCTTTGCGGACGACTCCAATCTGTTCTACTCACATCACGATCCTATTGAACTCGTCACTGTTTTAAATGCCGAACTTAAAAAGGTGACGGATTGGATAAAAGCTAACCAACTATCTTTAAATTTACAAAAAACAAATTATATGTTGTTTAGTAATTCCTTATCACATCTGTCTGATGAAATTATATTTGATAATACTGTTATTAAAGAAGTTAAAACAACCAAATTTTTAGGTATTACTATAGACAATAAATTATCATGGAATTCGCATATTGATAACACTTGCAAAACCATATCAAGAAATATTGGAGTTATTCATCAACTTAAGCATGTTCTTCCATTATCAGCACTTCTGATGTTATATTCAACTCTCATCTTACCATATCTAAATTATGGCATTTTGGCATGGGGAAACGCAGCAAGATCCAGGTTAGATAAAATTTTACTCTTGCAGAAAAAGGTTTTGAGAATAATATGTAATACATCTTACAGAGCGCATACTGATATTTTGTTTCGCCAAAATCGTATTTCCATAATTCATGACCTTTATCGATTTCAGCTGTACCAATTCATGTACAATCTTGATAGAAATAATATGCCATTCGTTTTGAAACAACTGTTTGCAAAAAATAGCACTTTACACAGGTACTACACCAGGCAAGCAAATTATCATTTACCCAAAACTCGAACGGCTTTTGCCAGTAAAACTATATTTTTCAATGGTCCTAAATATTGGAACTCATTAGAACAGAATTTAAAACTTAAATTCTAACTTAAGTAGGTTCAAATATCTTGTGAAGAAACACTTGACTGACTTATACTGATGTAAATAATTCACTCTGCTTTTATTTATTTTTCTTTTCTTTTCATTCCATAATAGTGTATTTATCTTTTTTGTAATAGTTATATATACGTGTATATATAATAGGCACTCGAAATCTCTTTTATTTCATTAATTTTATCTTGTAATGTTAGCTCAACTGTATATAATGTACATATGTTTTGTTTAGTAATTTCCTCCCTTTCAAACAATTACTTTAATTTAAACGAAAATCTTTTTTGTTTGTTTGTTTGTTTTTTTTAAACATATATTATTGTATCATTATTCGATTAGGGGGTCTACATCACACAAGCTAAGCTTTTTAGTAGATCCCTCCACATATCATTTTGTCACCTTTCTATGTCATGTTTATGTATTCTCTGTTTTTGCAGTGTTTGTAATTTATACATATTGTTGTAATTTCATTGTAAATGTGGAATCTGAATAAATCAAATCAAATCAAAATCAAATCAAATACATTTACAAATATTTTTATACACGATATTTTGATTAAGCGGGAAAGAGGCTGAAAACTTTTAAACCAGTTTCCAGGTTACAATAACTGTTTAGATTACATAAAATAAGGCAATATTAATCGAGTTCCAACAACTATGTACATCATTCTATTGTGTTTTTGTTGTTGTTTTTTTCCATTTCAGTGTTCTTGTCAGGAACCCAAGGGAAATCACTAAAAGATCCCCCCCCCCCTCCGTCCCCCGAAAAATAATATTAAAGAGGTTTATTTCAAAACGTTACAAAAGCGAGACACATTTTTAAAATGATTTAAAGCAAACTGGGGACGGTACATAATGACGTTCAGGAAGATTTTTAGCGTAAGAAAGTGAAAGAAAGACTGTTCCATTTGATTTTTATGACTTATGAAAACAAAACTGGAGAGGTTAATATGACAGAAGGAACCAAATTTTTTTTGTTTTTTTTTTAAATTTTGTTTGAATGCCGTAACTTGCTTAAATGTTTAGCCTGTCGCGTAAGTAACAATACGTTCTTATATTGGCATCATCTGTACCGAGAAAATAGTGTTACCAGATTGATCGATGATCAAAATGAAATTAATATCGTCGTGTTCTTGTCGGGAATGCGGTCTATTCAAGAAAATATTATCAGCCACAAGTTGGAGGATCAAAGGAAAATAATTTTATAATTTGCCATCTTCTTCTAGGATAGTGAAAATACCGTTGACAGAAACAATGACAAGTGCTTTAGGCAACGGATAATCGTTCTTGTTACATCAACGAACATTTCTTCTTTATTCAATGGAATCTATACTGCTATCATTCTTCATTGAAATAGTGTTTAATTTTGTACCAAATGTGTATTTCTACTCTTCTAGAGAGTCAGTTCACACATAATTTATTTTCCAATTCCTGCTGGAAAGAACAAGAAATATTTTCACTCATTTTTCATATATAATCTACCGATAGAAAAAAAGTGATGTAGGTAAATAATATTCAAGAAAAAATGACAACTTGATCATAATTATTAATGGTAAGGGTGTATACTCAATTACACAAAGGAAAACAATGTCCTAGTAATACAATAATAATATTTTAAAAATATTTCGTTCTGTCCTTTAACAAATAAAATATTTTGCCTTTCATACACATTCGAAGAACTCAGTATTTAGAAACGTCAACATGAGGTAAGCGTTAGAGATGAATAAGAGCTGATGGGGTTGGGTTGTGGGAACATGCTGTATATATTGCGTCAGTATAAAGAGGATGGCACCGGAGCTATGGGAACAGGCTGGGTATATTCCCTCAGATAAGAGGATACGTCCAGGCTATGGGAACAGGGTTGATATACTCCCGCAGGGATGTTTAGTTCTTATGGCGACATTGTCAACCACTGTACTTCTCACTCAACTACCCAACATCCACAAAATAGAAAAGGCGCTGTTAAGTGCCAATCAACAACGACCTTTACCTCTTACATCGGTCAAAGAGGGGATGGAGGAGATGGGGTGAATTTAGTAGCAGAATAAATAAAAAAAGGTAGTGGGAGGACTGTGGTATATAGGTGAAGGCTCTTGATTCTCATACGAGAGGTCCTGAGTTCGATCATTGCTCGGTGCCTACGTTCTTGGACAAGGTATTTTAGCCACATTTTGTCCCTCTCGACTCATGACATAAATGGGTTGTGGCAAATGCTTGTGTAATAATAATTATATGGCTCTCAACTTTGGCTCCGGTACCCGTTATCGATAATTTAAAGTAATATTTCAAGTAATAGAACTTGTCGGGTACCCATTTTACACCTGGGTCGAGAGAGACAATTATAGATAAACGACCATAATCTTCAGTTGTACGCACCGGGCTTGCAGGGTGTCGAACCTTCAACCTTGTAATTTAGAGTAAAGTGAATGAACCACTATATAACTAGTTCTTTCGCAGACATAAGCACTCCTAGACGTAAAGAGAAGTCAAACTCTTTGAATGCAAAACAATTTTTAAAGCGAGATTTCGTAATGAGAGACGACAAGATTAGGAGAAAGCGACAAACATGGAAAGAGAAATATTCAGAGAGAGCCACAGGAGAGCGAGAGAGAAAAAAAAATAGAGAAAGAGAGAGAGAGAGAGAGAGAATGAGTGACAATGAGAGTGGGAACTGAGTAGGTATATAGAGCGGGGAGGAATAGAACAAGAAATACGAAGAAACATTAATCATTTTGATACTTTTAAAAGAAATCAACCTCATTTCTATACCACCGTTTAAAGCCTATCCCGATAAAGACTCGAGAAAAAGAGAATAGAAGAAAGAGAGACATGAACAGAATGCTTGTTATGAGAATTGGATATGTTTACCCATTTCCAAATTGCCTGCTGCATTGTTACTACACCCTACTGCGGTCTAACATTCATCCACTAAGGCAATTTCATCTCATGATTGGCCTAAGAATCGGCGATTTATTTCCAGCTCTTAGCGTCCCAATCTAATAAAGCACCCTCTATTATCCACCCCTCCCCTTCCCCTGTGTCCCTCCCTACTCACATCAGTTCCTATAGCTGTGTAACTCCTTGCTCAAATCTTGACCAACAATACACCTTCCCTCAATTCCAAGTTCAGCGCACTAAAAGCACACTATGATTTTTTACAATTAGAATAATGTGAAGAAAATTTTCTTTCCCGACAGCAAAGTTGAATTCGCTATTTTGTTTTCTTCATTTAGCGAACCATCCGCGATAGATTTGCGGTTACGCTGGACGAATATGATTACAATAATGACTAAAGAAGATGAAGAAATTGTGAGAATTATGTAAAGGCTTGTGTGTGTATACGTAACACCCTGGAGATTAGAGCCAAATTGAAAACCTCATACAAACAGTTATTACCGCTACAGGGTTCTTTTTGTTTAAACGCTAATAACCGATACACAAGAACGCTTTATTTCATCCATCACGTTACTTGAATTGGAAATCCCTTAGCTAATCCGCATTGCAGCAATCAATTAGAGTAAGCTACAAGAGTTTTCAGATCGTAGTGGAAAGAAAAATACAATTATAGCCTTTTCCTCGCGATTTTGTTGAGGAGAGCGTTTTATATTTTTCATGTTGCAATGCACTTCAGTCGTCGTACTAATACATATCATGGGAGAATTATGTTTCTCTATAATAGGCACTTGGATCAAAAAGCTGAAAATTAGTCCTTTGACTACCGTTACAATTTGATTTCCCAGAATGTTGTAAATGTAAGACGCAGAATGCATGCACTGATTGAATTAGAGTTAGCTCATTCTAATCCCCATGTAATAATGCATCTATACCACGGTAGCTATGCAATTTCTTGAATTATTCTAAAAGTATTAAGCGACTTAATAGTTGCAAAACACTCATAGGAATTCCTTGATTGATATGAACATTCGATGTGTATATTTCTCTAAGTACTTCAGAGATTTAAGCACTTTAGATCCAAAGTAAATCATCTTAATTCACCAATGAAGCTTTTTAAGTATTACAAAGTCACTTCTAATATTCTGAATTGTAGCCACACAATTTTTGAAGCAAAAATGACACACAGTAAACTTTTGTAACTTCTATTGGAATTATTGTTTTTCCTCGCTTACACTTTAATAGACTAGTCTGAATCAGTATACTTTAAAAACGTCATCATCGAATATAATATGATTTTTTTAAATAGGTGATGGTGATAGACAGTTTGTAAGGGCTATTTCTAATATCATTTTCTGGCTATGTCTCTGTCTCTCTGTATCTCTCTTTCTATCTATAAGTTTGTCAGTTTTTTTTTATGACCATTGCCAAATCATTTCATGGACAAAAATCTGAATATGAAAGTGTATAATACTAGTAATTTAGAGATCAGATCAGATCTGAAATATGACAGTAAAACTACGTAAATCAAGAATCTAATCTATGAAAAAGGTAGAAGTAAATATTCTTTCAACATAACCTTTCAACAGAAAATAGAATAAACTGTATGTGTTCTGAAACACTTTATAGAAAACAGAATTTATGTCTGGCTGCAATCATTGTAAATCAATTGAATGATTCCATTGTATATGTCTATTGGTGGATCATAGCATTTTCTATAATTTCACATCAACTATACATTCTGTTTTCAATCACATATTTTTATAAAAATAAAGTAACGTATGTAAATATACATTACTAAAATCAATGTGAAAAGATTCGATCTGTTACTTAAATGAAAAGGCACGTGTGCATAATTTATAAACTGGTTGCCAATAATAAAAGAATGTTTCTATAACTAAGTCTTACTAATACGAGATAATGGAATTATATTTGTTTGACTTATTGCTTTATTTCTCAGATCATACACATGCCCGGGCGATATTTTGTTCCAGGCTTTATTTCGTCAAGATATAGTGTCTGCAGAGTTAGGGTTCGGGTTGGGTATACATGTCGGTATGTTTCAATGTAGAATTTTGGTTAGAAATTGACCGTGGATCAACTGTCACTGTCACATGTTTCGAAATGACTTTCAGAAAATTTGTTTTGTAAGAATGCTTAAAGCTATGCCTCTAGATACTGCACAATATATACTTGAGCTATAGCAACTATACCAAAGCGATACCTTTTAAGAAAAGATATCATGTCGTAGCGCGTATTCCTGAATTTCTTGTACATCAACGATTTAGATAAAAGGTATATGATATAGGTGCCATGATGTAACCTTTCGGTTATACTTCACCATTGTTTTCGTAGGTAAAATGACCATCATAATAATTATCAGGATTTTTTGCTTCTATATAAAATCTGAAGACTTTAGTCATATCCTCCCCCCAACTGTTACCATGGCAACAATTTGTAACTTACTGGAGCTTCTGCACCCCTTTATAATCGTCACATGTTAAGACGATTTGATATATTGGTAACATTTGTTTAGGAGGATTTCAAGTTTGTTATAAGGTGATACCATTGCTGATGCTTCTCTCACTTCCTTTTTTTAAAATTTAGTCAGTACTGAAGACCCCCACCTCCCCCCCCCCCCAAAAAAAAATAATAATCTAATGAAACTTGAAATGTAGGCATACTGGCATTTAAATTTGTTTTTACACCAAGTAGAAACGTAAATATCAACTTAGTTACAACAAATTAAAATAGAAGGATTATCAGTGTTCCATTCACTTGATGTGAAGACAGTGTTCAATAATAAAAGCAAACTGACTAACATTTTGTGGTATGTTTTCTAACAAAATAATCCATCAACCTCCTTTTGTTTTGTTTTTTGGTCCCTCCAGCAAAATGAAATGATACAGAGATTTACCAAGGTAAGGTAAGTGAACTTGATTGTTTTTGTGCATTTTATGATTATGGAAGGCACATATCTTAATCACGAACAATTTACATCTTATAGTATCAATATTACAACAATTTCAAACAATATTTTTGGTAGACATTCTCGTTACTTTTCCTTCACTGGGAAAACTCTGTATAAAAGCTCCTTATAAAACTGATATGCATGATAAAGATATGAATGAACGATTGCCTTACCGTTTCTCGAGTCTGCTAACGGTGGTAGACCAGTTGGACTTCGTGCTTGTTGTACAAAGCTACTATGCATGGCCAAAGCCGCCAGAGCAGCATGGTCATAGCTCACCGAAGCCTTGGCGGCGGCGAAGTACAACGAAGCGGTGGACGGATGGAACCCGGGAATGCATGATGCTGCACTCGCGATGGCTGGATGACCGGCAGCCGCTGCCGCCATCAGCGGGGAGATGAGCGGCCGTGATGGGATAATCTCCCGTGTTTTTTGCTGCTCTTGACGACCAAGCCCTAGGAGTTCATGGATGGCGAAAGATGAGCGCTGATGACCAGGGGATGTGCCATGGATAGGCGATGTCGCCGTGGGGACAGATAAACGAGGCGGACCATGACTACTGGGTAGCGTGATCGATGATGACGAACTCAACGTTTCACCTGTCATTGTGATAGTCCCTTTATAGTCGATTTTATCAAAATGATATTCTATTTTTTTTCAAAGTTTTCTTGCAAGAAAATAAAGAATCGTAGATTTTCACATTATCATGACACAACAGATTCAGGTAGTTTTACGAAGTGATTAAGACTTTTAAAAACAGTCCTTGGTGACTTTCGGAACAAGATGTAAACATGTCCAACTGTGTGTTTCAACAACAACTCAGCGAGAGCCAACAGAAATCACTCGATTAGAATTGTAAGTTGAAATCTGAAAATCCGGAAGTAGAAATCTTTGAGATGATTGCGAGGAATGAGTAAGAGTTGAAGCTAAGACAGCTCTGAGGAGAAAGAATCACCAACCCATCGAGATGAGATGATTTATATAGCGAATGATTGAAAGAGGGATGGTATTGTGCCCTCACTGCAGGGATGCTATTGCGAGATGAGTGGAGGAATCTTCTAATGGCAACCCCCTCCGCCTTTGAGTCACACATCAAGCTTTTAACTCATCGACTCCAAGTAGCCCTCTCCAGAATAAGACATAGTCAACGCCTTTTCTCCTAATTCCCCGATTAGCGAGTAGCTGTTATGATCGACAATAGAATTGTAGTATTGGTGTTTGTCAGTACTTCAAAGTAATTAGCTATTGTCTAATCGTTCGCTAATGATTGCGTTTGAAGTTGAATAAAAGAGTAGCCCACCCAAAAGTCTGGTCTCCCGCTACCTTCCTCTATTTTGACCAGTGTCAATCATTCTTACCTATCAAATCAACCGAGACGGATCCGCACTACGATCGTCTTTGCATCAAGATCGCTGATTGGATGGAATATCAGTGACGTATGGTAATGTGTGAGTTTATGAGGAGGCGGAGCGCGCATTTGAGCAGCACTCTGCACGAGATTGGACGTTCGTGCTTATAAAATTGATATCAATGGGATATAATAAAGAGAAAGGTTGGATTAAATAAGCCATGAAATTAAATATACCATCAGGAAAGTCCTAAAGTTTACAGGAGTGCTTCTCCTAACAATATATATAATATCTTGTAAGGTATAAGTGTCGGTCTTTCTCTCCTTTCTAATAGGGTTTTAAAAACTCTGCTCTAGAAGAAAGACAAATAACACATAGAATGCTCTTTTAACTCAATAAAGTTTTGGCTAAAAAAATTTCCCGATTTTTAATAACCACTCTGATTTACAATTGAAAATACGACACAGGCAATGATAGGACGTTTAATATGATACAATACATATGACCATGGACCTTTTTTCACTCTAAGTTGTTTGCTTTAGCGACAATGTGTTAATTTGAATTTAGATGTATTTGCCTAAAGAGTCGATTTTCATTAATTTTTTTCGACAACAATGTAGTGATGTAATAATCAATAATAGATACCGTGTTACAAGTCTATAGTATAACTAAAATATTTTTAAGAATCGCAGTAGTTGGTTTTCATATACGAATTTTATAGAAGCCTATTATATCTTCACAGGAGCAGGATATAATATGGAATAAAATGGTTAATTTTTTTTGCAAAAAAATACTTCATTTATCAACCTCTGTAAAAAAAAAAAAAAAAGTCTTAAGACTATTAGCAAGTAGCCTACCAGCCTACTTTTATTTTCAAGATGTTTGTTTAAGGCAAAATAAATGATTAATTCGTGCATGTCACCCCTATAATTACTAAGAAATGTATGTCTTTTTTAAAATTCAACCTATATCTTTCCTGTTTTTAAGAATAAAAAGTCTCGGATGAATCCGTACACAAAAGAGGTAAAAAAAATTCTAAATGACACACCCTACAAACTTTTAAGGATATTATAATTGAATAGAGATAAATAGGCCGTAATATGAATCCAGAGCACTTCCACACCATTACTACCTTCTCTAAGAGGAATAAATGGAGTGCCAATCCATCTCTCTATTGATTTTCTGTGTACTTTGACCTTGTGAAATCATTTGTAATAATGGGATTTTTGCTTCGATGAAGCCGTGTACTATTCCCAAAATTCATTTGGTACCAGGTTATAAGGGGGGAAAATGACCTATTTAATAGTGGAAGCTGAACACTTTCTTCGTATTGAATGATGTGCATTTATTTATCATGGTTAAATTCAGTTTAAAAGTGGTTGTGCGTGAAAACGAGCTTATATAGTGCTTACACGTTTCTATCTGTTTTACTTAGTAAACTTATTTCGCTAACTCGCAATGTTAATCTCAAATTCTAAATATTCTAATCGTAAAAATATATCAATAAACAATTATATTGAAGGACTTTTGATCATTTTTTGTTCGGTTTCTTATATCAAGGCTTCAACGTAACACGGCACGGAACTTCTATCAATATGAAACAAATTAAATTCTCGAATGGGTGACAACATGATACAAAAATGTTTGTCTAAAAATTTTGAATATTAGATTTCGCTAATTAGCTTTTATTTGATTAGATTGGTATTGTATCTGTTTTTTTTCATGTTGATTTTTTTTTCCATTCACTCATTTTTTTTCTGCCTGCATATTACGATGTTTGTATTAACTGTCTCAGAAATGTATAATAGTACATAGGATAAATAATTTATGATAATATAGGATAAAACATTTTCAGGAGGAAATATTCATAACCAAACCATGATTATTATCACTGTTTTTTTTTTTTTTTTTTTTTTTTTTTTGGGGGGGGGGTTAGATCATAGGAAAAAAAAATTCTCAGACAGATATTTATAGCCATGTACAATACATACACATATTTCTGATTGTAAAGTCTAGAGAAAAAAGATCGCTCAGTCTTGTTCATTTTATTATTATTATTATTATTATTATTATTATTATTATTATTATTATTATTATTATTATTATTATTATTATTATTTTTGATCTGGTTTTCCATTTTAACCGGAATCTTTGCATCAAACACAGTGCGAAAGACAGCCTGTTTGATGTAAACTCCATGACTGCTAGCATAATTGGAATGCTTCTTGACGTATTGTGGAAAGGCAATTATCGCGCTCAGACCTATGAATATAAATAATTTTCCCGCCAATAATAGCCTAGGGGTAGGACAGCCGATTAAACAAGATGGTTCAGTCAAGTGGTGTTATGTCTTGCTGCCGCGACAATGTTTGTGTGTGCTTGACTCGACTACCTAAAATCGTTTGCTTCTGCTTGAGTTCTTTCTTTCTTTTTATACTTCTTTGTTTTATTTCCATCACCTCCTTTTCCCAAAACCACCTCACCACCTCTTTCACTTTCACTCTCTCTCTTTCCTTTTCTCTTTCTCTTTCTGTCTCTCTGTCTCTCCCCTCTCTCTCTTTCTCTCTCTCATTTCCCCTCTCTCCCTCTCTCTCCCTCTCCCTCTAACTTTCTCACATACACCCTTCCCTCTCCCTCTCTCTATCTCACACACATTTTCTCTCACCTTCCCCTCTCTCTTTCTAAATTAATATTACCATCTCTCCCATTCTCACCCCCCCCTCTCTCTCTCTCTCCATATCTGACTATACCTATTATAGATTACACCCTTCATATCTCACATATTCTTTCTTGTATCTATCCCTGCCTATTTTAATCCATGTTGATATTTCAATAGAGAGATAACATTGATAAGTAAAAACCATACTTATTCTTGTGCAAATTTCTTTACAGACATGTGCCAATCAGATCTGTACTAAATTAGGATTGTAAATCCTTAAAATTGACTTAAGATTTTCAGGCTAGGCCGTAACGGAGTGTATGAGACCATGTTTGGATAATCGATATCTGCTAGTATTCAGTATCAATAGTTTAGATTTAGATGGACCATGTATATATTTATTGATTTTCAGATCCAAAAAAGGGAAAATTTATTGGCGTAATTCGACTTTGTCACCAAGGGATTCTACATCTCAAAACCCGGCCATGGTTTGTGAGAGGGCATTTTCGCTGTTCCTATCAGATGTCACGCGGTGTTTCTAACAAGACTCTACTTACCGCGTACACAGTGAAACTGTAATGGTTTAAACCATGCTCGGTATTTTAATAGCTTCACGTTCGAAGTATGAAGTATATACGAAGTATATAAAACGCATGGACAAAACCTGCAATCGCTGATCTGCTTCATTCTTACGAAGAACTCACGAATCTTGATTATCTGCCTTTTGATAATCTCAGCAATAATTTAGAATTCTACAATTTTACACGTCTATATGAATCTTTGATGATCATAATGATGTCGGTGATGATGGAAATGATTGTGATTATTATGATTATCATAATTATTGTCATTTTAATTATTACTGTTATGATTATTATTATTATTATTATTATTATTATTATTATTATCATCATCATCATCATCCTCATCATCCTCATCATTATAATAATCATTATTTAAAACATCGCTATTGTTACAAGAGAACTTGCTCACACAGTCAGACACTATTTTGATAGTGGCATGTCCATTAGCTTGTTTTGTTTAAGCCCTGTATTTTTTCTCTTGAGTTATTAGATATTTCTTACGTGTTTGCATCAAATACTAACCAATAAAGTCGTTAAAGGGGAAAGCCAGTCCTAAAATTACTTGGTTTTAATTGAAGCAGAAAAATCACACCTACAGATAAAAGAAGGTTTGAGGAAAATCGGACAACTAATAAAAAAGTTATGAATTTTTAGTGGCATTAAAAACTAGGGAAAACAATGACAAACTGTCAACAAAGTCATGAGTTTGTGACGTCATTGGCTCACTAAATTCACAAATTATTTGGTTTATATTCATAATTAAAAATTTAATTTTTTGTCCAAGAATGTGATTTTCTAGTGACTTGAACCAACTCATTTTTGTAGTGATGCGTGTATTTACAGTAATATAGAGTAAATAGTTTTCTGTAAAGATCATCAAAATATGATATTTTTATATAATATACATAAAAAATGAGTGATTATGACAATGTAGTATTTTGAAGACAACCTCAATATTTTGGTGTTCGTGAATTATTTTCTTAAAGTTTATGCATGCAAAAACATACTACAGATATAACTTAGTTCAAGTTATGTGAAAATCATATATTCTTGGACAAGATTTTGAGAATTTGTATTATCAATATAATCAAAATAATTGGTGTGGTATGAGCCAATGGCGTCACGAACTCATGACTGAGTTGCCAATTTGTCTAGTGATTTTCATTGTTTTCCCTAGTTTTTCATGCCACTAAAAAATCACAGCTTTCTTATTAGTTGTCCGATTTTCCCCAAACTTTTTTGATCTGTAGGTCTGATTTTTCTGCTTTAATTAAAACCAAGGAAGTTTTGAACTGTACCTCCCCTTTAAATACCACAAGATGTATTTCTTCTTCTTTTAATCACATCTTTATTGTCGTTTTACAAACTATTCGCGTGTACTATTTTTCATTTCTGAACTTTTTCGTCTCAGTCTCACTTTCTTTGCACTCTCTATCATCATTTTCACCTCAATTACCTATCATTCTCACCAGAAGAGAAGCGAGCACAAAATAAATCAATTAGAAATTATATGATTAGAACAACGTGCTTCTTGTAAGAAAGTGCAAGGTGCGAACTTTGATCATGCTAGAGTGGTCATTAATTACTTCATTTAACACCTCTCCCATACACACAACCAATTCTAGGTTGAGCGGAAAATAGTTCCAATCATAATTTCACCCATATTTTTGCCTTTAATTTTCCCCAAGTGGAATAAACTCAAACCATTTGCCATTCACGCATTGTCTCTCCCACTGTTCTCTCTTTTTATCTCTTTCTCTTTCTTTCTTTCTCTCTCTCTCTCTACTTAATCGGTCTCTTTTCATAATTTTTTTCCTCTTTATCTCCCACTCTCTTTCCTCAATAGTTTACCATTGATTGGTATATTTCACACACTTCTCCTCTCCCAGACGAGAATTAATGATGTATTGTTCTATCAGCATCATAACATTTTTGTTCTATTTTGTAGTCTAATTTGAATGTAACAAGCCCTTCGCATTATCAAATTATGGTACAAACACAAAAAACCCTAGCGCACACCCACTAGCGCACGCACAGACACAGACACACACACACACACACACACACACACCAATATATATATATATATATATATATATATATATATATATATATATATAGATATATATAGATATATATGAAATTAAGGAATAACATAACGATGTGTTGCTGAAATTAATAAGTACTAATAAAGTTCCGATAAGATGTAGGGCTAAAATAGTAAAAGAAAGTAAGAATTCAAAACGTGGTACATGATAGACAAGAAAAGCATGGTTTGAACTTCACAAGCGATTTGTTCTCTTCGGTGAAGTAAAAAATTTACAGTTCTACTTGACTGCAAACATTCTGCTTTATTTCATTAATTTTATTTTATTAATTATTTTCGTTTTGCTGTAATATATGTTTCCCTGGCGAAGAAACTAATAAAAATTTGATATTAAATTTTCAAATATTCGCTAATCATAATGCATTACTCGTTTCTCTCCTCTGTGTGGGGACTATGTACGCCAATAATATGAATAAGTGGATATTTACCAGAAAGTTATAATTTTACAGCTATGTTTAGCGTCCCTTTTGAAAATTGTTTCATTATATTCGGTTCTGTGCGATGTATTCCCATTGGCTGAACTTATGTTACGAAATATTTTGATATGTGACATGTGATGATAACAGTAATGATTTATCTAACTGATCCTGCTAAGAAAGCAAATATATAATAATAATCAAGCAACCTACGGCTGTAAGTCCCATCCGAGGGACTTGGTAATGAGGATTAATGCCTTGCGAAAGGCGCACTGCTCTTTACAACTGATCCATCAAGCCTCCTATACGCCTCCATGTTGGTATTTTAGATCAATTAAACGTTCCATTACATATTTTTGAGCTATTGGTCCTCTTGTTTCAAACTTATTTTAAACTGATGGATGCTGAGGGAAACCAAGAATTCATGAACATAACAAAATTATCAACAGTCTATGAAATAAAAGTATCTAACATCAGACGTTCCGACACAATACATTAATACGTGCGAATCGGGGTATAATCTAAATAAAGAAATTGAAATATCTGACATGAAAGCTTTTGTACCTTTTATTGCTTAAGGATTTGGCAACCGAGTCTACACAATGAATGTACCTGAATAGGACCATTTTACAATTTTGCACGAATTCTCTCTTCTTTTTTGGCTTAATACGCCGAAACCTTTCATCTTGTGCGGAGTAACATTTCAATTATGTTTCAAATTTCTTTTTAGGCATCACGGTCCTGTCGACTCGGCAATATGAAAGGCAAGCCGACGCCATTACCACAATCATATCCCTATTAGCAGTAAAGAATTGATGTGTTGATAAAGCGTGCCCTTCTTTAATACCCGATTTTGGAGTGTTTTCAGCGCACATACTTCATATCTTTAAAGTTTAAATTCCTGAAAAAGGAAGGTTGTTATGTCATTCATTACATACGATTATTAACTGTCCAATTGTCAATGTATAATTTGTTTTCATCTTGTTAATATAATGTTGTCAAATTGGGCATCATTTTGTTCATTGTAAAAGATATGTAAAAAGCTCATGAATAATTATGTTACGTGCAAAAAGAGGTGAAATATGCATATTGATGATCATGCAAATTGGATTAGTGTCAAGTTGATTTTTATTTCAATAATTAATTTTTAGATGTACACACAAAAAAAACTTAATTTCATTTAAAAGTGTCCATACATTTCAGATGAAATTTCAGAAATTAAAGGAATACTTTACAAAATATGATATCAAAATGCAATTCCCTTCTTGTAAAGGAGTCGTGCGGGGGGGGGGGGATTTAAGAGGATTACATAAATTCGTCCTCTGCCCAATTACATCTTTGCATTAGTATTTTCCCTCGTATATTTAACTGATTTCTTCCCGCCTTTATCAATATATTCATCTGTGTATTCCCTCCTATCTCATCATTTCATACCGGTTTGTGTTGCCATTTCGACAGAAATCTGATAAGGATGAAATACTTTGTGAAATTAGGCCCGGACGTGCTTGTCTAGTGTGTCTATTGTATGGAAAGCCCCGCCACAAAAGATGGAAAGAATCGCCAGTGTATCTGTTTCCTCCGTTGTTTTGTTAGGGTGTGTTACGTAGATTGAAACTGATATGACTCCTCTTTATTGTCACACCAAGAAACCTCCTCCAGGGTGTAAATTAGTTTGTAAAGAACCCCAAGCGTAAGGGTTTTTTGTTTTGATGGGGCACAATAGGAGGATCGACGGCAAAGGAAGCAGAAGGAGAGGAAGACACGAAAAGAAAGTTTCATTTCTTGGTGGGAGGGACGTCTCTTGTTATCTTGAATGAAGTCCATGAACACCTACAACGCCGCAAGCTCTTCAAAAGTGTTTGTATCCCTTCGTAATTGAAACGATTGATGAAGTAAGTAAACATGAAACGTTAGATGCATTCTGTTACAGAAAAAAGGGGAAGATAAGGATCGTCATGTGTAGGTGGAAGTATCTTATTGCTACAATGGGGAATGTAAAAAGAAATACATCTCTAATGAAAGCAAGAGCACAGGAAGGGAGATCGAACAAAACAGTGGCTTCTCCGTCCAAGAATTGAAGAATCCCAAATTAAGACGAACCCAATTTGGGTGATTGTAGATTGATAGATTCTAAGTTCAGTCTTTTCGAAAGTATTCACAGAGGGGATGTATGAAGAAAGTTATATTTTATGTATTCAATATATTTCATAATTCCATTTCAGATAGGCGGGGTTTTTATATTAGCGGTGACTTAAGGACAATGTAATGTTCGCTACTTCTGAAGTGTAAAATATTATAATTCCTGTATCATTTCCACTAACGGTTTTAAACCTTTTATTTTTTTTTCCAAAAAAGAGGTATAGCCCTCAAACACCATGTACAGTAAAGGGGCAATTTTCCAACAACCGAAACATATTGGTATTTTAAACAATGTATCTCCATAAATAAATGATATATCAGAATATCAGCGCATGATAAAAAAAGAAAAGAGCATTTCCAAATAGTTCTGGCAATCAAAGAAAAAATGGGGTATACTGTCATGTTCAGTGAATACAGATAATGGTAAAAGCTTTTACGAGGTATAATCATCTTGAATGGTGTTAAAAACAATAAGAAGTGGTATTGCTTCCCTTAACTATATAACATTGGTGATTATTGGAATGTATATATTTATGTAGTCTGTAGAACCGAATCTCCTCTTATTTCGTTCATTCTTTTTGGCATGATATTTTTAGACCGTGGTCATAAAATAAACAAATTGAAAACGGGAATACTAGGTTCTGCCTAAAATATTTGATTATTAAAAGGAAAATGACAGCTGGAAAATAGAAACACGATCTGTTTGTTTTAATTGATTTAGAGGATATGTGCTAAGAAAAAATAAAATCATCGTAAGGTTCGATGACATTTTCTACCTCCAATGTTTTTGTTGTAGTTAAAATGAAGTCTTAATTTCTCTATCATACAGTCATCGATTGCCCTTGCATCCTCGTGCTAGGCTATACCTTAATTCTTACGATATGATACGGTCTAATCCAATTGAAGTTGCATCGTAATGGTTGAAGATGTAACGGCCAGTGAGAAAGGATAAATGGCCCTGAACTGGGAGCCAGCCATTCTCAAGTGTCTTCTTAGAGGGCACAATTCTGTAATTCTTCATCGATAAATCATTCGTGCGAATTGATGGGTTTTTCATCGATGTGGTATGGGTGTTGAGTAAATCAACTAAAGCATGCATGTGTGAAACACTTAACGCACTAGACGCTTCTAGTAAATTGTTTACATCACGCTAATCGTATTAAACGTGTTTGAATCGTGTTAAACGTGTTTGTGATTCTATCCTACCTCTATTACAATCGATTGATACGCTAGTCCTTATAATGACACGGAATTGTTTTAATTGACCTCTATCATATTGAGTTTCACTAGAGTAGAAAGATTAATATCACAAGTTAAGCGGACTGCAGTCGGCGCCCGTCCTTGAGTCTTCGGAAAGAGGGAACATGGCGCCACGCATCACGTGATCAATTATTCTCCGGAAGCATTACCTTATATTAATATACGCGCCACTTGAAGAGATGTCACATGTTTATTTTATTTCATCTATTAACAGTATTAACAAAATACGATCCAATAATATCCAATAATTGTGTAAAAGCAAACGTCTTTTGTGTGTAAAAATGATATGACTTTATTCATAAATCGATTGGCGCTTAGTTTGAGCAAGGGGTCGTGAGATACTTAAAATGTTATTGCTGACTCATGATGGAAAGCTCACGAAGCGAATGAAATATCAATTCTTTCAATGATAGGCATACTTCCATAGGACGATAGATACAAATGTGAACAGACTATTGCTTCAATACGATGATCTCATAATTAGTGGAATGCGTATACAACAGTATTGTCAAGAATTTCAAGATTTTACTGAAACAGAAGCTGCTAGCTATTACCAGTAATACCGCCATTACAGTAAAAAAAAAAATTAATAATAATAATAAAGTGTCTTTATCACATTATCTTTATGACGTTATTTTGTCAAGCATTTTCATGGTGTCAAGCATTTAGCTTACAACTTATTAAACAGACTGATGTGAACTGTATTACATTAAACTTAATATGATTTCTAGATAGGATACACTTCTATAAAATAGCCTTTCGAATTTTCTTGGGAAAAAGTCGAATAGAAAACTCTTTAATTGGCAATTAAAATGCAGCATTGTGGCATTTAATTTGCATAATAGCTTCGGGAAGAAAAGAAGTCGCTACAGCATGATTCGTATATGCCTCAGGGAATATAGAACATCATTAATTAACTCGCGGAAGAACATTTTGTAACACTAAAATCAACATTTTTAAAATATAATGTCCTTAATGTCGGGATTTATGCGATGAGCTACATATTTTCTTCTTTTTTAAAATGTAAAGCCATATCACCCTCTCCCCTCTTTCATTTTTTTTTTTATTAATTCTTGTTTGGTTCATGGGCTAGGTTTGGATGAAAAAGACCCGAATTAGGTTCGTTCTTTAGGGAGGGGAGGGGAGGGGCCAAACCCAAAACCTACTGTTAGGCTGACACTCTTTTAAAAAAATCAATTAATGACTTAGATGCTCTAGGTAGCTTTAAGGGGTCAAATATTTTGGGCTTGGTAAGGTAACGATTTCGGGACAGGCTATGCCTACAATGACTTACTATTTTCAAAGACTATTTCAAATATTATTACTCTTTGGAGCCTATAACTCACAAGCGTAGCTTCCTCCTTAGGCTCCTCAATATTTCATTATTATTATAGCCCAGTCTGCTCAATTAATATTGCATGCAAACGCATAGATATGAGGTACTCACCTTCTTTTATTTTCTCTGACAATATATCTCTTGTTTGTTCGTATCATTTATCTCGTTTGTACCAATAATTGTTTGTATCCATTTACATGTATACTGTAAAAAAACACATTGTAAATGTGAAATATGAAACAATAAACTGAAACTGAAACTGAAACTGTGTTGTGATAATAATGATAATAATGATGATAGTGATAATGATAATAGTAATAATAATAAAGATTGATTTATAAAACGAACTGTAAACTGGGATGTCTCTCTGTGCGCTTAAACAAACGTCATTAGGATATTAAGATATTGATGTTTCATTTGTCCCTTGGGTTGTGAATAAAAAACAAATACTGACAACCTAAGAAATTCAAACTCACCGATAAAGTTTGAAATAGGGCTAGCAATATCGAGGTAGCAAAATTCAAGAACAGTGTAATTATCGTGGTATTCCAGAACGGCCATTATCTTTTATTTTCTTTATGAACAGCATGAATGCTCACAAGCGCCCCCCTTTTTGGGGGAGGGGGGGGGGTGTTCTATATAATACTGTACACCTTTACATTATATTTAATACTAGGAATATCATATCCCGAAATTGGATCTGAAATATTTTTTACATAGTAGTATTGTCAGAATATATCTTACATGAATTCTTGAATATGATTAATATAAGGAAAACGATGAAGCTGTTTGTGATGTATACATCTCAACTAGGCAAAACTAGCGAATTACAGCGTATAAAAACGAGATCTGGGGAAGATGTAGAAATAGTATTACAAGAATAGAAAAAAAAATGAAATCAGTGCAGATCGGGCCAAGAAAACGCAGTGCACTGCGAACATTCATCCATCAGTAAAAGAGTTAATCTGCGGTACTCCAAAGTTTAATCAAGCTAATGGCTCTTGTAAATCTGATTGTTGATTTGAATTCATTAAAATCGCATTTTGATCGTCTGCAAGTAGAAACTTGGTCTGTCTGTCAGGCTGAAATGAATGAGGGGAGGTCGAATTCTCCAGCCGCGTCTCCGCTCTCTCGCTCGCCCGATCGAGCGCAAAACATTCAACCCTAAGGATCTGGAAAGACCCTGGCGTCTATTTAAGGTCTGAGAAGAAATGGAAGGCATGCTGGAATATTATCCCACAGCGTTATCATTCAAAGTCTAAACTCAAAAGGAGACCATTTTAGTTAATCATGCTAATTCATCTCTCCCCGCGTTTCCTCCCCTCCCCCCCCCCCCCTCTCTCTCTCTCTTTCTCTCTCTTCTTCATAATTTTTTTTGGTCATCCATAATCAAACATTCTCACATCTCACCCCGTTTGAGAAGCTTCATATGTCATTTATGTTGTTGATGGGACCCAACGGAGGACCACGTGATCAATTCATTTAACCCGCAGCTTACCATGCAAGAAGGCGCCAATGACTGTACGCCATATCGCTCAGCTGGTGGTTGCGATTTCAATGCTGGCTGTATGGGAGTATTCCCCGGAGCCATGCCATTGGATCTTGAGTGCGTTTGTTATACGCGTGACCGCACTCCGCCGAACATTGAGCGACGGCCGCATCGACTCCCGCGCTTGAGAGCCATGGTGAAAAAGAAAGAGGGCAAAGAAGCTCGATTAGCGGGAAAGAAAAGCTAGAGCGCACTGTATTAATCATTAAACAAATTTCTGATTGCGATAGTGCACCATCAGTACGGGAAAGGTAAGATGGCTAACCAAAAATGTAATCAAGTAAATTGCTACGAGATTCCTGCTTCCACTTTCCTTGCGGGTAGGAGGAAGGGTAGCCTAATCAAACACCACTGACGATCTATATAATTACACATTATAAGGCCCCCATTTAAAGTACTCATATTTCCATCTTCGTGACTTGAGATATTATGATGTAGAATATTGGCAGCTTATGAAGCCACTCTTACCAATTGATACTAATTACCACGAAGCTCGATGACATAGCAAGGCTTATTCAATAGTATCCAAGAGCCGAACAGATGTCTATGTTAATATCTATTCTCCCATATGTTACAGGAAAACAAAAAGAGAGGTGCGAAACGAAATTTACAATAAGAAAAAGAATGCTGTTATTAAAGGTAAAGATCTATTTTTTGAATATTTAGAACGGACGACGCATCAGTTTTATAAGTAGCATCAAATATTATAAGGAAAACAGAAAAAAATTGAAGACAGGAGAGAGAGTCTAAAACAATTAGCCTATATTTAACAGATAATTAAGAAAGGTTTATCGTTTTTGTTGTTGGTTTTTTTAAGGAAAACTGCACATGAATGTGTGTGTGTGTGTGTGTGTGTGTTTGAGTGAAAAAAGGTATATATATATATATAATGTGTGAGAAATTTGTTCTAATACTATAGCATCGGCAACTCTCGTGGGTAAATTTACATAATGTGAGAAGTCAATTGAATTGAATGAGAGATATAATTTGCGTAGCTAAATTCATTGTTCCTCCTTACTGACTTCCTTTTTGTGGAAATAACTGCAGGGTTTGCAAAAACTGTCTCCGCCGGGAGTCGAACCCGGGTCTTTGGCACTGTACGCCAAACGCCTTAACCACTAGACCACGGAGGCGGGTTGAGTGGTATTCGGCTACACCAGGTACAAACACCGACAGGCAGCCCTTGCAACCCTTCGCAGTTAATTTATTCCTTTTCTTTGAGGGACAGGGGAGTACTGAACAATGAAAAGCCGCATGCCTAGCTAGATCCATGGCGGATTCATGTATTAGAATAACTAATTATTTACAATGTGTGAGAAATTTGTTCTAATATCCGCCATGGATCTAGCTAGGCATGCGGCTTTTCATTGTTCAGTACTCCCCTGTCCCTCAAAGAAAAGGAATAAATTAACTGCGAAGGGTTGCAAGGGCTGCCTGTCGGTGTTTGTACCTGGTGTAGCCGAATACCACTCAACCCGCCTCCGTGGTCTAGTGGTTAAGGCGTTTGGCGTACAGTGCCAAAGACCCGGGTTCGACTCCCGGCGGAGACAGTTTTTGCAAACCCTGCAGTTATTTCCACAAAAAGGAAGTCAGTAAGGAGGAACAATGAATTTAGCTACGCAAATTATTTCTCTCATTCAATTCAATTGACTTCTCACATTATATATATATATATATATATATATATATATATGTATGACTTTGAAAAAATACACATAAATGTATACGTTTTGATTGAAACGTTGATAGCTTTATATTGATCACTGCACAACTCATACTTCGAAAGTCTAAAATCTCAAATTTTAGAAAGGGTGTTTTTAGTGGGGGAAATTTTCCTACAATATATCGTCGGCCCTATGCCGTGCATGGGCGAAGTTGTTTGTTTGTTTGTTGTTTTGTTGTTTTTATTTTTGTTTTAATTTTTAGTGTGTGCGTGTGTCCGAGGGTGTTGGTGACTGGTTGTGCGTAGGGATGTGTGTGTGCGTGTGCGGGTGTGTGTGTGTGTGTGTGTGTGTGTGAATGATGTAATCCAAACAAGAAAAACAAGAAAAAAATGCTTCAAAATATCAGCGTTTAAAATGTATAACTGTACGATTCAATCACATAATTATATAAAATGTCCTCATAACTATATCATTTGAATTAGGCTATATTGAATCAAGGAATATTGTGAAAAGCTGGCATACAAAATACTAAGTTATTAAAGTTTTAGTGTATGCTGTATTATGTCATAGTCGTATTCGTATATCCAGTGATGTATTTTGAATAAATATTTTCCTGTTAAAGTCGATTCCATATTATCACTTATTGTTGTTATTCATCAGTTATGAAAGCATATATTCTCCCTGGTCGTGATTCCGTCACCCTTTCAGAGGGCGTCTATCTCTTTCCTATCTAGTTGGTTGCCAAGGTAATTCTAGAAAAGCTTAATTAATTTCCTTATTACAAAACTTTCCAATATTGTCATGATTCTAGGCCCTATGATTTAATTTCGGACTGCTCGTGTCCCACGTCCAATTCTAACGGATCCTTCCTAAATGTTATATGACTCCAAAGCTGGGAGATTCGGGATATCTTGTTCGATTTCTCATTGCCTCGAAGCCAAGATCTGATTATTCGCAAACCTCATCAATCTCAACTAGTAGTCCCATACATACGGAAACGTGTTGGTACAACCGTGATTGCCAATTAAAACCTTGTCCATAAATACCCGTGCCGACGGAAGATGACGCTCTCGATTCAATACGTCACGTACGATTCTATGCATTCTCGCCGCCGTATGCAGCAATTATAGGTTGGAAAAGAAAAAGGAAGCTCCGTCGTTGATCTCTTATTCAATTTACCAACAAAAACTTCGCCTAATGATTTTCAAGAGTCGCAGTCATGAAATGGACCGTGCGCAATTCGATTAATGCGTAATAAATGGCCAAGCATGCTGCGAGCTACTGAAATTTTGTATAATATTGTGATGCACAGCAATCACGGTTCGAAACTCATCATTCCTCTTGGACTCGCTCCATTGAATGTTAAACGGAGGCAGGCAGCAATCTTCACTTTCTTGATATTGAAAAAAAAAGACGTTTTTGTTGATTTATTATAAATCTACTTACTTATTGCAGAGGAGTGAAAACCACTTTCTTAGGAGTCGTAAATTATTAAGGATCACTTCCATTGCAGTTGAATCCACTCCAAATTTTAGTGGAGTCCATTCCAAAGTAGTGCTTGAATTAATCTTTTGAGAGTGGATTTTAATTTTGTTAGCATAGATATCCACGGCAAATGAAGTGATCTCTGAAATGACTCCCCCCAAAATGAATTTTCACTCTTGTACATTATAGGGAGATTGCAGCTAAATTTGGACATTATAGTACTATACCCCTATTATACTCTAGCTTTTTTTTTTCTTTCTTTATGTATAACAATAATGTTTTTCCATCGATATGGGCACATAATCAGATATCAATAAGTAAAAAATATGATGCACAGATATTGACCTATTAAGTGATCATGTGATGTTGAAAACAGTTGGACATGTTTAAAAGCAAAGCTTGTATATGACATGTAGAGAGACTTATATGTTTCTCATGCAGTGGCATATCCAAGAATTGATAAGTAACAAGAAAATCTCTTTTTTCCTTTCATTTTAATTCGATTCAATTTGGGTTATACAATGCACATTCTTACAAAATATGTATATCAATCGTTTTATAGTGTCTCATATAAAATTATAAATAAATAATGACTTGTGTGAAAAACGTTCTTAACAAAGACGGAAAAAATGTCCCAAAAAATGCTTATAGATGGATAAATCTGTGGATAATGCACCGTTTAAAATAAACATCCCTACTTCTTTTAACAAATGATAATGGTGACATACAGGTAAAGAACAAAAATTCAAGATGACGCGTCCAAGGAAAAAGGAGACATGGGGAAGAGAGGGGAAAGGTAGAAGAAAGAGAGAGATGAAGAGAGGTATTTATTTAAAAAACATTTCTTCTACTTCTTTATAAATGAATTGCGGTATATATGCTTTATGTCTATCTGTATATGCATATGTTATATAGATAGACAACAAACACATTATGACAAGCCAACGATTAAATAACACAGGGGAAGAGAGAAAGAAAGAGAAAGATTGATAGAGAAAATTGAATCACTAGAGAAAGAGAGAGAGAGAGAGAGAGAGAGATTTCCTAGAGAGAGAGAGAGAAATTAAGAGGAAGGGATAAAGAGACAGAGGAGAAAACGGGGTTCAAAGATGGGGGAAAGGAGGGATTTCATTTCATTTCGGTTTATTGATTTAGAAAAAAATAACATTGTAAAAACAGTCCGAAGACTGATCAAACAAAGTTTACAAAGTTACATAATTGAAAAGATTACATAAAAGTATCCAATACATATCACTAAATTGACAGGGAACAAAAACTGAAATTGAAAAATAATAAGAATCGTTTAAAATATTGCATTTCAAATAAATGATAAGCGCAATTATTATTATTAAATGCTAAACAGTGTGTGTGATTATGGTGTAAACACCAAATGATTATGGTGTAAACATTTGGAGTTTAGCCTATACATTATGAACCATTTAAAAGGTAAACATGTATATCTAATAAACACCTAAAGCGTGATGAAAATAAGCACAGCATGTGTTTAGCTCTTAACTTAGCTATTAAACCCGTACGATAAACTGATAAACGCGTCGCAGTGTTTTAAATCTGTCACAGAAAAGTGTTTAGAAACTAAACATTTTTTTGCAGTGTAGGACTTACAGTTGTGAGCAAGTAAGGCTAGCGAGTGCTCTCTGGTTTTCAATACGAATTCCCTGGTGAGGACATAAAACATGAGAAACAAAAAATATGTGTTATTAAGAAGAATTGGAATGTTTTATCGAAACTTATACCATGCAAAAACCAAAAAAAATGTGAATCATAACATTAAACTCACAATTAGTAATGATCAAGTACCTAATTAAATGCAACCTCCCTCGGGTAATTCCCTCTGAAGATTCATTATAACAGTTTACAGACTTTATCTTTTCCTGCATGTGAATTTATTTTTTGTTGAATAAAGAAGGAATATGTTGTAAAAGAACTATTGTGTATTGACTGTTCAAAAGCAGTGGGAGTAGATGTTATACACCCTAAACTTCTTAAACTGTTGCAGGATATATAGGTGACCCATTGACTCATTAATTATTTAATGCTACTTTACAAACGTGTATTATTCCAAAAGATTTTAAGACAGCACGAATTACTCCAATATACAAGGGAGGATCTTTTGATATTTATAATTTTAGACCCATCTCTGCATGTGCTACCTGCCTTGTCCATAATATTGAAAGAGCAATACGTGATCAACTTTATACATAAAATGTAAACAAACTCCTTGCAAATTGTCAGTCAGGGTTTAGACTATCTTCTTCTACTGCTATATGTTTAACTGAAATTACAGATTATTTGTGAGATAAAATGATAAAAAACATATTATTCGGGGGTATTTTCTTAGATCTAAGTAAAGCTTTTGATGTTTTTCCACAAAATGTTATTCTTGAAAAGCTTTTGCTCTCCACTATGCATTGTTTGAATATGTATATTAACTGTATGATCATTTTATTTGTGATGAGGACATCAACTCAATCTTTGTTTATGACGACCTCTTTTTCTATGTATGATTATTTTGATGTGACCATACATGATGAAAATTGTAAATTTATGATGATGTCTATGGAAATAATTGAATATCAAATCAAATTAAATCAAATTATCAAAGGGAAAGAATACAACTGGATGAAATCCTATTTAACAGACAGGAGACAATTTGTAACAGTTAATGAATGTTTGAAGACCAGATCAGGAATCCCACGGGGATCTATATTGGGACCGTTGATATTTTCTCTCTTTATTAATGACATATGTAATGTAAATTTGCATTTCAATTCTAAAATGTCTCTTTATGCTAATGATACAGCTGTTTTTAATCATAGTAAACAATGAAGGAGGTACAGAAAAACGTGCAAGATGATTTTGTTACAATATGCAAATGGTACTATGGATTTACACCCCAAAAAGACGAAAGTCATGGCATTTGGACATATTGGGAAATGATGTTTTGTTAATAAAATTCAGAAACTTACCTTTAGAAAATGTAAAGAAAATCAAATTTCCTGGGTGTTATGCTTGACCCTGCATGGTATGACTTGGGGTGAACATGCGTGTTCCGTACTATTTTTGGTTAACTCTCTCTCTCTCTCTGGTGATAGATTGTATACTGAGGATAAAACAATTGCTTTCAGTCAAAATATTGAAGAATTAGTATTTTGCTATGTTATAACCTTATATTGGTTATTGTAGTATTACTTGGGGAATCTGTGCAAAAATCTATAGGGACAGGATACAAAAAACTCCACAATAAATATGCTGGAATGATTTTAAATCTCAGCGTTCCTTCTTACTCACGCTGAAATGGCAATCAGTAGAGCAGCGTATAAAATATCAATATTTTGTTCTTGTTTTTAAAATACAAAACAATCTGATACGGACTTATCTAGCATCATTGATATGCAAACAAATTGTAAATAGGACACGTTATTCTTTAAAATGCCCCCTCCAACTTCCCCGCCCAAGGACAGAATATAAAAGAAATTCTTTTGCATATGTTGGAGCCAGTTTGTTTTATGCATTCCTTGGTAATGCTCAGACGTGTACTTCAGTTTATGAATTAAAAAAAAAACAAAAAAAAACTATGCAAAGCTTTAAATCTTGACTCAATGGAAATATAACATTGCTATTCAAATATGTACATTTTACAATACCATCACTTCACTCTCCATTTTTGTACTTTACCCATGTTACCTAATTGTTATATATTTTGTATTTTCATGTTGAAATTTTGTTAAATGCAGGGTGCCTTTGGAAAGCAGTTTTGCATAACTGAACAAGCCAACCATGCAGTATGAAATAAAGAAGACAAAATAAATAAATAATGAATGTAATTCATGCGCTTAATGGTAACTATATGAGACGCAGTTTAAGTGCATTAATATAGTTTTTATTATTGTTGTTATTAATATCTTTTTAATTTTTTATCAATATCAAACAAAATATAGTATAATAATCAAAACTGGAACTCATAGTCGTCACTTAATTCATATGCTTTTGTATGTTTAAAAAAAAATGAATATGAGAGTACGCTAGCAAAAATTTGGGAAGGAAGAGCTAAACTCATTAAAATCCCAGATATATGGATTTCATTTTTCGTATATTTTATGGACTCATATAATGAGGAACATTGATATAATTTTGATTTGCCCTTCATGTATTAGAAAACAGAATTTTATACAAATATAAATTCACTCTCGTTAAATCGATGATTACTTTTTTCTAATATTTATTTTCTATAAATACTGTAAATAGAAATGTACATATAATATTATATTCATTCATAAAAAGTATAACACGTGTTATCCGATAAGAAAAATCAAATGACATGAATAAAGAATAGGCCTACGAAAGCAGGAATGCGTTATCAATCTGGATATTTTCATTTGGGGAGCATAATCATTTAGGACACTAATTTTCCTCCTTTAAGTCAGGGGTGTCGATCCGCGTTCATGATTGGGGGGGGGGGGGTGACCGGCGAGGGAGCGAAGCGACCGAGAGGGGGGAGGGGGTCTTTTTCAAACATCTGTCTATAAAACTTGCATTTTACAGCATCCCAAAATGGTTTTCAATGAAAAGAAGGAATGCACGGATCTAGGCCTATACGCCAATTGACAAAACTCCGTAATTGAGAATAACAATGCGAACGACTGAACGAATTTTCTTCGATATTTTTGCATTGAAATTATGGCATTTCTTATTTCCTTACTGATCGTTAAAGAATGTGATGGTATTTCAAGATCAAACATAATGAGTTGCGATAATTATTAGTTTTAACTTAATGTATCATAATTCTTATTTTTTTAAATCCAAAAATATCCCCCCATACCCCCGTGATCGACACCCAGTTCTTGCTCTTTCTCTCTTTTGTGTGTGGTTTTTTTTTTTTTTTTTTTTTTGAGGGGGGGGGGGGGTACACGTTCAAGCGTCACCGCCCTCCTCCTTTCCTTCTTTAGATACACACCTGCTCTTGGAATTCTCGAGGAGGAGATTCAAGTCAATGCTTCCGGGTGAGATTTATAGTAAAAGAAATTCGATACCGATCAAACAGAGTACCTAAATAAAGACGTGAATAAATAAGTAAATGTACAAATAAAACAGTAAAAGTCAATTACCGATTATATATGTCCGACTAACTGACTAATTATTGAATGCCAGTCGCTGTGCGCAAGTATGATGTAGCCTGTTTACATTTGGCATCCAGGCCAGGCGGCCCCGTCATTTCCAAAATAATAGGGGGTTTCCCTCGAATCCGAAGTACGGCATACAAGCCTTTCTGATTGGGAATGTGACGTGCTCCGTCGATAACTGCTTGGTCGCGTCGATCTCCGAATTTTTTTTTGTGCTCACGTGTGTGACGTGCATATACCCGTACCGTACTACGTGAAGGAGCTGAGGGTCCAGATCAGACGTGACGTGGACTGTACTGGGCGTACTTTGTGTGTGGATCGAGTTTGTTAGGGGATTTTTATAACTTTTGTTGGCGATCATTTCTCATTTTTTTTGAGCTGGAAGAAGGTCCACAGGTATGATTATATAGTTCCCTTTTGATAACTGAAGTGAAGAAGCATTTCATTATTTGGATGTAACTGATGTCAAAGAAGTGTGAATATTGAGGTACGGTACCGTAATTTGTGAATCAATGAATGCGTGTACTTGTGTGATTCTCATGATTCTCTCACTCAGTCTCACGAGATTACTCATGGCACTATGGGAGGCAATTCTCATGGTACTGGTATGCAGGTATGGAGTGCGAGGTTATCTAGTAAAATAACCTCGCATATGTGTGAGTGTGAGTGCCTCACTCCTCAGCAATTTCACAGGGGTATTGGGTCCTGCATATTTATGCACACACAACTATCTTTTGGTTTATGATAGGCAGCCTCACTCACCATGCATGCTTATTGGTTTGATATACTGGTAATTAAATTAACTCCACAGCAGTTTTAATAATTTCTTAGAATAAGCCAGTCCATAATTACAATTTGCGAATGTGCAAGGTGATTTTTACTGAGTACAATTGACCTTTATACACTGTCATTTTGTATATACACCACAATGCGCGCACAAGGCATTGACGACAGACAACAACCATAACAACACGATGTCGTTCTTCTAGACTTCTCAAAATCCTTTGACAAGGTCCCCCATGCTAGACTCCTTTACAAGCTGCAACATTATGGTATGAGAGACAACACCCATACATGTAGATGGATCTCTGACTTCCTTCACAACCGGAGCCAGCAAGTAGTCCTTGAAGGATCAACATCAACTACTGCCAAAGTCACTTCAGGCGTACTGCAAGGCAGTGTTTTAGGCCCGCTCCTCTTCCTCATGTTTATTAACGACCTACCCAAGTATGTCTCTCCTGGCTGCACCGTCCGTCTCTTTGCTGATGATTGCATGCTCTATCTCAAGATCAACATGGAGGCTAACTCAAAACAACTGCAACAGGATCTGGATGCCCTGCAAAAGTGGGAGAGAGACTGGCTTATGGAATTCAATCCCTAAGCGCAGTAAGCGGTGTCACAACCATGCTACACCAACTCCAGTGGCCATCTCTTCAAGAACGTCGAGCTCAGCTCAAGATGATGGTGATGTGCCGCATTGTCAACCAGCTCACAGACATCCCTCATACCAATCTATTGGCGGTATAAACAACATCACACCGTGGACAACAGCTACAATTACCCTTTGCAAGAACTTTAGTCTACCAGAGGTCATTCTTCCCTGACTCTACTGTGCGTCTCAAAAAAAACTTTACACTTTTGAAATGGCTGCCAAATAAAAAATATATGATTCTGGGGGAATAGGTTTATATGTATGGATAGCTCATGGACTCAACTTTCATATGACTTAAAAAGTCCAAAAATAATTCATGCTTGGATGAGCACTGCTCACTTTTGTAAAGGGTATGAAAATTAGGTTCCGCAGGAATTAGCCTTCCAATTTGTGAGGGGTGAGTCCTTTGGAGCTTACAAAATTGAGCTTATCCCACCTACCCAACAAAGTCCTACCCTACATTTGTACATCTCACCTCCCCTGCACCATGTACCATCACCCCAGACTGACTCCCATGAACTGAGTCTACCAAGGAAAGTTACAATGCTACAATTGTTACTAGACAGGAGGTACAGGAAATCCACCTCCGGTAGAAGGGGACTGCTGTTTTTTAGCTGCACAGTTTTATTATGTAGTCTTTTTATACGGCACTGTACATACACTACACCAGACCCGTCAAACAGTACGTGAATACACCAGATGGTGGACTGTACTCATCTAGAAGAAGAAGAAGAAGTATGATCAGATTTACATGTTATTTTTAAACAAGTTGCTCGTCCACCCAAACTAATGCGCGTGTGCATACAAATTGGGGTCATTTCAGGGTCGTTTGTCCATGAACTAATTACGAACTGGCTTAGTGTATAAAGTACATTGCTTTCAGTCAATTAAACCAAAGAAACATAGACCAAACCTAATTTTTTTGTAGATGTGGGGGGGGGGGGGGGGAGGGGGGTATCAGAATTATAAATGGGCTTTTATTCCTTTCTTATGTAGGTTCTACATTTTCTACTTTTACAGGCCTATTCATGGAACTGTCATTAATATAAATCATTCTTAATTTCCATTCGGTATTTCTCTATTCACATAGATTGTACCATGACATCAGAACCAACCAAAAAGCTTATAAATGATGTCGATAGGTGTGTTGACGAAGCCATAGAGGGCCTAGTAGCCATTACACCAGGGATCACCAAGTTAGCTGGTCATAGAGTGGTCTTACGAGATGATATAGTGGAGGTGAAGAAGAGCGGGAAAGTGACGCTACTGTCTGGTGGAGGCTCTGGTCATGAACCATCCCATGCAGGTAATCAAAGAGAAATATATGTTGTAAAGAGAAGCAGGTATCTTGGGCACAGTTAAGACTTAAGAATTCAAATATTTTGAAGAAATTTGGGAAGGATGATTACAGGGTATGAAGTAGGGGTGGGAATTTCAGGTATTTTAATTTTAGGGTACCTGACCTAATTTTCGGGCGGGAACCCGGTTACCCGAAAATCAGTAAACAATATTTAACCCCTAAAAGGTATATAAAAAAAAAGTCGACGATTCATGGTTTCCTGCAGCCGTGAAAAAAAACATGACATGATTTTAAAGACTTGGGACTGATTACAGTTTTTTTTTAAGAGTAAGAATTGTCATTAAAATGTCAACAAAATGAGTTCAAATACTTCATTAGACAAGCACTACAAGTGGTAAACAACAGTAAAATAAATAATAAATTCAAATCCTTACTAGAATGATAGAATTTAACTCCAGGTTTTCGACTTTCAAAGTTCGTTTTACCTCTTTTGGTTTCCGAAAAAGTAAAAAACTAAGTATATGTTATTTGAACTTAGAGAGCACTGGACCACTGTAAATCTCAAGACTGTGATTCAGCTACATACATGTAGTGCTCTGCAGATCGTAAGCATAAAATCTGGTGGGGAAACGGACCATTAAAAGTCCAAAATGATGGAATATAAACATCACAAAGGAAGATTTTAGTAAGTGTTTGATAATTAATTACTAATGATGACTGATATCACTTGTAACAATTACAAATTAAATGAGTTTTAAGCCACTTTTAAAACTCTTTCCTCATGGTCAGTCCCACATGTTCAAAACTGTGTATTTTCGGGAAATGGGATTCCAATGTTTTGACCCGGGACCCGCCTCTCTCAGGCCCGACCCGAATACCAGGATTTTAGTCCCAGCCCTAGTATGAAGAGTCTTGAAAATTAATTTGGAGGGATTTGAATTTGATTTGAATTTGATGGTATAGATTAAAGGAATAGTTAAGGGTACTGCCAAATACCTACTATGGAATTACAGGTTCAAATTGGAAACTTGGTGATAAGTAGGAAACAAAATAGTGAACCAACAGGTTACTTTTATTCATTGACCTCACTCCATTAACAGAAGAAAGAACAGTTTCTTTACCCAATGTTAAAATTCATGATATTGCTCAAAGATAAGGTGAAATAGTCAGATTCCTTAGAATTCAATTTAAGGATAGGAAGCAAACAATATACTCGTCCTATTTTCACTATTCACTTGCTGTTCTTTTCGAGCATCATCAACAGTGTATGTAGTAAGGTAGGTTAGCGAAACGTTGTGGCGCATTAAGATGCGGGAAAGATGCATGTGACAAAATTATTCAAAATCAAAATTTTGTTCTATAGAGGCAGAACCAAAATATTAGGATGTAGAATTAGAACACTTTTAAGCAAAATAATATGAAAACTTTAATTCAGATTTGTCTGATTCTAATTTTAGAAACACAGACAAAACTAGCAATTTTCCTCTATACGTCTTTCCTGCGTCTTTATACGCCTCTGCATTTTGCTAAGCTACCTAACACCAGTAACCAGTACTTTTGATGAATTACTTGTAGGTTATGTGGGACATGGTATGCTGAGCGGTGCTGTGGCAGGATCCGTGTTTGCATCTCCCCCTACTAGCTCCATACTAGCAGCTATACAGGCCGTTGGTAGAAATAACACAGGTAAGGTTAATATTTGGACTATTCTTTACTGTAAAGGCAAGGTAAAAAAGGTAGAAAAACATTATCTCCATCATGTGTTAGTGAAGTTGTAATGTGATTGGTAATTTTAACTGACAAGACTTTGTTAGCTTTGATTAAAAATGACATGATATGATATTTTATCCTACTCTACTATCCAACTTCTATTATACTTTGTATATTAACTATTACATTGTAGTTGCTTGTACAAGGTTGTTGGCTCAACAGATCCCAGGAGGTTCTTATCACCAATTCATCTGCATAATTCCAATTCTATGGGTTGTATTAAAAAAAACAACAGAGGAAATATTTTTCTAACATTTTCCTTGCATTTCATATATTCCAACCAAGTAATTGCTAGCAAGGAAGAAGCAAAGGCTTGTTTTCTTGCTAGAAGTTGCTTTTCCAGACTAGCAAATAGCTTTCATTCCCATTCAAATTTGGCCTAGAATCAAAAGGACAGGTTTTGTTCTTGTACACAAAGGTTTAATAAATGCTTATTTGAAAGGAAAGAATTTTCTTTCTTCATCATGCTTTTGCTTGATATTTTGCAAGCTCCTTTTTTTGCCAACTCAAATTTTGTCTGTTCATTTGTTCTTTTGACAGCCCTTTCTTGTATTGTAAGATTTCTACGTATTTTAATTTCATGTGTGTATTTTTAATGGAATTTCGAAATAAATTAGAACTTGAACTTGAAAAAGTTACATTATCAAAAGTAGATTAATGACATGCAGCAACTATTGTTCATTATCCATAGCTGTCACAAGAGAATTTCATTTTTTCATGTTTCTAGTTCAATATATAAATCAATAAATCATCATTTCCAAGAAAGAAATTGGAAACAATGAATGAAAAAAAATATACCCAGAAACAAATTTATTTGAAAGAGATGGCTGAAACATAAGCATAATACTATTAAAAACCATGGTAGAAAGCAGTAGAAATATTGGGAGTGGACAGTGTTCTATTAAGAGGATATTTTGGTGTTTATTTCGGTGTAGAGGTGTCGTGGTCTAGTGGATACGTCACTGGACTGTGGATCACATGGTTTACGGTTCAGGTCCCGCCGCAGCACTAATGTCCTTTTGCAAGACATTGTTCTACATTTGCCACTCTCCACCCAGGTGTAGTAAATGGGTACCTGGTAGGAATTTATTCCTTGAATGCTTTCAGCACCTTAGGGCAACTCGGCTAAAGCTAGGATAATAGTAGTACTTTGAGCATCCCCTGGGATGGATATGTGCGCAGTATAAATGTAGCTATTATTATTCTTACTGTTCTGTATTTAGAAACAGGGTTAGAGAAGTATTGGGGCTAAGATTATTATAGATAGCCTGGGGGGTGATTCACTAACTGGGATCGATATCATTCCTAAAATCAATTTTCGGGATTGATTTCATTCCCAGCTTAAAATCAATTCCACCTTACTGATTCATAAAATTGCTTTTAGGATGGAATCAATTTTATCATGAATATATATGAGCGCAAATGAATATTTACGAGCGCACTCATTCCAACCAATCAACGTACTCAAATTTCAGTCACCGCCCCTCAGTCACCCGACCTAATTCTCTACTTAGCGCGTAGCTAGTGCACGTTACCTAGCTACTGCATTAATTGCGCGCACGCATCGACTGGACATACACAGGGCTAGGGCCTATATGGCTAGGGCAATGGGCGTGCAGGCAGGCACAGCGTAGCCGCCCAGGTTGGGGCGCGGGCGGGCATGCAGTGGAGTGACCGTTTGTGATTGTTAGGAGCGATCCGGATCACTCCCAACCTTAAAATCAATTCAGAGGCTGGAATCAATCCCAAATACCTTAGTGAATCAGTCACTAAAAGCGATATCGCTCTTAGGATGGATATTGTTCCTAAGATTGATTTTTTCTTATTTGGGATTAATTTTAGCCGTTAGTGAATCACCCCCCTGGTCCTTTTTGTGTTTACATGTTGATTTCTCATTGCTCTGATTCTCATTTCAAGCTGGAACTTTGTTGATTGTAAAGAATTATACCGGAGATTGCATCAACTTCGGTATCGCCATGGAGAGGGCCAGAGCAGAGGGCATCTTGGTTGAGATGGTAGTGGTCAAGGAGGACTGTGCTATCACTGGTCAAGATTTAGATGACCGTAGAGGACTTGTAGGAACAGTCTTCATCCACAAGGTTGGTACCGGGATACTGCTATGTAACAATCTTTTATATATATATATATATATATATATATATATATATAAAAGTGTGCAAAATTCTTGATGATCATTGCTGTGTTTGGCAACCTTTAAAATATTGTTTATATCTGATGGCTGTTTTCTGATTCTTTGATAAATTGTCTCTACAAATGAAAATTGAAGGGCTGATTCTGTATTTTTAGAATAACAAGAATTGGCACAAGAAATGCTGTCAACTACTTACAAGAAGGAAAAGAAGATTGAATTATGTGAGATGTGGATATAATGAATGATAGGAATTTCATGTATTTCTATTTATCTACTTTCCCATGCCCTACATTTTCTTGAGAATGGAATTTTTTTTTTCTCCATTCAATAAAACTATTTGAAAACATTTGAAATCACTATTTAGTTATAGCCATGCATCAGAAATATGTTTAATTAAAAGGAATTTACTAGATTTGATTAGAAATCCCGCAATACCATAAAACTAGGATTATACCAATTATATTGTCA
The DNA here is from genome assembly GCA_025618425.1 of Heliocidaris tuberculata. NCBI lineage: Eukaryota > Metazoa > Echinodermata > Echinoidea > Camarodonta > Echinometridae > Heliocidaris > Heliocidaris tuberculata. Next base: position 2,484,702 of record CM046834.1, read on the forward strand.
AACTGATGGCAAATGAAGTGCGTATGATGTGTTTAATTCACATGCATTGAGAGGTACATGTATGGTCAGTATACTTTTTTATGCTCAATAGCTTCGTGAAACAGACATCTTTAGTTATAAAGATCAAGTTCAATCAATTGAAATTATTATTGTTTGACTAAATATCCCATAATTTAATGATACTGTAACTATACCCACATTTTAATTGTATCTAGAAATTTTTAAATAAAAGTTTGTGGAATTTTGTGAATTATAATTTTTTTTTCCTGCATGCCCTATATGGTTTTGTTCATTACAAATTTATACAAAAATACTCCAATTCACATTCTTCGTATCAAGATTAAATTGAAGAGAAAAAAAGGGCACATGTACTCTTTCAAACCAAATATAGATAACATAATAAATGAGTGAGTAAAAAAGTTTTGTTGTTGTTGTATAGTTGGCTGGAGGTATGGCAGAGAATGGTTTATCATTACATCACATCAAACAAGCAGTAGAATCAGCCTGCTCTTCAATGGGTAAGAATCATTTTTATTTTTATTGTCCTACATAGACATACATCATGCATTGTCCAAGCAAAGCATGAGATCATTGAAGGCATGTGCTTGTGACTGAATATGAAATGTCATCATTCAAGAAGTTATCCTGATGATGCTAACCCTATACAAATTATATGTTGAACTATTGAGATTTATATTCAATTTCAAATGAGACATCTAATCATAACACTTGTGGACCTTTTTTTCTAAAGTGAAACAAACGGTCACACCTGTGACCATCTAATTTTGCCTCATTGCCGGAAAATCAGATTACATGTTATTGATTTTTTTATATCATCAGTTTCTCACCTGAATGGAAGATGATAAATAATGAATTATAAGAAAATAATAATTCTGAGGGTTAGTTGAATGACTGTTAGATACATGTAAAACAGGTGTATAACATGTTACTCTCCTCGTGCATAGTTTATCAAGACAGAAACCTTTTGGTTCAGGAATATTTTGTAAGGACATTTTTTAACCAATATTCCAATATTTATCTTTTCAGGGACTGTTGGAGTCTGTCTGTACCCATGTAGTGTACCTGGAGCTGGTCCATCATTTAGCCTAGGTCCACAGGAAATAGGACTTGGTCTAGGTATACATGGAGAAGCAGGAATCAAGCAGTTGCAGGTTAGACTATTTTGATCTCTATGTTGCAAATGTTTCAGTGTGCTGAAAAATGTCAGTTTCTATTTGCCCAAACAGGCAAGTTAATCTTAATATTGCCTACTCAGGCACCAAAATTACTTGTCCCAACTGTATTTTCAGAAGGATTTTCCTCTAACCAACTAAATTTGTAAATTTTGTGATTAGAGAACTAAGAGAAGGGATCAGTGTGGATGTAGAAACACTGTTGGTCAGTGGTTTTGCTTAAAGGTACTTCATCCCTTTTGCCGATGTACACAAAATTCCACGAAACTATAAACAGGTTTAGTAGACTTCCTGTAGAGAGTCCCTATGAAATTTCAAGGTCTCAAGTTCTATAACTCCTTTGTAAGAACTCAGAAATGAAAATCTTGCCTTTGTTGCAGAGGGAGCTATTCAGAAATCAATGCAAGTACATTTTCTAGTAACGGTCAAAAAGTAATTTTTTAAATAACAATTTTATTTTTAGTTGAAAAAAATAAAGTGTTATCAAATTGCTGTTATTACTTACTTAAAAGCAAATTATAATCCTTTTCACATCCACTCAGCTTCCCAATTATAATTCATTTGTAATTTATCGCATACTCACACAACTTAAAAATTTATGGCTGCAAAAGGGATGAAGTACCTTTAAGATGAAAAATGTTTTGCTTCCAGTAAATTCACAATCAATATGCTCCATTAGCCAAGTTATTTATCCCATACGACAATTTTGATTGCCCTGAGACATAGGGTAAGTGGGTTTGTGGCACCCCATGTTTTAGTTGCACTGCTTTATAGTACTTTTGTTTGTCTTATAGAATGTAGCATCTTTGACGTAGACATGTATGCATGCATAGGACTTTGAATGTTGTAAAAAAAATTCTTTGTATCTTTCCATATTATTTTCTCCTCAACTTTCTGTCCCTCTATTTCTCTGTTTCCCTTTCTGACATTGCACTTCTTCATGTTTATCAGCTGGAAACAAATGTTGGTTTCTTTTTTCTCTGCAAATAAGTTAATGAAACGTAAATATACATTTTTGAGTTGAATTACAATACAGAGAGCTGCAGTGATTTTCATTATGGAAGTTTTACTAATCGCCTGCTCACCTATATGCTGTGATATTCTCCATTGAAAAAATATTTGGTTTGTTCACTTGAAAAAGCTTGAAGTCACTAGGGAGTAGATAATTCAAAATTGTCTCATTTCTTTCATGGTTTGATTGGCAATTGCCAGTGCTTATTCTTAGCTGCTCATGATAATTCAAGCATGCTCTATTGTGGCACGATAAGTTTCATGATCGGCATAAAATATGTTTCCATTTTTCATTGTCCTAATTGGTTTTACATCATTCGATCAGTTCTAACCGCTTATATTGTCTTAGGACTGAGAAGCACATAATTGGATTACTTTGGCTGCTAAGTTGGAAATAATTGGACCCTCGTGTAAATTACATGCTTGTTTTGCTTTTTCATTTGATCAAGCAGCAAATACCCATATAACTATTGGCTGATGAAATGATACGACTGTACTGTAGATATTAAAGATGTTCAGACTTTGCTTATGTTCATGTTGAAATTAAAGGTATTCTCCTTAATAACATGTAGCATGATTAGTTCAAAGTGTGTGACTACCTTAACAAACACTGAGTATCATATTTCTATCAAAGATGCAAATTTGTAGATAATGTGATATTTCCTGTTTCTTCTTTGCCAAACTGATGTTGATAACAAGGTACAACAACAAAAATAGTAAAAATGAGCACACTTTAATGATATTTGTTTACCTTTAAGATTTCATATACATGTACATGTATTTCCAAATGCTATGTACAATTTGAGTACATGAGGAGACATCATGAATGTTTAATGATATCTGTAATGTCCTCTGTATCCTGATTCTGAAGAAACTAAACCACAGTACAATAACTTATAAGGTGTACTTTCCTTGTGTACATTAGTCAGTACCTTGGTCATGCCTATAGCTGTTGTAGAGACAATTGAAAGAGGGGGTTTTATCATTACAATTATCTTTATTCTCCAATACTGATTTAGTATAGTAGTCAATTGAAATTAGCTTTATAGAAAAGCTGGAACTAAAGGGCACATCCTTAGTAATTGATATTCAGTCATAACTGTAGATTGCAAATAAAATGATCAAGTTCCGGCTGATGTGGTCTTTGAGACATCTTCTCTCTCTCTTTTTAAAAAACAAGTTTGGCTACAGCATAACTTGTTCAAAAGAGAGAGGGAGAGAGAGAGAAGATGCTATTCATTGCCTGTGCATTCATAGTTTGATGATATTCATATCTCTCAACCTCCCTTCCAGTTATCAAGTGCAAGTGATGTGGTAGCTACTATGTTGGATCACATGAGGGACTCAAGAAATAACTGTAGACTGGACGTAAAAGCTGGTGATGAGGTTGCTCTTATGGTCAACAACCTCGGTGGTACATCAAATCTTGAGATGGCTATTGTAGCTCGCACTGCATTGCACTACCTCAGTAAGTAGATATTCTTTGTTCCTTAGTTCTCTCATCCTATCATATCAATCTGCTGGTCCTGACCTTTGCTCTAGTACAGACTGTAGTTTGCAGGCACAAACCCTGGTCAGTCATAAAAAAGTGTCTGCACTATAAGACTACCGTAGGCCATGTACTATAGCTGCTCCTGACACGACCAGTAGGTAGCTGGGTTAGGCTTCTCTCAAGAGACAATGATTTTCTGATAAAGTATCAAATTAGGGTCTGTGCTTGCAGACTATATGACCAGTAGGTAGCTGGGTTAGGCTTCTCTCAAGATACAGTGATTTTCTGATAAAGTGTCAAATTAGGGTCTTTGCTTGCAGACTATACAGACAGTATCCTGTTAAATGTTCCTAGGACATGCACCACAGCTGGTGAGAATGCTTTCCAAGCATTTTGCTTCTTGACTGAACCAGTAATTGACTTATCACTGAGAACGTCTAAAAAGGGTTCTACAAGTGATTTAGTCTTCCTTAATAAATTTGGAGAAATCAGACATAAATACAGTAATTATCGTGCGATCTATACCGATGGATCAAAAGATCAGAATAAAGTAGGTGCGGCTTGTATAAGTGGTCCTATACGAAGGCAAGTTAGATTACCAAATGTTTCTTCTATATATACAGCTGAGTTATCAGCTCTGAAAATGGCTCTGGATGTTATAGAACACACTAACGGAAGACGGTTTGTTATTTTTACAGACTCCCTGTCTAGTTTAACGGCTTTACAAAGTAAAAATCTTAAACATCCTTATATTGTTCAGTTATTAGAAACCTTGTTTAAAATCAGTACATTAGGTAAACGAGTAGTATTTGTTTGGATACCAAGTCATACAGGCATTCAAGGAAATGAAAAAGCTGATAAGTTGGCAAAAGAAGCTCTCGATTTGGATGTAACAGAAATAAATATACCTTATACTGATCTAAAATCAAAGATTAACACTTACATTAAAAATAAATGGCAAGCATCTTGGGACCTAAATCCAAATAATAAACTTCACCAACATCAACCAAGAATTGGATCACAAAATAATCTACCATTAGCTAAACGACGGGAAGACATTGTGTTGACCCGTGCTCGTATTGGCCATTCTCACTTGACACATGCATACTTATTTGGAGCAGAAAATCCACCACGTTGCATTCCATGTAATTGTACAATTACAGTAAAACACATTCTTCTTGAATGTGTTGATTTTGCTCATATTCGTACTAACTTTTATGATGTTCCTGATCTTAAGACATTATTCAGTGATGTTTCACGTTCATGCATTGTAAATTTTCTTAAAGAGATTAATCTTTTTATTAGATTTTAAGTAGGAAACTGTTTGAATCCCAATCACAACAGGTATGCCCTTGGGCAAGGCATTTCATTCCAATTGCCTAGTCTTTCGGAGGAGACTCTAAGACGGCGGTCCCGTGTAAAGGAGAGTCACACCATGTGCACGTAAAAGAACCTGCTTCTCCTTTCGTAAAGAGCAGGGAAGTTATCCCGGTGAAGTAGTTAACATATTTAGTTATTATCGACAATCTCCAATCCACGTTTATTTTTTTGGCGTGAAATCTGAAAGGAAAACTTCTATTGTATAATTATATAAAACTTTATAGAATTATTATTGTTCGACACTTATATGACACTCAAGTGTTGATAGTGTCGTTAATCATTTATCAATCAATCAATCTTGACTCTAGAACTTGCTTCCATGATTCATTCTTGTATTGCCTTTTTTTGATATAGTCAAAACTCTTTTTTTGATCAGCGGTGAACATTAATATCATTCTTTGTCAATATTAATGATGTAAAGCTCTATGAAACAGCAGTTCAGTTTGTAAGAATTCTGTATAAATGAAAATGGTTGTATTTAATTGTATTGTATTTCAGTAGATATTTCTGGGATACTTAAGAATGAGGGCTGAAAACTTGTAGGTAGGCAACCCATGTACAAGTTAGATTTTTACTTCAAAAACAATTTGTGGGAATTTTTATTACAGATACAGCTGTTACTGATATTTTTTTCTTTAAAAAATTGATGTGTAAACATATGAGCAGAATGGTGAAATTGCAAGCTAGAAACTATATGGTTGATTAGTATAGAAAGGATTATTTGATATTCAGTGGAAATGAATATAATGCAGAACAAGTAGCCTGAAACTCATTATTATATCGCCATTTTGTTGTATGCTAATTGGTTAAAATGGCGTGAAATTTTCCGAAAAACAATGAGTACAATGTTTCTTGGTTATCTATTGCAGGTGATGCAGGAGTGAAGGTGGAGAGGGTATACAGTGGTTGCTTTATGACATCATTAGAGATGGTTGGCATTTCTCTGACTATCCTAATCCTGGACCAAGATGGACAGAGAGTCTCCTGTCTTGGTGAGTCTTTCTCACAGCTATCTTAACCCCTTCTGTGCCTATAACAGTTTTTCAGACATTTGTCATAAATAGTCTTCAAGTATAACACTTTTGCTTATAGTGCTTTTAGTTAATGTGGCTTGTAGTCATGAATTATCTTTCATGAGAATGAAATTTACGGTGAAGATACCTGTTTCTGTTTCAGGAAGAAAAGCAAATTTTAGTCATAACTCAACATGGGCCGTGGAACCGGGGGGGGGGGGGGGGGGGGGGGGCACATTTTTTAGTAGAAACATTAAAAAAATGTCAGAAAAAAGGCTCGAAAATTTGTCTTTAATGAGTGAAATCAGATCAGCCCCCCCTCCCCCCCCCCCCCCCACTCTCAAATAATCTTTATTTTGATTTGGCATCCATAGCAAGGAGACGTTTATCTTCACAGATTAGCAAAGGTCCTGATCATGATCCTGATTACGAAAATATATGATTATTTGTATTTGTTGAATTTGTTTGGGAAAAAAAAAAGTCCTGATCAAGAAAATATTTATTTTTAAAGTCCATGTAGAAATAGAAAAGAGAAGGAAATAGATTCGGATGTGGTTTATTTTTTGGTATAAAAAAGGAACACTTTTTTAAAAAGTACACTATGTTTGAATTTGACCGAAGTTTAAAAAGAATGTAATCTTTGTTACAGTCACATTTTATAATTTGTTTGCAACTTTTATTTTGCTATTTACTCTGTGCTAAGAATTGTGGGTATGCTATTTAGCTACTGAAATGAAAGAAATCTGACAAATTTTAGTCAATCTGTACCTTGCTTACATAGCTTATCAAGCATTAATACAATGGTAAAAAAAGGGATTGAACTAAAATGATTTTAATTATAGAAGGAAAGAATCTCAAGTAGAATTTGTATTATCTTGTTTAATGTATTTCTCTAAATATTGTTAATGTATGTAGATCAGGCAACTTCGGCTGCAGCTTGGCCTTCTGTATCTCATCGCCATGGTAACATATCACTTGGCAAAGAACTTCAGGTTCATGAGCAAGTTCCATCAGGATCCATGTCAGGGACAAGAAAGGGAGAGAAAATCAGCAATGGTGAGATTTGGAATCTTTTTAGGGAAATTGACCATTCATGTGTATGAGAAAATGGGTGAACAATTCACCCTAAAGATAACAGTAAAGCATGGTTGATCAATTGCTTCCTGATTGCAGAATGCTTTCACATGAACATGACGGACAAAGAGAGTGGAAAAAATAAACAACTCCCTCATTCTACCCTTCACAATGGTTCTGGTAGTCAAAAGAACATCCATTCACTACTATTATGTAAAAATAAGTAGAACAGTAGAATATGCATGTGACACCTCTTCTACATATTTTTAAATTTTTTTTGTCCACTCTCTTTGTCCGTCGTGTTCACAGTGTTTATATTCTAGCATTGTGATAAGTCAGATTATTTTAGCCATGTCAAACTATCAAAAATTTTGTGAAGAGAGCATTAGGATATTAAGAAGAGAGGATGAAAACTTAGTTTCTTTAAATTTATATACATTCTATAAAGTTACAACTTCAAAAGAAGATATCCATATTTGCAGAGTATGGGTCATTATTTAGTTGTTATCAATTTTCATATATTTCATATATATTTCTCCCATGTCTTCATTTTAGAATCCAGTAAGATGATTAAGACCATTGTAAGCTCTGTATGTTACAGACTGATGGAGAGTGAGAAGCTTTTAAATGACCTTGATACCAGTAGTGGAGATGGAGACTGTGGATCCACCCTCAGAAGGGGTGCAGAAGGTACACCTTGTTTGGTCCTCATCTGTGCTCTAGGGGTAATGAAAGAATGCAATCTTTGATTTGGGGGAGGATTGCATGCCCTTTCATTTTCAATAATCAGATGGTATAGATTGGATGTTTTGATGTTTGTAATGCACCATCAGAAGGGGTGCAGAAGTTTTGATGTTTGTAATGCACCATCAGAAGGGGTGCAGAAGTTTTGATGTTTGTAATGCACCATCGGAAGGGGTGCAGAAGTTTTGATGTTTGTAATGCACCATCAGAAGGGGTGCAGAAATTTTGATGTTTGTAATGCACCATCGGAAGGGGTGCAGAAGTTTTGATGTTTGTAATGCACCATCAGAAGGGGTGCAGAAGTTTTGATGTTTGTAATGCACCATCAGAAGGGGTGCAGAAGTTTTGATGTTTGTAATGCACCATCAGAAGGGGTGCAGAAGTTTTGATGTTTGTAATGCACCATCAGAAGGGGTGCAGAAGTTTTGATGTTTGTAATGCACCATCAGAAGGGGTGCAGAAGTTTTGATGTTTGTAATGCACCATCGGAAGGGGTGCAGAAGTTTTGATGTTTGTAATGCACCATCAGAAGGGGTGCAGAAATTTTGATGTTTGTAATGCACCATCGGAAGGGGTGCAGAAGTTTTGATGTTTGTAATGCACCATCAGAAGGGGTGCAGAAGGTACACCTTATTTGTTCCTCATCTATATTCTTAGTGTAATGGTAATCAATGAATCCTAAAATATTAAAGTGTGTTTTATGAATGCAGTACTCTATGCTCCTAAAGTTATATAATTAAAGGGTTCTGTACTGTAAAGCCTTGTTAACACAAGATGGAGTAAACTGCCTCAAAAAACCACCACTGTGAAATAAAAACTATTTTATATGTAAATGAATAGCAAATGTAGATGTGTGCTCACTAATTTTTGTGTTATAAGATCATAAGCTTCATTGAATCAAGTTACAGGGGGCGAACTGTATGTTCAGCCCGAGTCATGACAAGGCTTACATTCTCTTCAGTATATTGGAGCACCTGTTAAAGAAGTAGTAGAATTTGGATAAAATGGTAAATAATTGACTATATACGTTAAAACCAGAAATTTTCGCAAATTTTGCGAGTGGTTGAGATTCATGAAAGTTTCATGATGCGAAATAATCAAATCATAATTGAAACAACATCAAATTACTGCAATTCACAAAATTTTCTTGCTGCAAAATTGGCTGTCATTAACAATTCGCGAAAGCTTTATGACACGAAAGTTTCTGGTTTTACATTAGTTGCTAGTTCCACGAATATAATTGATTATAATGGCTGATCTTACCCATAGCAATGAAGACATGGCTTGAAAGTGAGGAACAACTCTCAATCAGTGATGTAGCTGGTCGTATGTCTGTTATTGCGGAAGAGGCCATGGGAGGAAGCTCAGGAGCGGTAAGTGGATTTCACTTTACCGTTTGGTAGTCATTCCCTTTAAATTGATAATCATTGGTATAAATTTGGTCTCCTCTTTGGACTACTGTATTTTTTTGTTTTTAAATTTGTGACCCAAAACAATGTGCAAAATTTTTAAAAATAAAACCCTTAGAACCCTGTGAAAATAACGGCTGAAATTTTTAGTGCCAAAGTGGCTTCTTGCTCAGACATACTTTGATTCATTAGTTTGAAATTACAGTTTCGTACCATGGTACATGTCAGACCAAGCAAAACAACTTATTATAGATATGTGGTATTAATTGGCCACTAATAGTTGCCTCTTCAGTTTTATACGGGAAATTACATGATTTTGTTCTCTTAATCACTTTGCTGTTCTGAAAAAAATTATCCCTCATTCTTTTCATCTCGATTTTAGTTCTATGGATTGTTCCTGTTAGCAGCTCAGCAAGCCTTAGGAGATGAACCGGGATTTGGTGATTGGGTAGAAGCCCTTAGGCAAGGCATGGCTAGCATCATGAAGCATGGCAAAGCAGAAGTTGGAGACAGAACTATGGTATTAAAACCTTTTGTGGCTCTCTTCAAACTACTGTCATTCATAAACTTTCAAAAGTCAAATTCTGAGTATCAATTCTGAGTTCAAAGGGTATTAATCACCAAAGAATATTTTGCTTTGTATGTTAGAGGTTCCATTTCATAACACTATATTCAAAATATAGGCTCCAAATATTACTTCTATAAAGAGATATTGCAAGTTTGACTACACTCTCTATAAGCGTAAAAGCGACTCATGAGTCTTATCTAAAGAAAAATCCCAGTACAGTAAGGGTTAACTGTTGACCTATAGAATGCCAGATAAAGTTTATTGTGGTTGATTTTATACTTTCCAGATGTACACAAATTATTTTTTCAGGTGATTGGTACACTTATTCTTTGTTTAATTGCAAGATTTGACATAAAGTGCTATCCAAGGTAGCAAGATTCATAAGGTATTTCCCTTTACTGTGTCTGTTCCATAAAGAAAAGTACCCTAGCTCTGAAAGAATAGACTAGATTTTAATTTGTAGATCGCAAATAAAGGATGAAATTGAGTTACATGTAGGAAATAAACCAGAGAAGTATGCAACATCCACAATGAACATGCATCAGCATCAAACATCTTTATCATTAATTTTGACAAATTTTGATGATATGATGGAGGAAAAATATGCAAATGTACAGAATTAATGAGATCAATTTAAGTAAGAGTAATGCAGGAGCTATTAAGACAAGCACAAGCTTGACAATTAGTCATATTTGAAAGAATACGGAGCTAGAAAAACTGAATGAAGAATGAGAAAGGAGCAAGAATGGGAAAGCAGAGGGAGGGTAGTTTGCGGGCACAAACTCTTGTCCATCTTTAATAATGCATAACAGAATATCTAAACAAAATGTCTGTGTAGACTGTATGGTCTACTGCACACTGTAGACCCTCTACTGTAGCTGCTCCAGACACATCAAGTTAGGCTAGGTTCAAGACTTTGTGGAATTATTTCCAAGTGTCAAAATAGAGTCTGTGTCTGTAGACTAGGAAGAAGGTAGGCCTTGTTTAACAAGTTTTCACAGTTAGAGTGCAAACTATTGTATCCAAGACGATGATTTTGTCTCTCATAGAAATGTTTGATTATTCTTTATCAGCTGGATCCACTTGATGCAGCATACAGGATATTAAAAGAAGGTGTCACAAACAACTCAGACCCTTTGAAGACATATGAAGATGCAGTCAATGTGAGTAAAATCAGATTATCAAATGGGAATCGATCACATCCTTAACCTAATGAATCGTCATTTTTCACTGATCATAATTGCCCTGGACTTTATTTCGTCTTAAGATAGAGCTGATATACATGAAGGTGAAATATATGTTTATTATGCCTCCGCCCACCGTAGGTGGTAGCCGGAGGCATTATGTTTTCGGGTCGTCCGTCCGTCCGTCCGTACGTCCGTACGGGTTTTGTTCTCACGATAACTTAAAAACCTATTGACGAATCAACTTCAGACTTGGCTTGAGTGTGCACATGGGAGGGGCGATGCGCTGATTAGATTTTGGGGTCATGAGGTTAAAGTTCAAGGTCATATAGTTCAATAGAATACATAAAAATGGTTCGTTCTTGCGATAACTTAAAAACCGATTGACAGATCAACTTCAGACTTGGCTGGAGTGTGCATATGGGAGGGGCAATGCGCTGATTAGATTTTGGGGTCATGAGGTTAAAGCTGAAGGTCACAGGGTTCAATAAAATACATTAAAATGGCTTGTTCTTGCAATAACTTAAGAACCATTTGACGGATCAACTTCAGACTTGGCTGGAGTGTGCATATGGGAGGGGCAATGCCTTGATTTGATTTTGGGGTCATTAGGTTAAAGTTGAAGGTCACAGAGTTCAATAAAATATATTAAAATGGCTTGTTCTTGCAATAAATTAAGAACCATTTGACAGATCAACTTCAGACTTGGCTCATGTATGCATACGGGAGGGGCAATGGTCTGATTAGATTTTGGGGTCATGAGGTTAAAGTTCAAGGTCACTGAGTTCAATAAAATACATAGAAATGGCTTGTTCTTGTGATAACTTAAGAACCATTTGACGGAGCATCTTCAGACTTGGCTCATGCGCCCAACCAACGATGTTTGGTCATTAATACTTTCAACACTAACCAAGTAACCAAAGTGTACATATATGCCATACATTTCCAATCTGTTGTTGGCGGAGACATAAATTCCGACCGTGCGCGGTCGAAAATTCTTCTAGTTTGATTTAGAATTTATTTTGAGTTAAGGCTTGGTTTGCTATTTGGTTTGGGGTTATGAAAATTAGGGTTGGGTTTAGGGTTTGAGTTAGGTACAGAATTTGGTAGAAGATAGGAATTTGACTAGTGCTAGAAATAGACTGCAGAGCAACTGTTGCTGGATACCTCAATGTACTTTCATTTTATTGCTTCTTTACCCTCAACAGGCTGCTGAGCAAAGTGCAGAAGCTACATCCAACATGGCTGCCAAAGCTGGTAGAGCGAGGTACGTCAACCCAGATCAGTTGGGACGACCTGATCCTGGTGCAATGGCTGTTGCTATCTGGCTCCGAGCTGCATTCAACGCATTAAGAGCCTTGTGAAGAAGACCCAATTGTAATGCAGGTTTCTTGCTGTGTAGCAGATTCAGAATGGAAAAGATGGTCAGATGCTCACATGAGTACAAAGATTTTGTTCTCTCTATGATGAGAAAGGAATATCATTCTAACATTAAACAATTCTGTATTTTAGGAATGTGTAATTGAATTCCAAATGAAAGTCTTCTCAGGGATCATTTTTTCCTATGTTTGCCATATTGAATTAGATTGTATTGTTATTTTAAAGCAACTGCTTGATTGATTGATCATAAATCTTATCTTAAACTGCCAGAAGAAAAATTATTGGAAAAGATTCTGGCAGAAAGACCACTGCCTACTTCTTTTCTGTTCTTTGTTTTCAGAACGCATTTTGTAAATGCACTTAGGGATAAAATGCCCAAATTACATGTAACATTCTTTTTTTGAGAAAATTTTTACTTCAATGCATCTAGATTTCCCAAACATTTTTGATGGATTTTTTTCAACACTAGTTGATAATGTCAATTAGGAGTCATCTAGAGTATAAACAATCTTGCTGCCTCAGTCATATAAACGTCTGGTGATGCATGTCACTGAACTTCTTTCATCCACAGTGGTGACGGGATGAAACACCCATCCCTTGAGCTCTACACCTGCAATACCACTTTGTAAATCTTGTCTGCAAGCATCTCCATATACTCTTTATCTGATTCGTCTTCTGTGGGGGCCACAGGAGCACCCCCCCTAAGTTCACAGTTAAGTGCATTCTATAGGTACACACTTAATACAAAAATGATCAATTGTATCAAGTCAGCATACAAGTCCGTAGCTAATTTCACATCTTTCTACAAGATACACATGGCAAAGTTACCAAATGTTGATTGTGAGTGAATCTTCCTGTTGAATATTAGGATAAATGCCATTCCATCAACTTCACAGCCTCTTTCTCCTGGAACATACCAGATGCAATGTGAATTGCATGTGGGCTTCCTTTCACTCACTGGTAGGGGACCTGTGGGGCTTCTATGGACTCGTTGGATGTTGAAGTGGAGGTTGGGTTGTACTTTGCTTGGCTTCGACACCCTCTGGGATGTTGAAAACTACAAGGTTATTTGGCCTTGATCTATTTTCCACATCATATATCTCTTGAAGAATTCAACAGTTTGTTTCCAGAGTGATGTGACTCCCCCAGCATAATAACAAGGGCATGTGTCGCAGCACCAGTATGACCAGGCAGGGTGGCATCTTCACACAGACTACTGGAGACAATGTCATGCTGTACACTTGCTCTAAGTGACATTTCATCTAGAGTTAAACAGCATTCCATTTTTTTTGGTTGCATTGATGCTACCTTCACTTTCAAGAAGCTGAAGACTTAAGGAGAATGCCAGGTTCCATGGAGATCACTTCAAGTTTGATTTCCAAAATTCTTCTTGAGGGTACTGATGCATCTTTGTTCTCTTCCTTGAACAATTGGAGCATCCCCATACTGAACAACTTGACATTTTACCTCACCCAGTGTTTTTTAAGTACATTAGATTGCATGGTAACATTGCAAACAACTACGGTAATTATTGATTACATCCAGCTAGCAACCTGGACTTCACTTTACATTTAAATAAGGTAAATTTATTGCAAGATGTGATACTTATGTTTACAGAATTCCACATCCGAAGGCCCTGGTTTTGAATCAATTTCAGCGAATGTTCATTAGATATTTTGCAGAAGTGCATTTTAGAACTTGGTCGAGTGTTATAAGAATGTATATGTTTATTAAATTGAAAAAGTGAAGTGTTTGAACATCAAGTCTTCTGGTGCAGCAGGAGTCCTCATATTTGGTTACATTAACAAGATCGGTATATCTCGGTGGCTGTTGCAATCCCTACTATTGTCTAAATGCAATGTCAAATTGGTACACTTGACCCAACAAATATTAAGAATTATTATTTGTATGAAGGGCTTACAGGCGATCAGAAAAATTAGCGTATCTCACGGTTTGCGCAAAAGTTCCAGGATGACCGTGCAATTTTAAAACAATATCTCAAGGTTTGTGTAAAAGTACCCGGATGACCGTGCAATATATCTTCATATCTCATGGTTTGGGTGCGTGTGACGCGTAAAAAAGTGAATACGCGCTTAAATGCGCAAAGGTTAAGACAATGGATGTATGCGCGCAGCTCTTGCAAGATACTTGGGTAAGGACCAAAAAAAAGTTTCTACCTGTGTTTTATGTCGAAGTCAATACAAAAACATAAAGACATGTAGTGGTGAAAATTGATGAACTACAGTATCATACAATTAATAATAATAATATTGAATGGCTTTTCTTTCGTGGGACACAAGGATATATCGTACTCGCTTTGAAAATATTTCACTCGTCGTGCCGACTCGTGAAATATGCTCATAGCTCGTGCGATATATCCTTGTATCCCACTCAAGGCCATTCAATATTGTATAAATATTCATTATGTGTGTACATACCAGTATCGCTATCCAGTATAATTTCAAGAAAGTTTCTGTTTTACTGGCGTTCGAAATTTACCAAATCATCATTGAAGTAACCTCCGCATGCCACTGTTTCAATAGCTTAAATTTTTTAAACTAGTGGCTTAAAATGTAGGTGAATTCTCACACAACAGAGTGGTTTGAATTCATCAAGATTGTGTTAACTCTGAACTCTCCAAAAACTTTATTTACTTTATTCTCCTTCTGCCCAAGTTGCTATCCAGTAAGTTCCACCTCCTTCCTTCAGCGTCTTCTCAAACTTTCCATAATACAAAGTCCGTTGCTGTGACTCGCTATCATACTAAAAGTGGGATAACTCGTTGTGCCCAACATCTCTACCATTTAAGATAACACTTATAGATTTGACAAGTTCCTCTTCATAGCCCTTGAATTCTGTACCTAGGTTTGTCAAGCTGTAGTCCTTTATTTTCTTTTCCAACTTCTTCTGATATGCTGTTTTCCTCTTTTGCATTTTATTCTACAGCCTTTTTGCGATTTCTTTCATGATTAGTGAAGTCTTCTTTCTTCTGTGTGTGCGCTGCTGAACTTGTTGAATCCCAGGATCAGCTGATGAGAGATACATTCTGAACTGAACAACTCCTTCTCCAAATTGCTGGGTTTGCTGGCCTTGAGCACTGACCTAACAGAACTGGCTATTGTGTCCAGTGGAAGGAGCTGGCAGTTTAACTTGTTCAAAGTTTTGCACCAGTTAAGTTCCAGTTGTTGAATGGTAATGTGATTGACTGCAGCACGATCTGTTATAAGTGTGTTAGAAATGTGATATATATATATGGAGACCAAACAGTTAAAGTTAATCTGTTGGTTGACTGGCTAGAAATTAATCTTGCATGCTGGTAGTAGATGTCCTGGAATTCATCAAGTTCATGAGGGTGATCCCTGTATAAAAAGATGCCAGTTTCCTTCTTTAGTTCCTCTGATGAAGACCAAGAGGCTCTCCACCTGAGTGATATATAAAGATCAGACAGTAAAAGTTAGTCTGTTGGATGAACTTGCTAGAAATTAATCTTGCATACTGGTAGTAAATGTCCTGGAATTCATCATCAAGTTCATAAGGGTGATCCCTGTATAAAAAGGTGCCAGTTTCCTTCTTTAGTTCCTCTGATGAAGACCAAGAGGCTCTCTGCCTGAGTGATATATAAAGATCAGACAGTAAAAGTTAGTCTGTTGGATGAACTTGCGAGATATGAATCTTGTATACTAGTCTCGAATGTCCTGGAATTCATCATCAAGTTCATGAGGGTGATCCCTGTATATAAAGGTGCCAGTTTCCTTCTTTAGTAAGACCAAGAGGTTCTCTACCTGAGTGATATACAAAGACCAGACAGTAAATATTGGTCTGTTGGTTGACTTGCTAGATATGAATCTTGCATGTTAGTCTTGAATGTCCTGGAATTTACGACCTTTCCTTTTCTACCCTTCCAATGCGATGTTGACCAAGAAATGTTACTTGCAGGTTCATCAAGACCTCACATGCAAAATCCTGTTCATCTTCATTCGTTTAACGTCTTGAGGAAGGTCTACCATTGGAGTTGTTCTAGAGCTTCACTTAGAATCTTGTAAGTACGTACTGTCTAGTTGTACTAATGATATGCCAAGACACCATTGAGTGAGCGTGCTGCAGTGATCTTCATGTCTCCATTCTCTAAATCTTCAAGGACTTGTTGTTTAGTGAAAGGATAGATTGTTTCTGGATTGCTATCGTAGCTTAGCCTAAGGCCTCGTTTAGACCTGCCTATTACATTGGCTCGGTACCACCCCTCCTCAGTACCATCTTCGTTACACGTGAGATGATCTACTATCTTCCCTACCAAGTTATCATACGCCTCTTGCGTACCTTTCGCACCCTGACTAGTTCCTGTCCGTGCCCTTTCTTTAGTCATTTTTTCGCGCGTTTTCCTACGGAATTCCTCAACTTTGCCGGAAGATGCATACATACTGTTATAGTTTACATCGTCCCTATCTTCTACGTCTAATGCTCTCTCTGCTGCTATCCGAATGATGCCAATGAGAGATTGTTTGAGTTCTAACATGTTTTTCTTCCTACCTTTAAGACTGATGTTTAGATTGCCCTCTATGTTCTTCTCCCCAAACACATGTTTCCTAGCCTGCAGCTAAGCCTTTAGCATTTCGGTGCCTTCTTTTTCACTAACATCCTGTAACTTTGATTCTACTTCTGTCTCGGTAAGCCAGATTGCTCCGCACTTGCTCCTTACATTAGCATACACTTTGTCATTCCTTACATTATTTTTCTCCTCGCACTCTAGTGCAATTTGCTTCCGATCTTTACGTTTGGCTTCCTGGTTATCCCAAAGGTTTTCACTCTACGGGAATATTCTTCCCTTTGGGCGTTGAGGCTCTGTCGGCAGTACTCTATGTACTCCTCTCGCTGCCTTTCCGGGAGACCTTTCCTCCACTCACTAGTTCTATTTCTTACATTCATCATGATGCCCTTGTACACTAGTGTACGAGCGGATGGTTTGAGGCACATAAGACTATCTAACATCCCGAAGTCCCTCTCTAAACCTACATTAGTCCTAGGCACACTCACAGTCTCTTTCACCTTCTTCTCACTCATCCCTACATGCTTACCGGATGGTAGTTGGTCTGCTAGCATCTTCTCAGGTAACTTGACAGAAAGTCAGGAAGATCAATTCAAGAATTTGCCTAATCATAGAATCTAGTTCCGGATTGGGACGCACCAACGACTGATAGATCTCATCATCTACGTCGACATTAATGTCCTTGCACATGAGAATCGTTGCCTACCATGAATTCACTACTATTGACAGACCACCTAGAGAAACTGTCAAGCATGACTCTGTAACGGTCATTCATGTCTGCTATGTTCCCCTCTTCGTTAAGTAAGCACCACAAAGGACCTGTCACTAACTTATCTATCAAACTAAGTGCACGCGTGCCTGCATTGTATTGACTGATGCCTAGATCAGCGTGAACAGCCTTCATGAGGAGATTATCATCTTTGTGTTTATCAAAGAATCCTCTCAATTCCTCAGTCAGGTAGGCAACACCGGCACCATTGTGGAACAGGATATTAAATCTATTTCCCTTAAAGGGAGCGAGAGGTACGTCCGAAATGCCCTTGGATTTGAGCAATGTCCGAAATTGAAGAGGTTTTCCAGACTTGTCGCACGCGCGATCCTGAACAGATTTACATATGGTACGAACGAGGCATTCAGTACCAATTTCACTACTCGTGGTGTGGACTCCACCTAAAGCCACGGCACCAACCTTACTCTCCCCGAAAATCATGCTTTCCCAGGCACCTAGTGTCTTGCCCGCGTAGTCTGCTAATCTTACCAAATAGTGAAGTCCGCCGAAGAAATTATTCATGTTTGAGAACTGATCCCTTTCGCCATGGGTCATACTATCCCATCCCTCAATTATACTAGGAAGCACAGTTTTTCTTTAATCCTTAAGAAGTTCGTTGAATTTCTTCTGCACGATATGTTGATCACTCATGGTGTTCTTTATGTTAGAGAAAACATTATTTACTGCTTCATTAGGAGTTTCACTATCATGCTTTAATAGCTACAATGTCGTGTATAATCGCCTTTAATGTCTGCAGAGTTGTTTCTGCAGTACCGTCATCCGTCTCGCGCATGTCTATCAACAATCCAGAACTACCCTCTTCCGTAAATATGTCATAGGAAGCATAGTGATGACCGAATTTGCTGGTACCATCACTAGCTAGGGTCATATCCTTTTTCTTTACAAGGCTTTCCGCAACCTGAATTTGGGCCATTTTCCTCCCTTCCAAATACATGCTCGTAGCCGTGCTCCTTTTAGGCAGGTCTTGGACTTCTACACTTGTTAAGTTTTCTAGCACGGTTCTAACAACCCCTCCGCAGTTCTTAGCACTAACACCATAGTTGGTTAACAAATCTTGATAGACTCCTCTTATATTAGTATCATAAGCCCTAGTTGATATGTTTTTGAAGCTTCTTTTCTTTGCCTGTGGCTTTTCCTCATCAGCTAATTCTCCTAACCGTCTTTTGAGCTCCCTTACTTCCTTATGCGCCTCTGCCGTTTTTTTCTTGTGTGCCTTACTTTCCTCTTCAAATTTCTTCGTCATTATTTTCATACTTAACCCCTTCCTATACATAGTTTGCCTCTTTCTTCTGCTCTCAGCTGAGAGTTAACTCTTAATAGTCTTATACTGTCGCTCGCGCAACTGTAACAAGTCTAAATCTTCTCTGTGCTTTGTTTCAAATTGGGCAACTTCTCTCTTCAGGTTATCTACTTTCTTTTTTGCAGCCTGCAACTCTTCCCTACATTTACGTAGTTCCTCTAAGTTAGAATCTACTATCTCCGGCATACTACGACTAGTACTACTACTAGTACTAGATTCTTTTTCTTTTTCCAAGTGCTTTGATCGCTCCTTTTGCAATTGAGAATGTAAAGACACTACTCTTTCTTTTAGTTTCGTCCTACTCCTAGCTAGGGAATATCTATGCGCCTGTTCTTCAGACACTTAAGTAGACATGGTAGAAGTATCCTTAACCTGCCGAGTAGTAAGTTCATCTATGTGCTTCTCTAAAGCTTTCCTCTTGTCATCAGATTTCTTAAGGAGGGTTTGAAGTGTACGGGTCCTAGCAATTTCAGAAGTTAATCTAGCTGTTTTATTATCTCTCTCAAGATGAGCTGCCTCTAGACTAACCCGTAATCTATCCCTTTCTGAACGTACCTGTTTCAGTTCACTATGAAAAGAACCTACGGCTACGGATGCATCCCTAGGGACCCTTCCCTCAACTAACGGCATTTGTTCATGGCTGCTACTAGTAGTAGTACATGTACTAGGTGTTAAGGTGAACACTTCTCTTTCAGCTCTTTCACGATTTTCAGCGCTTTTTCTGTCTTTTTCTCTCCTTCTCATCACTGTGGCTCTGCAGTCTGCATCTGTCATTCTCTATCTATCTCTCTTACTCTTTTCTTATTGACACATCACGTCAGCTGAGAAAGGAACAGAGCAGTGAGAAAGAGAGAGAGGGAGAGAGGTAACTATTTTCTACACATCACTACAAAAGGAGAGATAAAATAACCATGAATTAACAGTTCAGCTTCAGATACAGACTGAATTTATTGTCAACATTTTTCACTTTTTACTTCTCCAAAATGTAATATACAAATGTATTTTGTACATGAAAATAAAATAATACATTAACAAACAATAGAGAGAAATAAGTTGGACAGAGAAAGGGAGAGGGGAGAGAGCCGGGTGTGTCAGGATCATGTCCATCAGTTTTGGGAAGTCCGAAGTCATCACTGAGATGAATGCTGTCTCTCGCCCAAAGAGTCAGGTCTCCCGTCGGGAAGCATGTGTCTGGGTCCACCCACTCCACTGTCTCTTCCTGAGCGTTGATGCGCATGGCCGAGTTAAAGACATACGCCAGCTCCCCCTTCTCGTCCAGGCGCGGTAGGATACCGATACAAACCACCTGATGAAGAGAGAGAGAGAGAGAGAGAAAGAGATAGAAGAAATTTAATGTGGGGATTAATATCACTGCGACCAAGGACAAAGAAAGAAGGAATGGCAAGTATAGTAAACTCCAATCTAATTTATAACAATAATCTATTTGTCTACAATCAATGTCCAATTTCAACGAGATTAAAATGATAGTAAAAACGTCATCAACAATAACAATAGTACTACTAATATTATTAATAATAGTAATACTACTACTACTACTATACCACCACCACTACTACTACTGATAATAATAATATATTAATAATATAATGAATGCACTGAAAATTATATTGATTCCATATTACAAAATGAATATGCATATCATTTGCATATAATGGAACAAACAATGAATAGGAGGTAGGGCCTACATAACATTACAGAAGCATACAAAATTTTGACAACATTGAAGTTTTGAAGAAAGAGAATAACATTTTTACTATTACCATTATATGCCTATCTTGCGCACTCTCTCCCCCACCCCCCACCCCCCTCTCTCCCCATGACCTTTTCTCTATCAAGTTACTAAGTTCAATATTCCTTGTTCTACAGTACTTACACGTGCCACTTGGGAAGCTCTCCGCAGGAAGCTCCTAAATTCTCCCCTGGTCTCTCTCAGAGCCCCCCGGCCAGTCCCCCATCCGAATGTTGTTTGTGCCCACTTGGATGATCAGCAGATCGGTCTTCCGGGGATACACAAAGTGATGCAATTCCATCTCCAGGTGGGCACAAGTCCCACCCGGAGTGGAATTGACAAGAAATTGGCAGCCATCTTTGTGCGGGAGGGGCACGTCATGCTGAACAATCCCCCTCAACTGGCTGTCCCCAAACATACAGATAAACTGAGGTGGAAAAAGAGGAACATAATGATTTATCACAATTTCTTTCATCGTCAGTCAGAATTGATTTATTTTTATATTAAACCTTTACAATAATTTATGCATATTCCACCAGTTGCTATGGAAAAAATATGAATGAGAGTTCTATATAAAGAGGATGAAGCATAGCCTTACCTTCTTCCATCTATCAATTCCTTCACAGCAGAAAGTATTTTGCTTTCCGCTGACCCCCTTCTCAATTTTTTTAACCGCAGAACGTTTTCCTGTCCCTCTCATTCTGATGGTGGTCAAGTGGGGAATGGACAGTGGTGGAAATATGCTACGCAATTCTATTCATGGAGGGGAGGGTACATCAAATGCACCGAACTTTGTTCAATATTGGGTCAAAATTGTTGTTGGCTTAGTCTTCAATATAGTCAAGCCTCTTGGTCCAAATGCTCTGCAGACCAAGGGGTCACTTTTAATACTAGGCAACCTTGATTGGCAACAAATGACTGGTCAGACGAATTTCATCAGAAATGTCCTACATGTATCTGTCCTATCTAAAAAAAAAAAGAAAAGAAAAGAAAAGAAAAAAGAAGGAAAAGAAAAACAAATCTAATCACCTACCGGATGTATGACAAAATGACTTCTTCATGAAAAAGGGGCAGAGTTTTTGCTCACTTGCTTTGCTCGCTCGCTCGTAGTCAGAAATTGTGCCCCATGTGCCTATGGTCAACCCCGGCCTCTAAATTTTTGGCTCATTACGCCACAGCCCATCTGTCTAACAGCCCTATATATCTGTCTGTAGGCACAAACCCTGTTAAGAGTAATGCATCACACAGGGTCTGAACTTAGAGACTGCAAGCTTGAAGCTCAGTTAGGCCAAGGAGTTATCACATAACTCCTTGGTCAGGCTTCACTTTTTTAGAAACGACTGAAGGTCGTATGCAAATGAGCAGAAAGGGCTGATTTTATGGAGCCTGAAATGGCACACTCTCCTTGAAACCAGTTGGCTGGTTTGCATGGTCATAGTCAAAGTTAATCAACTCAAGAAACATTAATGCTATGCTCATCAAATTTTCTGGAAAGATAAATGGATAGTTTATCAACACACACATACCTTGTTTAAGTTACAATTCAAAGAATAAGTAGTTGAAAATATCATTGGGATCGGGTGGGGGAGTGGTCTTCAACTTTCCTCCTCTCATATCTTATATAATTAGATAAGTGTGTTGAAAGGTACTTCTTTCTTGACAATAAGTAAAACATAGCTTTTTTTTTTACATAAAAAGATTGACATAACAGTGGAAACTCAGTATAAAGAGGTCTGATAAAACAATATTCCTGATATAACAAGGTAATATTCCGGTCCCAGCTCTTTATATCCTATTGTTCTTTTTTAACCTGATATAAAGAGATTTCTGCTATAACAAGGTAATTTTTATGGCCCCAATAACTTTGTTACTTATACTGAGTTTCCACTGTAATAGGAGCTTCAGTTGTTCATGATGGTTGCAGAATCAAAGCCACCAAGAACATCCAGGTCGCAGTACTATCCAGCTGAGTTTGTACAGCTGCTTCATCTGACAGGGCTGCCTTCAAATGACAAATACACATGTAGAAAGAATATTACATTTCCTTTTGGTGTTCATAGTTACTACAAAATCATAAATGATCGCAATCTTATCAACCGAAAAGTTTCCAATGTCAATTGTCAACTATTATGTGGATCACGAACATGCTAAATATGCAAATGCCCTCCCGGGAATAACGAAATTTTGCCCTAAGGTCTATCAAAGAAAAAAAGGAATGCATGCCATACCTGAATACATGGTTATTGATATTAAAATTTTAAACGTTATTGCTTTTTGGACTACATGCATCAATAAGGCAATATTTTGTCTTCACGAAAAGAAATTAAATAAAAGAGTTAAGAAAGCTTCGTGACATGACCGCGTAGATCATCATCAACATCAACCAGCCTATTGGATACCTGTGGAGGGGCGCTCAGCTCCGTCTGGCTCCCCATCTCTCTGGTAGGCCTCTCGGCCACTGGCGGAACTTCCTTTAAATGACAAATGGAAAGAATATGACTTTTCCTTTTGGTGTTTATATTTTCAGTTCATAAGTGATCAAAATATGAAGGGGGAAAACAAAACCAATTTCGATTGTCAAACTATATGGATCACGAACATGTCTATGCAAATGCCCCCAAGGAAATTACATATTTTTCCCCATAGGGCGATCAAAGGGAAAGAAGTGCACAGCATATATGAATACATGAATTTTGATATCAAAGCGTTATTGATATTATACTA
The DNA here is from genome assembly GCA_025618425.1 of Heliocidaris tuberculata. NCBI lineage: Eukaryota > Metazoa > Echinodermata > Echinoidea > Camarodonta > Echinometridae > Heliocidaris > Heliocidaris tuberculata. The sequence continues at coordinate 2,508,257 of CM046834.1, forward strand.
GATGCAGCAATAAGGCAATATTTGTCTTCACAAAGAGAAAATAACATAAAAGAGACATGAAAGTATGATAACATGATCGAGTACATCATCATCAACACAAACCAGCCTATATCACATACCTGTCAATCTGTTTGACAGGCGACTGCGCATAGCCGCCAGAGTAAGCCCGCTAACAGTGCCTCGTCCTCCTTGAAAAGACAAATAGCAAGTATGTTACTTTTCATTTTCTTGTTTATATTTAGTAAATTAATAAATTATCCACATTTAAAGGAAAAAAAAAAGATTACAATTTCAGTGGTTCACTATGTGGATCTTAACATGCTTCTGTAAAGGCTCCCACGAAAATAACATAGTTTTACCTGCAAGTCAATCCCCCCAAAACAAACAAACAAACAAACAACAACAACAAAGACAGAAAATGCAATGCATACCGGGCTGGAATATTCTACCCTCTGAGCGCACTCGAATGACGAAATGTTCTCCTCACTTTCATGGACCTTGGAATCAGAAAGAGAAAGTCATGTTTTGGATATTGCATACTATTATTTTGTCCTTTGTGTCATGCTACACTTGCTGAATGTCAAACATACATGCTCAATTCCAATTTAACATTTTTTCCAGAGGCGGACGAATGTCCTGCTAGTATAATGGAAGAGGGAAGTACCTTTTGTCCACCAAACAAAGGGTCCCTCCCCCCCCCCCATTGTGTGAGCCCCGACTTTCCGCCGCCCCTGACTGTTAGTACTATAATAATACCATCTCTTCCTCCTCTCCAGCAGCACCCAGACCCAGCGTGGTCCGATCGGAGTCTGACTCCATCTCCTCTACGTCTATGATCTCCTCCTCTCTCCCCCGGCCCAGGGTAGTCCTGTCTGAGTCCTCCTCCTCCTCCTCACTGAAGAGGGGTGGCATCGATGCCGGATCCTGTACAGGAAGAAATAACATGAAAAGAAGAGGAAGGCAATTACCACTAGAAGACAAATAATATCAGAAAATATTAACCACTATAATTGGCATTAGCTACCTCGTTAAAACAAATAAACAAAGTTGATGACCTGTTGAGTAATCAGAGTTTAATCAAAGTCTTCAAACATAATGATAATTCACATTGCAGAATTACTGATAGTGATACGATGGAAAATAAACGAATCGCACTCAAGTGTGATTGTATGATCAGTTGCCTTACCATGACAATTCCGCTTGTTGGTTCAGTCTATGTAAGCCTACTGATCTGCAACTGAATGGAAAAAGAAACATTATGATTGTGAAAATATTGTTCCCAGTTATTATTTCACCCCTTAATCATCACATTCATTAATCATCACAAACAAAGTGGAAGACGGATGGATGGTTAAGCATCACTGATGGGATGTTGGGGGCAATGGTTGGGGGGGGGGCAGGGAAAGAGATAATAGAAACTAAAGAAGAAGAAATATGAAGAGGAGCATGATGATAATGATGATCATCATGATTATCACCATGCTCCTCCTTATCATATTTCCTCTTCATCATCTTCTTCTTCTTCTTCTTCTTCAGTCATCATCATGATGCTTAATCATCATCACTGGCGTAGCTACAGGTGAGGGGGGGGGGCACCTGCCGCCACCCCAATCGGATGGTGAAGAATGAAAAGAAAAAATGAAAGAATAGGAGAAAGGGAGGGAGAGAGATGGAGAAAAGATGGAAGGAAAAGGTAGAGAAAAGAAGACAATTGGACCCCTTTTTGTAGCACTTTCCCTAACCAGCGGCCTCATAAATTAGCATTGAATTTTCCAAGTAAGACTGATGTACTCTGTAAATCTACCAACACCACATCATCATCATCACCACCACCACCACTACCACCTCCCCCATGATGGCCGGGGAGGTGCCCCGTAGCAAACTTATATTCATCTGCTCATTATCACCATCACCCAACCACAAAGTTTTTTGACTGCAGTATTGCCATAATAATTTTCATGAATAGTGGGATGAAATTTCTGCTTAAAAACATCAATCCATACTGCACATACACCAGTCTCCTTATCATACAGATAAGAGATGTTCATTTCAAAGTGCTAAATCCACAATACTGCAAAATTGGTTGGCTTCATCACTTCTTACCTAATGCTTTCAACTCAGTAAGTGCATGTGAAAGTTGACGCCATCCCAAGGCTTGATGTAGAGTTTTCAGAACCACATGCACGGTGGTGCTCTTCGTTTTTCAAGGCAAAGATTCCGTTCGCGCATGAAGAAGACCCAACATAAAAAAGATAGATTTTTATGTTGGTGTCCCTACCAAGAGGCTCTCCACGTGAGTGATATACAAAGACCAGACAGTAAAAGTTGGTCTGTTGGTTGAACTTGCTAAAAATGAAACTAGTCTTGAATATCCTGAAATTCATCATCAAGTTCATGAGGGTGATCCCTGTATATAAAGGTGCCAGTTTCCTTCTTTAGTAAGACCAAGAGGCTCTCTACCTGAGTGATATACAAAGACCAGACAGTAAATGTTGGTCTGTTGGTTGACTTGCTAGATATGAATCTTGTATACTAGTCTTGAATGTCCTGGAATTTATGACCTTTCCTTTTCTACCCTTCCAATGTGATGTTGACCAGGAAACATTACTTGCAGGTTCATTAAGACCTCACATGCAGAATCCTGTTCCATCTTCATTCATTTAAGGTCTTGAGGAAGGCCTGCCTTTGGAGTTGTTCTAGAGCTTCACTTAGAATCTTATATGTATGTACTGTCTAGTTGTACTAATGATCTGCCAAGAACCATTGAGTGGGCGTGCTGCAGTGATACCATTCTCAATGATTACTTACTGCAACCCAGCCTCTTTGAAATGCTTTCCAATTTTTTGCTCCCTGTAAAGTTAATAAGCAATGCACCATTATATGATGAAAAATGCAAAAGCTCCACACTCACCCTCAGTCGTTTCACTCCCTCGTTTACGCCCCCCCCCCTTTCTCACAACTCTGGATCCGACCCTGTACTACATTAACAACATCATTATCAGAGTCTACTAACCTTTGTCTAGGTCCACTCTTGACTCAAGTTCATTCTTTTTACACGACCAGAAAGGGGCTCTACATAAGGCCTGACTAGGAAGTACAGATCTACGGTAGATATTGATGTATTCGGTTAAAACATACCAACAAAACTCAACAAATCGCAGATCTATCCCTGGGGAGGGGGGGGGGGGGCATTCAACTATATTGCTGTACACATGGACCAGAAAAATTTGTGAAAAGGGTAGTTTTTTGCCGGTTAAGGCGCATTTAGGATGTCAAAAAGGCCAAAACCTTTTCAATACGCATTTAGGATATCCTTTTTCCCCCCTACTTGTGTGGATTTTGTGCAACAAATCTCGTGTTTGGGGGTTAAAAAAATTTTCAAGAAAGCACCCGAAAACACTTGAATAGGGTGTAAATTTGACCAATTGGATTAAATGTGTTTAGGGGTGGTTTGGAAAATCTGTAGATAAAGGTGCCAGTTTCCTTCTTTCGTTCCTCTGATGAAGAGCAAGAGGCTCTCTACCTGAGTGATATACAATGACCAGAAGGTAAAAGTTGGTCTATTGGTTGACTTGCTAGAAATTAATCTTGCACACTAGTCTTGAATGTCCTGGAATTCCCGACCTTCTACCATTCCAGTGGGATGTTGACCAGGAAATGTTACTTGCATGTTCATCAAGACCTCACATTGAGAATCCTGTTCACCTTCATGCGTTTAAGGTCTTGAGGAAGGCTTGCCATTGGAGTTGTTCTACAGCTTCACTTAGAATCTTGTGAGTACGTGCTGTCTAGTTGTACTGATGATTAAATCACCATTGAGTGAGTGTGCTGCAGTGATACCACTCTCAATGATTACTTACTGCAACTCAGCATCTTTGAAGTGCTTTCCAACTTTTGCTCCCTGTGAGAGGGGATTTTAGAAGAACATCTTTTCCAAAAACCGTCATCATCAGATCTACAGTCAATTTGTCAGCATCTACAAAGTGATATTCATCAATTCCTCTCTTCAGAGGAGTGCTTCCTTTCAATGGCTGGTAAGGAATCTGTGGGGCTTCTATGGACTCATTGATTGTTGAAGTAGAGGTTAGGTTGTACTATGGTTGGTTTTGATACCCTCAAGAATATGGCAAAATAATAAACTATTTGGCCTCAATTTTTTTCTCCAAATCATCCATCTCATCAAGATATACTTCCAACTTCTTTGTCAGATCCTTAATGGCCAGATCACGGGCATCCTTCACCTCTTTTACCTTGTCACACACATACGTACCAAGGAACAGCAGGCACTGATCTGGTCTTCTTTCAGACACCACAAATTACGTGAATGGTGCAGGGTGATCCCTGTAGATAAAAGCACCAGTTTTCTTCTTTAGTTCCTCTGATGAAGACCAAGAGGCTCTCCACCTGAGTGATATACAAAGACCAGACAGTAAAAGTTGGTCTGTTGGTTGAACTTGCTAGAAATTAATCTTGCATGCTAGTCTTGAATGTCCTGGAATTTATGACCTTTCCTTATCTACCCTTCCAATGTGATGTTGACCAGGAAATGTTACTTGCATGTTCATCAAGACCTCACATGCATAATCCTGTTCACCTTCGTTCATTTAAGGTCTTGAGGAAGGTCTGCCATTGGAGTTGTTCTACAGCTTCACTTAGAATCTTGTGAGTACATGCTGTCTAGTTGTACTGATGATCTGCCAAGACACTATTGAGTGAGCCTGCTGCAATAATACCACTCTCAATGATTACTTACTGCAACCCAGCCTCTTTGAAATGCTTTCCAATTTTTTGCATATACTCTTCATCTGATTCCTCTTCCGTGGGGGCCACAGGAGCATTCCCCCCCCCCCCCCCATACCTAAGTTCACAGTTATGTGCATACTTCAGGTACACTCTAAATACAAAAATGACCAATTGTATCAAGTCAGCATACAAGTCCGTAGCTAATTGCACATGGCAAAGTTACCAAATGTCATACCTGCCAACCAGTCCGATTTTGTCGTATTCGTTCCGATTTTTCCCTCAAAAAAGGGTGAAAAATCGTAACAGTACGATTTTTACGTTGGGAAGGAAAAAAAATAAAATAAATTGTACATATCGTATATGCATTCACATGTGTGTGTTATACTACATAGGGACTGTTCAAGTGCATTATCTTGTCAATGTACCCTCTTTGCGCTGGGACAGTGCACAGTGCAATGCAGTATGCATATCATGCATACACTGTACATAAGCTGTCTGCTACATGTTGTTAGACTGATCGCGCGATCAGAAATCATAAACCCAAGTACTGGTTTTCGGCCTTCAAGAAGTAGTTGTAGCTTCTAGAAAAGAGTCCAAATTGAGTTTAATCGTCATTTTCCATGATCCAGGTAATGTACAATTTGTATTTTATTGTCTAATCGATGTAAAACAGTGAGCAAGAAAACCTGCTGGAAAATAAATTCCAGCAGGAGCAGGCAGACTTCTTCCCCAGCCCTAGCGGCCTAGCTTTTCTTGATTACTGATAGTGTGGCGCGTTCACTCGATGCAAACTTAGAAAAGTTCTTTGTGACCAAGCATTTTTTTATTTTTTTTTAACTCTTTAGCTTCATCGTAGGTTTTTTTTTCCATTTATATGTGATTGACTGCATATGGTCAGGATATTTCTCAAGTGTCATGGAATTTCAAAAAGAAGCATTTTTCCATATCAGCTGATCAGTTCCAGTGCCACCTGTTCTGCTGAGGAGAGTATCTATTGTAGGGGAAAGACTGTTGGGAACGAGGGGGGTAGTATGGCTGGGAATCTCTAGGGTTTCCGTATTCACGAGGGGGGTAGTAGGGCTGGGAATCTCTAGGGTTTCCGTATTTGCGAGGGGGGTAGTATGGTCTACAATCTTCATTATTTACAAATTGTTCTACTGGTCGTGTCGAACGGGAAGAAATTTTAGGATCCGTAGGCAATATAAGGTTAGTTGGTTGTTGTTTACCTAGCCTCATGCCATTCGGCTGCTGTACCATTGGCTGAAAGGAATTGCTCTGTTGCTGCCATTCCAACTCTGAGCCACTCGGCTGTTGTAGGGTTGGCTGGTTTGTCTTAGGGCTTAATGTGTCGTCATTACCCTCAGGGGGCGGTGATAGTTTTCCCTTTGGAGATTCCGGAGGGGGTAAACAGAAAATCCGTATGGGGTAGGGTGACCTTGGGAAGAGGAGGGAGGGGGAATCCATTTCGGATTGGGTGTGAAATCAAACAAATCAATGAGCGCCACGGCTCCGTGAAGACGAGGACATTTAAGGAATAATTCCCTATCCAAATTTCCACATTCCTCCCTCCAATTCAAAATTTTGTTTGCATTTACCCTATCACAAACTTCATATACCTCTGTTGGTTCACAAAAATTAAGTCTAATCTGGTTAGATGCCATATCTTTGGCATATACAAAAAGAACTTGTTAATCACAAATGAAAAATATGAGATTAGACAAAATAAGATGGCTCAAATAGTGAATTATAAAAATTCTATGGATTGCACCAGTAGTCAATGTTGAATAATAGAAACTACAAGTACCACTACGAAATATAGAATTCACGTTAACACAGTAATGAACAAATTGACTGTTACTTGAACACTTGATAACAGCATGCAATAACTATATAGAATAATCGAATGCTAACCTTGTTCTACTTGAGGTTTTTTTTTTTTTTCTAAAAAATCTCTAACTGAACTGTATCGAAAAGAGAAAAGGTCTCATTAATACATGAAAAATAAGAGGAAAAACTTTCCTATAAATATCAAGCTATGAACAAGCAATGAATAAGAACAATTTGTTATACTTGCTTGCTTCTTAGTTTCCTACTAAAAATTTACTATTTATAATCTACTCAATTTGATTGACAAGTATAAAGTCAATCAAAAATATTTTCTACATTTGATTTGACTGACAAGTATAGAAGTCAATCGAAAAATTTCTATACTAAATTTGATTGACAAGTATAGAAAGGGAAGTCAATCAACATATTTCTATACTAATTTGATTGACAGATATTGAGAAATCAGTCAAAAATTCTATATTTTATTTGACTGACAAGTATAGAATTTAAAAAGTCAATCAAAAAATTCTATACTTACATTCACTACAGTTTACACTCACTTAAGCTTAAAAAAATTCTTATATTAAAAATACAATAACAATTAACTATTTCTACCTTATTTAACGTACATGTACATTCCTTGAATTTATAATATAATCCACTTAATAGAGCCTACAGGCTGCACTATACCTCGTAAGATTATATCAAAAATTGAGAAAATATTGCATGAAGCTTATAAATATCCGAGTTATAAAATTCAGTACAAAGGAAACACCCACACCCCCTCCAAATGAATTTTGAGGTGGTAAAGTGGGAGTTCAATATACAAGATACTATGCTGATACTTATTCACTACTCTAATTTTATCTAAACTTATGCCAAAATGGCAGAGAATTACGTTAAAGAAGACGACAAAATATGTGTGAACGAACAGAAATTCAAAAATGCCGCCGTCTATATCGTACAAATATGGCTACTCCACTGCATCAACAGGTGGAAATTTTCCAATAGAAAATAATCTCAAAATACCTATAAAATTTCAAACACTGAAGTAAAAAGTAGCAACGAGTCTTTAAAAATCCGTTCTACAAAGACTAAGGGGTATTGGTATAAGAAACCTTCCAATATTAAAAAAATAATCAGAAAAAAGAAAGTTGAAAAAATTTGATTTTGTTTATAACACGTAAGTCTATGTATTCAAAATGGCGTCTATTTCGCCTATGCAATACACGTGTGTTCTACGTACAATACTCAGATTCCCTACGCAAATTACAATTGCCGACTATGTCATTATAGTGTGGGCGAGCATATATTTTAACTTATATTATATTAAATTATATATTAGATCTTACTTTAAACTTGACTTTACCAGGCTTCGAAGTTCTCGTTGACGGGAGCGCTCCCACGGCGATCGACGACAGGTGAAATCGACGTGATATCCGAGACAGTTTTGTAACTAGACGTTCAACTCGTTCAAGAATCAGATATCGCTCTGCCCACCGGGGCAGTGCACACGGAGCAGGCGACTGGTCAAGCCGTGCACACGGCATATAATTTACATATTTACGGCAAAGCCAAAACGCCGATGGACGTTGCCAATTTAGCCAAATCTCTACACAGGGAAGTTTGACTTTGTGACTATACTATAAGTATGTTACAAAATTTTGAGATATCAAAATTCAAGCATTTGATTGATTCTATCAAACAGAGCTTGATGAAAGCTTCAATTTGATACCTCATTCAGCTCAGTCGCTGCTAAAATAAGGAAGTTATCATTTTTAGGTTTGAAAATTAGCGCGATTAATTAGCAATACCACATGATTTTTTTTTTTAAAGAAAAAGTATGGAGTGTGACCATTCTTTTTAAAGCTTATGACTTCCTCTATGCATTAAGAGTAAGATTTTTCAATGTTACCCTTGAATATGCAAATTAATGACTAATCAATTAGTCGAATTTGCATAATTTTCCACCAAAAATCCTGATTTTCATTCATGTGATTCCAATGATTTAGTGAACCTGTTTTTAATTTGGGATAATTCATGGTATGCATGATCGGTTATATTGTTTGAATCCATTATGAAAATAATTTCATCAATGTCCCCCTCTTTACACTTCTGTCTGCATGTAGATTCAGGAGTTGCGTCATTTTCTTTCATAGCAACTCTGACAACTTGTCCATCTTCATCTTCGAATTCTACACTCAAATATCTACCGGTACTCTCATTGTTTCCTAGTAAATTCTCTTACATCATTTATTTTTTGACAAGTAAAACGCTGCCTTTGCCTTCTGCTGTAGAATTGTTTGTGTTTAGCCTTCCCCCTTTTCTTGGGGTTATTCTTGGGGTTTGACAATTTATCTACCATTCTTTGAGATTCAGATAAATGGTTCCTACACTCATTCAACTCAGAAACGACATTAACAAATCTATCTTCTAGCTTTCTCACCTTGGCTTTAGCCATTTCTGCCTCCTGTTTTAATTTCCGTTTTGTGGGACTGCCAGTTTTGTGAGGGACTTTCAAATTGTAATTTGATTCTTCAAAACTCTTTAATAACTTTCGTCGTGAATTTGATCCAGTCTGCCTTTTGAATGCCGCCCAGAGCCTGCCCAATTTAGATTTTAAAGGTTTTAAGAAGTTCATATTCACCCCATCAATAGAAATTTCGTGGTGGGAAAGTATTCTTGCGAGTACTTTTTGTACATTTTCTTCTGACAAGTATCCATCATTGTCCTTAATCAAGTTGAATAAAAAAAGATCAGAAACATTGATTTCAATGAAATGAGGGAAGTCCTGCTCAGTATCATGATTGGGAATAGCATGAGTCATATGGTTTGTTAATAAAGTGCAAACCAAAAGAAAAAGAATAATGAACCCATGTGACTCTATGATGATTCTACGAAAGTTGCCTATACATGTACAAATATAACTAGGGCCTCTATGTAAAAGTGCTACACATTCCAGTGCATATAAAATGAAGAAGAACTTATGAAGTGGAAAACTACCTGCTAGCCATGTGATCATGACAAAATAATCTACATGTATATCTCCATCATGCTATCAATATGAACAGTAAAGAGAAAATAGAAAAAAAAAAATGTTACGAAACATACATGTACATATTTACTTACAAGTTACAACAATATGTCAAAATATATATCAAAAATAAATCTACATGACATAATATAAAACTGATTGCAATTCTAGGTGGTCAGAAACTTTTGAAGATCACAATGATTTCCGATCCCACGTGCGAACCGCAAATGGAATCGATAGCCTCTATGACTCAACAATCTGCATCCTTCTGCTGTGAACTCTTCAAGAGGTTTCCTCTCGGACATCCAAAACGTACAGGTAGTTGGTCTGCTAGCTTCTTCTCGGTAACTTGACAGAAAGTCAGGAAGATCAATTCAAGAATTTGCCAAGTCATAGAATCTAGTTCCGGATTGGGACGCACCAACGACTGATAGATCTCATAATCTACGTCGACATTAATGTCCTTGCACATGAGAATCGTTGCCTACCATGAATTCACTACTTTGTTGACAGACCACCTAGAGAAACAGTCAAGCATGACTCTGTAACGGTCATTCATGTCTGCTATGTGCCCCTCTTCGTTAAGTAAGCGCCACAAAGGACCTGTCACTTACTTATCTATCAAACTAAGTGCACGCGTGCCTGCATTGTATTGACTGATGCCTAGATCAGCGTGAACAGCCTTCATGAGGAGATTATCATCTTTGTGTTTATCAAAGAATCCTCTCAATTCCTCAGTCAGGTAGGCAACACCGGCACCATTGTGGAACAGGATATTAAATCTATTTCCCTAAAAGGGAGCGAGAGGTACGTCCGAAATGCCCTTGGATTTGAGAAATGTCCGAAATTGAAGAGGTTTTCCAGACTTGTCGCACGCGCGATCCTGAACAGATTTACATACGGTACGAACGAGGCATTCAGTACCACTTTCACTACTCGTGGTGTGGACTCCACCTAAAGCCGTGGCACCAACCTTACTCTCCCCGAAAATCATGCTTTCCCAGGCACCTAGTGTCTTGCCCGCGTAGTCTGCTAATCCTACCAAATAGTGAAGTCCGCAGAAGAAATTATTCATGTTTGAGAACTGATCCCTTTCGCCATGGGTCATACTATCCCATCCCTCAATTATACTAGGAAGCACAGTTTTTCTTTAATCCTTAAGAAGTTCGTTGAATTTCTTCTGCACGATATGTTGATCACTCATGGTGTTCTTTATGTTAGAGAAAACATTATTTACTGCTTCATTAGGAGTTTCACTATCATGCTTTAATAGCTACAATGTCGTCTATAATCGCCTTTAATGTCTGCAGAGTTGTTTCTGCAGTACCGTCATCCGTCTCGCGCATGTCTATCAACAATCCAGAACTACCCTCTTCCGTAAATATGTCATAGGAAGCATAGTGATGACCGAATTTGCTGGTACCATCACTAGCTAGGGTCATATCCTTTTTCTTTACAAGGCTTTCCGCAACCTGAATTTGGGCCATTTTCCTCCCTTCCAAATACATGCTCGTAGCCGTGCTCCTTTTAGGCAGGTCTGGGACTTCTACACTTGTTAAGTTTTCTAGCACGGTTCTAACAACCCCTCCGCAGTTCTTAGCACTAACACCATAGTTGGTTAACAAATCTTGATAGACTCCTCTTATATTAGTATCATAAGCCCTAGTTGATATGTTTTTGAAGCTTCTTTTCTTTGCCTGTGGCCTTTCCTCATCAGCTAATTCTCCTAACCGTCTTTTGAGCTCCCTTACTTCCTTATGCGCCTCTGCCGTTTTTTTCTTGTGTGCCTTACTTTCCTCTTCAAATTTCTTCGTCATTATTTTCATACTTAACCCCTTCCTATACATAGTTTGCCTCTTTCTTCTGCTCTCAGCTGAGAGTTGACTCTTAATAGTCTTATACTGTCGTTTGCGCAACTGTAACAAGTCTAAATCTTCTCTGTGCTTTGTTTCAAATTGGGCAACTTCTCTCTTCAGGTTATCTACTTTCTTTTTTGCAGCCTGCAACTCTTCCCTACATTTACGTAGTTCCTCTAAGTTAGAATCTACTATCTCCGGCATACTACGACTAGTACTACTACTAGTACTAGATTCTTTTTCTTTTTCCAAGTGCTTTGCTCGCTCCTGTTGCAATTGAGAATGTAAAGACACTACTCTTTCTTTTAGTTTCGTCCTACTCCTAGCTAGGGAATATCTATGCGCCTGTTCTTCAGACACTTAAGTAGACATGGTAGAAGTATCCTTAACCTGCCGAGTAGTAAGTTCATCTATGTGCTTCTCTAAAGCTTTCCTCTTGTCGTCAGATTTCTTAAGGAGGGTTTGAAGTGTACGGGTCCTAGCAATTTCAGAAGTTAATTTAGCTGTTTTATTATCTCTCTCAAGATGAGCTGCCTCTAGACTAACCCGTAATCTATCCCTTTCTGAACGTACCTGTTTCAGTTCACTATGAAAAGAACCTACGGCTACAGATGCATCCCTAGGGACCCTTCCCTCAACTAACGGCATTTGTTCATGGCTGCTACTAGTAGTAGTACATGTACTACATGTAGGTGTTAAGGTGAACACTTCTCTTTCAGCTCTTTCACGATTTTCAGCGCTTTTTTCTGTCTTTTTCTCTCCTTCTCATCACTGTGGCTCTGCAGTCTGCATCTGTCATTCTCTATCTATCTCTCTTACTCTTTTCTTATTGACACATCACGTCAGCTGAGAAAGGAACAGAGCAGTGAGAAAGAGAGAGAGGGAGAGAGGTAACTATTTTCTACACATCACTACAAAAGGAGAGATAAAATAACCATGAATTAACAGTTCAGCTTCAGATACAGACTGAATTTATTGTCAACATTTTTCACTTTTTACTTCTCCAAAATGTAATATACAAATGTATTTTGTACATGAAAATAAAATAATACATTATACAAACAATAGAGAGAAATAAGTTGGACAGAGAAAGGGAGAGGGGAGAGAGCCGGGTGCGTCAGGATCATGTCCATCAGTTTTGGGAAGTCCGAAGTCATCACTGAGATGAATGCTGTCTCTCGCTCAAAGAGTCAGGTCTCCCGTCGGGAAGCATGTGTCTGGGTCCACCCACTCCACTGTCTCTTCCTGAGCGTTGATGCGCATGGCCGAGTTAAAGACATACACCAGCTCCCCCTTCTCGTCCAGGCGTGGTAGGATACCGATACAAACCACCTGATGAAGAGAGAGAGAGAGAAAGAGATAGAAGAAATTTAATGTGGGAATTAATATCACCGCGACCAAGGACAAAGAAAGAAGGAATGGCAAGTATAGTAAACTCCAATCTAATTTATAACAATAATCTATTTGTCTACAATCAATGTCCAATTTCAACTTGAGATTAAAATGATAGTAAAAACATCATCAACAATAACAATAGTACTACTAATATTATTAATAATAGTAATACTACTACTACTACTACTATACCACCACCACTACTACTACTGATAATAATAATATATTAATAATATAATGAATGCACTGAAAATTATATTGATTCCATATTACAAAATGAATATGCTTATCATTTGCATATAATGGAACAAACAATGAATAGGAGGTAGGGCCTACATAACATTACAGAAGCATACAAAATTTCGACAACATTGAAGTTTTGAAGAAAGAGAATAACATTTTTACTATTACCATTTTATGCCTATCTTGCGCACTCTCTCCCCCACCCCCCCCCCCCCCCTCTCTCCCCATGACCTTTTCTCTATCAAGTTACTAAGTTCAATATTCCTTGTTCTACAGTACTTACACGTGCCACTTGGGAAGCTCTCCGCAGGAGGCTCCTAAATTCTCCCCTGGTCTCTCACAGAGCCTCCGGCCAGTCCCCCATCCGAATGTTGTTTGTGCCCACTTGGATGATCAGCAGATCGGTCTTCCGGGGATACACAAAGTGATGCAATTCCATCTCCAGGTGGGCACAAGTCCCACACGGAGTGGAATTGACAAGAAATTGGCAGCCATCTTTGTGCGGGAGGGGAACGTCATGCTGAACAATCCCCCTCAGCTGGCTGTCCCCAAACATACAGATAAACTGAGGTGGAAAAAGAGGAACATAATGATTTATCACAATTTCTTTCATCGTCAGTCAGAATTGATTTATTTTTATATTAAACCTTTACAATAATTCATGCATATTCCACCAGTTCCTATGGAAAAAATATGAATGAGAGTTCGATATAAAGAGGATGAAGCATAGCCTTACCTTCTTCCATCTATCAATTCCTTCACAGCAGAAAGTATTTTGCTTTCCGCTGACCCCCTTCTCAATTTTTTTGACCGCAGCACGTTTTCCTGTCCCTCTCATTCTGATGGTGGTCAAGTGGGGAATGGACAGTGGTGGAAATATGCTACGCAATTCTATTCATGGGGGGGAGGGTACATCAAATGCGCCGAACTTTGTTCAATATTGGGTCAAAATTGTTGTTGGCTTAGTCTTCAATATAGTCAAGCCTCTTGGTCCAAATGCTCTGCAGACCAAGGGGTCACTTTTAATACTAGGCAACCTTGATTGGTAACAAATGACTGGTCAGACGAATTTCATCAGAAATGTCCTATCTGCAGCCCACCCCCCCCCCCCAAAAAAAAAGGTTTCATGCCCCCCCCCCAAAAAAAAAAAAAAAAAAAGAAAAGAAAAAAGAAGGAAAAGAAAAACAAATCTAATCACCTACTGGATGTATGACAAAATGACTTCTTCATGAAAAAGGGGCAGAGTTTTTGCTCACTTGCTTTGCTCGCTCGCTCGTATTCAGAAATTGTGCCCCATGTGCCTATGGTCAACACAGGCCTCTAAATTTTTGGCTCATTACGCCACAGTCCATCTGTCTAACAGCCCTATATATCTGTCTGTAGGCACAAACCCTGTTAAGAGTAATGCATCACACAGGGTCTGAACTTAGAGACTGCAAGCTTGAAGCTCAGTTAGGCCAAGGAGTTATCACATAACTCCTTGGTCAGGCTTCACTTTTTTAGAAACGACTGAAGGTCGTATGCAAATGAGCAGAACGGGCTGATTTTATGGAGCCTGAAATGGCACACTCTCCTTGCAACCAGTTGGCTGGTTTGCATGGTCAAAGTTAATCTACTCAAGAAACATTAATGCTATGCTCATCAAATTTTCTGAAAAGATAAATGGATAGTTTATCAACACAGACATACCTTGTTTAAGTTACAATTCAAAGAATAAGTAGTTGAAAATATCATTGGGATCGGGTTGGGAAGTGGTCTTCAACTTTCCTCCTCTCATATCTTATATAATTAGATAAGTGTGTTGAAAGGTACTTCTTTCTTGACAATAAGTAAAACATAGCTTTTTGTTTTACATAAAAAGATTGACATACAGTGGAAACTCAGTATAAAGAGGTCTGATAAAACAATATTCCTGATATAACAAGGTAATATTCCGGTCCCAGCTCTTTATATACTATTG
Organism: Heliocidaris tuberculata; assembly: GCA_025618425.1. Classification (NCBI taxonomy): domain Eukaryota; kingdom Metazoa; phylum Echinodermata; class Echinoidea; order Camarodonta; family Echinometridae; genus Heliocidaris; species Heliocidaris tuberculata. The sequence goes on from CM046834.1 coordinate 2,523,315, forward strand.
TTCTTTTTTAACCTGATATAAAGAGATTTCTGCTATAAAAAGGTAATTTTTATGGGCCCAATAACTTTGTTACTTATACTGAGTTTCCACTGTAATAGGAGCTTCAGTTGTTCATGATGGTTGCAGAATCAAAGCCACCAAGAACATCCAAGTCGCACGATTGGGGACGTAGCTCCATTGCGACCCATTGATTGGAATGATTGGTATGATCACGTTGGTTAATCAATGCCAACTTCACAGAAATTAAAGGATGATTAAAAAAAACAAAAAAAAACTACTCCTCCACCACGTCGTGAATGACGAATGCCACCTCTATCATTTTCCTGGATGCCCTGTCCAGGTAATTCTATACAGCACTATCCAGCTGAGTTTGTACAGCTGCTTCATCTGACAGGGCTGCCTTCAAATGACAAATACACATGTAGAAAGAATATTACATTTCCTTTTGGTGTTCATAGTTATTACAAAATCATAAATGATCGCAATCTTATCAACCGAAAAGTTTCCAGTGTCAATTGTCAACTATTATGTGAATCACGAACATGCTAAATATGCAAATGCCCTCACGGGAATAACGAAATTTTGCCCTAAGGTCTATCAAAGAAAAAAGGAATGCACGCCATACCTGAATACATGGTTATTGATATTGAAATTTTAAACTTTATTGCTGTTTGGACTACATGCATCAATAGGGCAATATTTTGTCTTTACGAAAAGAAATGAAATAAAAGAGTTAAGAAAGCTTCATGACATGACCGCATAGATCATCGTCAACATTAACCAGCCTATTGGATACCTGTGGAGGGGCGCTCAGCTCCGTCTGGCTCCCCATCTCTCTGGTAGGCCTCTCGGCCACTGGCGGAACTTCCTTTAAATGACAAATGGAAAGAATATGACTTTTCCTTTTGGTGTTTATATTTTCAGTTCATAAGTGATCAAAATATGAAGGGGGAAAACAAAACCAATTTCGATTGTCAAACTATGTGGATCACGAACATGTCTATGCAAATGCCCCAAGGAAATTACATATTTTTCCCCAAAGGGCGATCAAAGGGAAAGAAGTGCACAGCATATCCGAATACATGAATTTTGATATCAAAGCATTATTGATATTATACTAGATGCAGCAATAAGGCGATATTTAGTCTTCATGAAGAGAAAATAACATAAAAGAGACGTGAAAGCATGATAACATGATCGAGTACATCATCATCAACACAAACCAGCCTATATCACATACCTGTCCATCTGTTTGACAGGCGACTGCGCATGGCTGCCAGAGTAAGGGCGCTAACAGTGCCTCGTCCTCCTTGAAAAGACAAATAGCAAGTATGTTACTTTTCATTTTCTTAATATATTTAGTAAATTAATAAATTATCCACATTTAAAGAAAAAAAAAGATTACAATTTCAGTGGTTCACTATGTGGATCTTAACATGCTTCTGTAAAGGCTCCCACGAAAATAACATAGTTTTACCTGCAAGTCAATCCCCCCAAAACAAACAAACAAACAAACAACAACAACAAAGACAGAAAATGCAATGCATACCGGGCTGGAATATTCTACCCTCTGAGCGCACTCGAATGACGAAATGTTCTCCTCACTTTCATGGACCTTGGAATCAGAAAGAGAAAGTCATGTTTTGGATATTGCATACTATTATTTTGTCCTTTGTGTCATGCTACACTTGCTGAATGTCAAACATACATGCTCAATTCCAATTTAACATTTTTTCCAGAGGCGGACGAATGTCCTGCTAGTATAATGGGAGAGGGAAGTACCTTTTGTCCACCAAACAAAGGGTCCCCCCCCCCCCATTGTGCGAGCCCCGACTTTCCGCCGCCCCTGACTGTTAGTACTATAATAATACCATCTCTTCCTCCTCTCCAGCAGCACCCAGACCCAGCGTGGTCCGATCGGAGTCTGACTCCATCTCCTCTACGTCTATGATCTCCTCCTCTCTCCCCAGGCCCAGGGTAGTCCTGTCCTCCTCCTCCTCCTCCTCCTCCTCACTGAAGAGGGGTGGCATTGATGCCGGATCCTGTACAGGAAGAAATAACATGAAAAGAAGAGGAAGGCAATTACCACTAGAAGACGAATAATATCAGAAAATATTAACCACTATAATTGGCATTAGCTACCTCTTTAAAACAAATAACAAAGTTGATGACCTGTTGAGTAATTAGAGTTTAATCAAAGTCTTCAAACATAATGATAATTCACATTGCAGAATTACTGATAGTGATATGATGGAAAATAAACGAATCACACTCAAATGTGATTGTATGATCAGTTGCCTTACCATGACAATTCCACTTGTTGGTTCAGTCTATGTAAGCCTACTGATCTGCAACTGAATGGAAAAAGAAACATTATGATTGTGAAAATATTGTTCCCAGTTATTATTTCACCCCTTAATCATCACATTCATTAATCATCACAAACAAAGTGGAAGACGGGTGGATGGTTAAGCATCACTGATGGGATGTTGGGCACGTATGCGCACCGCTGGCATTAGCAGGGCGCGGCCATTTTGTGACCTAAATTTCACTTTTTCGCGCGTGGGCACGTTCTTCTCGTCTTTTCATCTTATGCATATTTATTTCTTCCCTGTCCAGCTGTCGAATGAAAATTGAGGTTTTCAGTCGTACTTCTAGATTCAGTAAATCAAGCTCGTTCCAAACATATATAATTTGCTATTATTCAATGTCATTAAAATAAAAAAAAATTGGCTTAAAAATAACCTTATTTGTCATATAATCGATTCATAAAATCATGGTTTAATTTTGGTTTCCATGGTGATTTTTCTACAGTTTTCCAGGTATCAACATATATTTATTTTGATTATTTATCATCCACTCTTCAAATTGTTCATTTGGTGTTACAAGTCTTATTCGCTAGTTTTTTTTTTATTAGCCCCCAAAGTCGAGCTAGTTTCATCAACTTTCGTCTTTATTTTGACCTTCATCCGGAAATTCGTCGAAAATTACGCAATACGGATCCAAATTGCAGTGTGTGAGGTGATATTTCATGTTTTGGGATATTGTTAACGATTTAATAACAATGTTACGTCGATTTGACTTTTTTTCGGTGGATTTCGATGAGTTTGAAATCACAGCAAAAGCAGCAATCCCCCATTTCTATCGAGACGTGGATTAGCCGTACGCCGTCTGCATTGGGGTAGCAGAAGTCCAATTTCCCATATAGCGAGCACTGCGTTTCATGCAGGATTCCGAGTCATGGACAATAAACAAGCATCAACCTCGGATATAAATTCCCACTAAAATCCCATTTAAATTAGTTATGACATTAATTATCCAAGCTTCATGTCATGGAAATGTAATGATTCGATTTTTGAAATGGTTTCGATCTAAAACTCCTAAAATTATGAGAAATAAGTTGATTTGTGGCAACCTCAGATGATTTTGACCGTCTTTTTGTCAGAGCAGTGCATTATGTATGGGGCAGTGGGACGTGGCACATTTTTGGATACAAGTAGCTTGAAATTTCCTTTTTTCTAAAAATCAAACCAATGTATCAACTGAAACATATACAAAATCGAATTATTACATTTTAAAGAATGTGAATATGGAGGAATCATGATGTAAATCATTTAAATGGAATTTTAGTATAAATTTATATCCGAGGTTGATGCTTGTTTATTGTCCATTATTCGGAATACTGCATGAAACGCAGCGCTCGCTATGGGAAATTGGACTTCTGCTACACCATTGTAGGCGGCGTACGGCTTATCCACGTCTCGTTAGAAATGGGGGATTGCTGCTTTTGCTGTGATATCAAACTCATCAAATTCCACCGAAATAAAGTCAAATCGACGTAACATTGTTATTAAATCGTTAACAATATCCCAAAACATGAAATATAACCTCACATACTGCTATTTGGGTCCGTATTGCGTAATTTTCGACGAATTTCCGAATGAAGGTCAAAATAAAGACGAAAGTTGATGAAACTAGCTTGACTTTGGGGGCTAATAAAAAAAAAACTAGCGAATAAGACTTGTAACACCAAATGAACAATTTGAAGAGTGGATGATAAATAATCAAAATAAATATATGTTGATACCTGGAAAACTGTAGAAAAATCACCATAGAAACCATAATTAAACCATGATTTTATGAATCGATTATATGATAAATAAGGTTATTTTAAAGCCAATTTTTTTTGTAGTTTAATGACATTAAATAATAGCAAATTATATATGTTTGGAACGAGCTTGATTTACTGAATCTAGAAGTACGATTAAAAACCCCAATTTTCATTCGACAGATGGACGGGGAAGAAATGAATATGCATAAGATGAGAAGACGGGAAGAACGTACCCACGCGCGAAAAGGTGAAATTTAGGCACTGATCTCTATGGAAATGTCACAAAATGGCCGCGCGCTGCTATTTCCACAAAGTACGTGCGTTTTTGGAGCGGTGCGCATACGTGTGGGGGCAATGGTTGGGGGGGGGGCAGGGAAAGAGATAATAGAAACTAAAGAAGAAGAAATATGAAGAGGAGCATGATGATAATGATGATCATCATGATTATCACCATGCTCCTCCTTATCATATTTCCTCTTCATCATCTTCTTCTTCTTCTTCTTCTTCAGTCATCATCATGATGCTTAATCATCATCACTGGCGTAGGTGGGGGGGGGGGGCACCTGCCGCCACCCCAATCGGATGGTGAAGAATGAAAAGAAAAAATGAAAGAATAGAAGAAAGGGAGGGAGAGAGATAGAGAAAAGACGGGGGAAGGAAAAGGTAGAGAAAAGAAGACAATTGGACCCCTTTTTGTAGCAGTTTCCCTAACCAGCGGCCTCATAAATTAGCATTGAATTTTCCAAGTAAGACTGATGTACTCCGTAAATTTACGAACACCACATCATCATCACCACCACCACCACCACTACCACCTCCCCCATGATGGCCGGGGAGGTGCCCCGTAGCAAACTTATATTCATCTGCTCATTATCACCATCACCCAACCACGAAGTTTTTTGACTGCAATATTGCCATAATAATTTTCATGAATAGTTGGATGAAATTTCTGCTTAAAAACATCAATCCATACTGCACATACACCAGTCTCCTTATCATACAGATAAGAGATGTTCATTTCAAAGTGCTAAATCCACAATACTGCAAAATTGGTTGGCTTCATCACTTCTTACCTAATGCTTTCAACTCAGTAAGTGCATGTGAAAGTAGACGCTATCCCAAGGCTTGATGTAGAGTTTTCAGAACCACATGCACGGTGGCGCTCTTCGTTTTTCAAGGCAAAGATTCCGTTCGCGCATGAAGAAGACCCAACGTAAAAAAAATAGATTTTTATGCTGGTGTCCCTACCAAGAGGCTCTCCACGTGAGTGATATACAAAGACCAGACAGTAAAAGTTGGTCTGTTGGTTGAACTTGCTAAAAATGAAACTAGTCTTGAATATCTTGAAATTCATCATCAAGTTCATGAGGGTGATCCCTGTATATAAAGGTGCCAGTTTCCTTCTTTAGTAAGACCAAGAGGCTCTCTACCTGAGTGATATACAAAGACCAGACAGTAAATGTTGGTCTGTTGGTTGACTTGCTAGATATGAATCTTGTATACTAGTCTTGAATATCCTGGAATTTATGACCTTTCCTTTTCTACCCTTCCAATGTGATGTTGACCAGGAAACATTACTTGCAGGTTCATTAAGACCTCACATGCAGAATCCTGTTCCATCTTCATTCATTTAAGGTCTTGAGGAAGGCCTGCCTTTGGAGTTGTTCTAGAGCTTCACTTAGAATCTTGTATGTATGTACTGTCTAGTTGTACTAATGATCTGCCAAGACACTATTGAGTGAGCCTGCTGCAATAATACCACTCTCATTGATTACTTCCTGCAACCCAGCGTCTTTGAAATGCTTTCCAATTTTTTGCTCCCTGTAAAGTTAATAAGCAATGTACCATTTTATGATGAAAAAATGCAAAAGCTCCACACTCACCCTCAGTCGTTTCACTCCCTCGTTTACGCCCCCCCCCCCTTTCTCACAACTCTGGATCCGGCCCTGTACTACATTAACAACATCATTATCAGAGTCTACTAACCTTTGTCTAGGTCCACTCTTGACTCAAGTTCAGTATTTTTACACGACCAGAAAGGGCCTCTACATAAGGCCTGACTAGGAAGTACAGATCTACGGTAGATATTGATGTATTCGATTAAAACATACCAATAAAACTCAACAAACCGCAGATCTATCACTGGGGGGCCAGTCATCTATATTGCTGTACAAACGGACCAGAAAAATGTGTGAAAAAGGTAGTTTTTGTCAGTTAAGGCGCGCGAAGCGCGTGACGCGTTTAGGATGTCAAAAAGGCCAAAACCATTTCAGTATGCATTTAGGATATCCTTTTTCCCCCATACTTGTGTGGATTTTATGCAACAAGTCTCTTGTTTAGGGGGTAAAATTTTCAAGAAAGCACCCGAAAACACTTGAATAGGGTGTAAATTTGACCAATTGGATTAAATGTGTTCAGGGGTGGTTTGGAAAACCTGTGGTCGCGCGTGTGTCGCATGGGTCGCGCTTGCATCCAAGTTACCTTTACTTACCGATTTGAAGGCACCTTCATTTAGATCGAGCTGCAGGAGAAACTCACTCTCCCTGAGTTGAGTTCTCCATGCCGTAACATCTTCCTCCCGCACATGATGTGAGCTTGTGTACTTCTGGTTATCCTGTGCATCAACGGTAGAACTAGTACTGTTGAAAACTGCAGAACGAATCTATGGACTCATTGGATGTTGAAGTAGAGGTTAGGTTTTACTTGTGTTGGTTTTGATACCAGCTAGAATGTTGAAAAATACTAAATTATTTGGCCTCGATCTATTTTCAAAATTATCTATCTCCAACTTCTTTGTCAGATCCTCGATGGCCAGATCACAGGCATCCTTTCCAAGTTGCCAAAAAATAATATGAGTATTCAGTTATCTGGGTCAGGGGGGGGGGGTGGCCTCGATGCATTGAACCCTAATTTAGCAGGCAATCGAGATGAATTTCCTGAAAAGAAATATTGATTGAATTTGTTTTTAAAAAATGAATATTGGGGTCGTTTTTCCTTCCTGCTCCTAATGTTTTTTTTTGTTGTTGTTGTTGTTTTTTTTTTTTAATCATTAGGCCTACTGTTTTTTGTTGAGCTTTTTCTTTCTTTCTTTCCCTTTTTTCCTCACTGTTACATCAGGCACTGGGGCAAAAGTATATACTGTATACCCACCTAAATGTGCAGAAACTGAACTGGTGTAATCCAAGGTCGGAAGGACTCTTCAATAAGCATTGATGTCTCCATTCTGAAGAAATGTTCGTTGAAAAAAAAGAAAATAAAATAAACTCCATAATAGAAATCACTTGCTATGATAATCCCGTTTGTAAGGGCTAAATGCCTGATCAGTGCATATTGAAAATAGTCTGCCGTTAGCGCTACTCCAACAGGAGCTTCTGTGTTTTGAAGGAGGATGAACCTCCTCAAGTCCTCCACTCTACTGACTGTGATACTTTTTGATGTACATGTATGTAATTAAGGTGCAACACTTTTTGGTCTATTCTATTAAGATAATAGGGAGTAATGGCGAAAGTTTCAACTTATGTTTACGTCAATAATACTGATGATGGTGATGATCTACGTTGATAGCAATAAGAATAATCCTATTACTACTAGGCGTGACTACTACTACTGCTACTATATGCTACTACTGTACTGCTACTACTACTACTACTACTAATGATAATAACAATGACATGTAGGCCTATTGCTTACTCGGAAGCCTCTTCAAGCAATATTAGTGAGTTAATTGCTTCGTTTTGAAATTCGTTCGACCAGGAGCAGACGTAACTTCGTGTGTACCTCTCCTTCAGAAACGGATTTTAAATGTTAACATGAATTTTGCTTCCTGGTCGCTGATGAAGAATGCAAATACTAGCCTCTCACATTGCTCTCACAAAAAAAAAAGCAAATGAGGTGGAAAGAGAGAGATAGGGGGGGGCTGGGGATAGTTAAACATCTGTTCTATATATACGAGCCTGATCTGTTAAGAGTAGGCATTTTGTCCGTCCATGACAATGAATATTTCATGAATATTTCATGAATTGTAATTTTAGTAGGCCACCATGGCAACCAAATTTTGTCAAATTTCAACTCCTTTAGTAATGCCCTTCACAATAAAACATTAAATAACTCCCTTTGATTAATACTTAATTTCTACACGCCTTCAAGGCTTTAAACTTGCAAAATTTGTCTAATGTCTGTTGGTGATCAGGTTCATACACAAAAACACCTGTAAAATGAAAAATATCTTGGTTGAGCACACATTGGAACTGCCCAAATGGCCCTGCCCAAGCCCCCCTTTTGCCCCGTAGGGCTGGGCGAGGAGTTAGGTCCCGGTAAAGGCAAATGGAAATATCAAAGGAAATAAATGAAAATGGCTGTCCTGGGCCAGACACACCGATTCTTATCAGTTTTGTTGACAGTTTGAACTGTGAGAGGATTGTATGTTAATTTCAATTAGGCCCTATTCTGATTCCATTGAGTTGGAATTAATTTGCTTAACCCAGAGCAGTTCATAGTTTTGTTAGTCTAAATAAATCAATCAAAAGATAATTCAAAATCACCACTAAAAGGAGACACTGTACTGCTATGGGTTAACTCAGGGCTCCACAAGAATTATAATACATGTAACATGTCGACATGCGAACAAAAACATAAACACAACCAGAAAGCAGAGGGAAAAGTAATTGAAATATATATAAATATTTCAGTAAGGGTGGAAATGTAAAGTAAAGGTACATGTATATTGCTACTTACATAATATGAGCACCATATAAATATCCATTATTATTGTTAGTAGTAGTAGTAGTATTCATTTTAAACCTCCACTTCCTTAAATAAAACTAAGACTAATTCCGGCAATAATTTTCTAGCTATACCTTGAGAGTTTACAGGCCCACCTATAGAAACAAAGCACAGAGACCGAGCTCATTTTTAGAGGCCAATCCAGAAACAATCATAATTTTTAAGGCCATGTGCAGTATAGGCAAGACAAGAACTACATTTTGTGGATTGGTGTGATTATACTAATTGTTTGAATATAACCATATACTATATAGATTCTAAAAGCATTTGTACCAAAATATATAACTATAAGAATAATTACAATAATATAATAGTGATAAATCTCACAGATTCGATTCAAATTCATTCAACATAACATCTTTTACATTGTAATATACCGTCCCTATACGTGCTACGTTAGCACCATGGGAGGAGAGGGCTATTCTGTAAATAATATGCCTTGTCAAAGGTATACGCGCACCTGGCATGGATTCGAACCCTCGTACTTTCGGTTGAGAGTCGATTGAATGGACCATACCACGATGCTTCAAAAATGTATATTTACCAACAGTTCAAACAAAATATTTCAAGATAAATACATTTGGATTTCCCCTTTGGGGCAGGGGGGACTGTACATGGCCTATAAACAAAATGAACGATGAACGGTGTCCGCTTTAACCTACGAGAAAATGCTAACTACATGAAATAAGTCAACTTGAAATCGGTGAAAGAAAATGAAGGCCGGTAGCTTGCTATAAATTAAAAAAGATGGTTTTCGACATGTTTTCAACATGCGAATTATAAATTTAATATGAACTATCATGCTCCACTCTCGTACCTATCACACTCTAACTATACCTGACCACGCCCTTTCTTTAGTCATTAGCAGGCGTTGTCCTACTTTTTAGATCATTCTACTTGGTCTTAGGTCTAACAAATCTTACGTCATTGTTGTTATAATCCTCCAAAATTGGCCCCACCCACGTATTATCTACGTAATTACTCTCGTCGTCGGTTTCGTCATCTAGAGATTCGTACTCGACGAGGCATTCATTTTCCTCGGTTGCAGCGGATATGTATCCTCTGTACCATACATTTTCATTCCCCATCTCGAACTGATGCATTATGTGCATGCCTACAACATCGGTAATCTCTAATTCTACGACCTTCATGTCTCCATTCTCTAAATCTTCAAGGACTTGTTGTTTAGTGAAAGGATAGATTGTTTCTGGATTGCTATCGTAGCTTAGCCTAAGGCCTCGTTCAGATCTGCCTATTACATTGGCTCGGTACCACCCCTCCTCATTACCATCTTCGTTACACGTGAGATGATCTACTATCTTCCCTACCAAGTTATCATACGCCTCTTGCGTACCTTTCGCATCCTGACTAGTACCTGTCCGTGCCCTTTCTTTAGTCATTTTTTCGCGTGTTTTCCTACGGAATTCCTCAACTTTGTCGGAACATGCACACATACTATTATAGTTTACATTGTCCCTATCTTCTACGTCTAATGCTCTCTCTGCTGCTGTCCGGATGATACCGATGAGAGATTGTTTGAGTTCTAACATGTTTTTCTTCCTACCTTTAACACTGATGTTTAGATTGTCCTCTATGTTCTTCTCTCCAAACACATGTTTCCTAGCCTGCAGCTGAGCCTTAAGCATTTTGGTGCCTTCTTTCTCACTAACATCCTGTAACTTTGATTCTACTTCCGTCTCAGTAAGCCAGATTGCTCCACACTTGCTCCTTACATTAGCATACACTTTTTCAGTCCTTACCTTGTTTTTCTCCACGCACTCCAGTGCAATTTGCTTCCGATCTTTACGTTTGGCTTCCCGGTTATCCCAAAGGGTTTTCACTCCACGGGGATATTCTTCCCTTTGGGCGTTGACGCTCTGTCGGCAGTACTCCATGTACTCCTCTCACTGCCTTTCCGTGAGACCTTTCCTCCACTCACTAGTTCTATTTCTTACATTCATCATGATGCCCTCGTACACTAGTGTATGAGCGGATGGTTTGAGGCGCATAAGCCTATCTAACATCCCGAAGTCCTTCTCTACACCTACATTAGTCCTAGGCACATTCGCGGTCTCTTTCACCTACTTCTCACTCATCCCTACATGCTTACCAGATGGTAGGTGGTCTGCTAGCATCTTCTCGGTAACTTGACAGAAAGTCAGGAAGATCAATTCAAGAATTTGCCTAGTCATAGAATCTATTTCCGGATTGGGACGCACCAACGACTGATAGATCTCATCATCTACGTCGACTTTAATGTCCTTGAACATGAGATCCTTGCCTGCCATGAATTCACTACTGTTGACAGACCACCTAGAGAAACAGTCAAGCATGACTCTGTAACGGTCATTCATGTCTGCTATGTGCCCCTCTTCGTCAAGTAAGCGCCACAAAGGACCTGTCACTAACTTATCTATCAAACCAAGTGCAAGCGTGCCTGCAATGTATTGGCTGATGCCTAGATCAGCATGAACAGCCTTCATGAGGAGATTATCATCTTTGTGTTTATCAAAGAATCCTCTCAATTCCTCAGTCAGGTAGGCAACACCGGCACCATTGTGGAACAGGATATTAAATCTATTTCCCTTAAAGGGAGCGAGAGGTACGTCCGAAATGCCCTTGGATTTGAGAAATGTCCGAAATTGAAGAGGTTTTCCAGACTTCTCGCACGCGCGATCCTGAACAGATTTACATACGGTACGAACGATGCGTTCAGTACCACTTTCACTACTCGTGGTGTGGACTCCACCTAAAGCCGCGGCACCAACCTTACTCTCCCCGAAAATCATGCTTTCCCAGGCACCTAGTGTCTTGCCCGTGTAGTCTGCTAATCCTACCAAATAGTGAAGTCCACAGAAGAAATTATTCATTTTTGAGAACTGATCCCTTTCGCCATGGGTCATACTATCCCATCCCTCAATTATACTAGGAAGCACAGTTTTTCTGTAATCCTTAAGAAGTTCGTTGAATTTCTTCTGCACGATATGTTGATCACTCATGGTGTTCTTTATGTTAGAGAAAATATTATTTACTGCTTCATTAGGAGTTTCACTATCATGCTTAGCTACAACATCGTGTATAATCGCCTTTAATGTCTGCAGAGTTGTTTCTGCAGTACCGTCATCCGTCTCGCGCATGTGCTGATGTCTATCAGCAATTCAGAACTACCCTCTTCCGTAAATATGTCATAGGAAGCATAGTGATGACCGAATTTGCTGGTACCATCACTAGCTAGGGTCATATCCTTTTTCTTTACAAGGCTTTCCGCAACCTGAATTTGGGCCATTCTCCTCACTTCCAAATACATGCTCGTAGCCGTGCTCCTTTTAGGCAGGTCTGGGACTTCTACACTTGTTAAGTTTTCTAGCACGGTTCTAACAACCCCTTCGCAATTCTTAGCACTAACACCATAGTTGGTTAACAAATCTTGATAGACTCCTCTTATATTAGTATCATAAGCCCTAGTTGATATGTTTTTGAAACTTCTTTTCTTTGCCTGTGGCCCTTCCTCATCAGCTAATTCTCCTAACCGTCTTTTGAGCTCCCTTACTTCCTTATGCGCGTCTGCCGTTTTTTTCTTGTGTACCTCACTTTCCTCTTCAAATTTCTTCGTCATTATTTTCATACTTAACCCCTTCCTATACATAGTTTGTCTCTTTCTTCTGCTCTCAGCTGAGAGTTGACTCTTAATAGTCTTATACTGTCGCTCGCGCAACTGTAACAAGTCTAAATCTTCTCTGTGCTTTGTTTCAAATTGGGCAACTTCTCTCTTCAGGTTATCTACTTTCTTTTTTGCAGCCTGCAACTCTTCTCTACATTTACGTAGTTCCTCTAAGTTAGAATCTATTATCTGCGGCATACTACGACTAGTACTACTACTAGTACTAGATTCTTTTTCTTTTTCCAAGTGCTTTGCTCACTCCTGTTGCAATTGAGAATGTAAAGACACTACTCTTTCTTTTAGTTTCGTCCTACTCCTAGCTAGGGAATATCTATGCGCCTGTTCTTCAGACGCTTTAGTAGACATGGTAGAAGTATCCTTAACCTGCTGAGTCGTAAGTTCATCTATGTGCTTCTCTAAAGCTTTCCTCTTGTCATCAGATTTCTTAAGGAGGGTTTGAAGTGTACGGGTCCTAGCAATTTCAGAAGTTAATCTAGCTGTTTTATTATCTCTCTCAAGATGAGCTGCCTCTAGACTATCCCATAATCTATCCCTTTCTGAACAAACCTGTTTCAGTTCACTATGAAAAGAACCTACGGCTACGGATGCATCCCTAGGGACCCTTCCCTCAACTAACGGCATTTGTTCATGGCTGCTACTAGTAGTAGTACATGTACTAGGTGTTAAGGTGAACACTTCTCTTTCAGCTCTTTCGCGATTTTCAGCGCTTTTTCTGTCTTTTTCTCTCCTTCTCATTACTGTGGCTCTGCAGTCTGCATCTATCATTCTCTATCTATCTCTCATACTCTTTTCTTATTGACACATCACGTCAGCTGAGAAAGGAACAGAGCAGTGAGAAAGAGAGAGAGGGAGAGAGGTAACTATTTCCTACACATCACTACAAAAGGAGAGATAAAATAACCATGAATTAACAGTTCAGCTTCAGATACAGACTGAATTTATTGTCAACATTTTTCACTTTTTACTTCTCCAAAATGTAATATACAAATGTATTTTGTACATGAAAATAAAATAATACATTATACAAACAATAGAAGGAAATAAGTTGGACAGAGAAAGGGAGAGGGGAGAGAGCCGGGTGCGTCAGGATCATGTCCATCAGTTTTGGGAAGTCAGAAGTCATCACTTAGATGAATGCTGTCTCTCGCCCAAAGAGTCAGGTCTCCCGTCGGGAAGCATGTGTCTGGGTCCACCCACTCCACTGTCTCTTCCTGAGCGTTGATGCGCATGGCCGAGTTAAAGACATACGCCAGCTCCCCCTTCTCGTCCAGGCGCAGTAGGATACCGATACAAACCATCTGATGAGAGAGAGAGAGAAAGAGATAGAAGAAATTTAATGTGGGGATTAATGTCACCGCGACCAAGGACAAAGAAAGAAGGAATGGCATGTATAGTAAACTCCAATCTAATTTATAACAATAATCTATTTGTCTACAAGCAATGTCCAATTTCAACTTGAGATTAAAATGATAGTAACAACATCATGAACAATAACAATAGTACTACTAATATTATTAATAATAGTAATACTACTACTACTACTACTATACCACCACCACTACTACTACTACACTACTACTAATAATAATATATTAATAATATAATGAATGCACTGAAAATTATATTGATTCCATATTACAAAATGAATATGCATATCATTTGCATATAATGGAACACACAATGACTAGGAGGTAGGGCCTACATGTACATAACATTACGGAAGCATACAAAATTTTGACAACAATGAAGTTTTGAAGAAAGAGAATAACATTTTTACTATTACCATTATATGCTGATCTTGCGCTCGCAAAATAGAAAAGACATGAGAGATTAATATTTAAATTTGTAAGTATACTTTCATGTATGTTTTTTTTTTTTAATTTGTGCATAATTATACTATAATAACTTGTAAATATAACTTATTTTGGAGTTCTCCCCTTCTTGGTCCCTTTGAGCCATATTAACAATAATTCATGCATATTCCACCAGTCACTATGGAAAAAATATGAATGAGAGTTCGATATAAAAAGAAATTATGAAGAATAGCCTCACCTTCTTCCATAGATCTATCAATCCCTTCAGCGGAAAGCATTTTGCGTTCCGCTGACCCCCTTCTCAAGTTTTTTGACTGCAGCATGTTTTCCTGTCCCTCTCATTCTGATGGTGGTCAAGTGGGGAATGGACAGTGGCGGAAATATGCTCCGCAATTCTATTCATGGGGGGGTACATCAAATGCGCCGAACTCTGTTCAATATTGGGTCAAAATTGTTGTTAGCTTAGTCTTCAATATAGTCGAGCCTCTTGGTCAAAATTCTCTGCAGACCAAGGGTTCACTTTTAGTACTAGGCGACCTTGATTGGCAACAAATGACTGGTCATACGAATTTCATCAGAAATGTCCTATCTGCATTCCACCCCCCCCAAAAAAAAAAAAAATTAAAAATAAAAAAGAAGGAAAAGAAAAACAAATCTAATCACCTACCGGATGTATGACAAAATGACTTCTTCATGAAAAAGGGGCAGATTTTTTGCTCACTTCCTTTGCTCGCTCGCTCGTATTCAGAAATTGTGCCCCATGTGCCTATGGTCAACCCCGGCCTCTAAATTTTTGGCTCATTACGCCACAGCCCATCTGTCTAACAGCCCTATATATCTGTCTGTAGGCACAAACCCTGTTAAGAGTGATGCATCATACAGGGTCTGAACTTAGAGACTGCATGCTTGCTACAAGCTTGAAGCTCAGTTAGACCAAGGAGTTATCACATAACTGCTTGGTCAGGCTTCACTTTTTTAGAAACGACTGAAGGTCGTATGCAAATGAGCAGAAAGGGCTGATTTTATGGAGCCTGAAATGGCACACTCTCCTTGCAACCAGTTGGCTGGTTTGCATGGTCAAAGTTAATCAACTCAAGAAACATTAATGCTATGCTCATCAAATTTTCTGGAAAGATAAATGGATAGTTTATCAACACAGACATACCTTGTTTAAGTTACAATTCAAAGAATAAGTAGTTGAAAATATCATTGGGATCGGGTGGGGGAGTGGTCTTCAACTTTCCTCCTCTCATATCTTATATAATTAGATAAGTGTATTGAAAGGTACTTCTTTCTTGACAATAAGTAAAACATAGCTTTTTGTTTTACATAAAAAGATTGACATACAGTGGAAACTCAGTATAAAGAGGTCTGATAAAACAATATTCCTGATATAACAAGGTAATATTCCGGTCCCAGCTCTTTATATCCTATTGTTCTTTTTTAACCTGATATAAAGAGATTTCTGCTATAACAAGGTAATTTTTATGGCCCCAATAACTTTGTTACTTATACTGAGTTTCCACTGTAATAGGAGCTTCAGTTGTTCATGATGGTTTCAGAATCAAAGCCACCAAGAACATCCAGGTCGCACGATTGGGGACGTAGCTCCATTGCGACCCATTGACTGGAATGATTGGTATGATCATGTTGGTTAATCAATGCCAACTTCACAGAAATTAAAGGATAATCAATGAAATCAATTAAAGGATGATTAAAAAAAAACCAAAAAAAACTACTCCTTCACCACGTCGTGAATGACGGATGCCACCTCTATCATTCTCCTGGATGCCCTGTCCAGGTAATTCTATACAGCACTATCCAGCTGAGTTTGTACAGCTGCTTCATCTGACAGGGCTGCCTTCAAAAGACAAATACACATGTAGAAAGAATATTACATTTCCTTTTGGTGTTCATAGTTACTACAAAATCATAAATGATCGCAATCTTATCAACCGAAAAGTTTCCAGTGTCAATTGTCAACTATTATGTGAATCACGAACATGCTAAATATGCAAATGCCCTCACGGGAATAACAAAATTTTGCCCTAAGGTCTATCAAAGAAAAAAGGAATGCACGCCATACCTGAATACATGGTTATTGATATTAAAATTTTAAACTTTATTGCTGTTTGGACTACATGCATCAATAGGGCAATATTTTGTCTTCACGAAAAGAAATGAAATAAAAGAGTTAAGAAAGCTTCGTGACATGACCGCGTAGATCATCGTCAACATCAACCAGCCTATTGGATACCTGTGGAGGGGCGCTCAGCTCCGTCTGGCTCCCCATCTCTCTGGTAGGCCTCTCGGCCACTGGCGGAACTTCCTTTAAATGACAAATGGAAAGAATATGACTTTTCCTTTTGGTGTTTATATTTTCAGTTCATAAGTGATCAAAATATGAAGGGGGAAAACAAAACCAATTTCGATTGTCAAACTATGTGGATCACGAACATGTCTATGCAAATGCCCCCAAGGAAATTACATATTTTTCCCCATAGGGCGATCGAAGGGAAAGAAGTGCACAGCATATCCGAATACATGAATTTTGATATCAAAGCGTTATTGATATTATACTAGATGCAGCAATAAGGCAATATTTAGTCTTCACAAAGAGAAAATAACATAAAAGAGACGTGAAAGCATGATAACATGATCGAGTACATCATCATCAACACAAACCAGCCTATATCACATACCTGTCCATCTGTTTGACAGGCGACTGCGCATGGCAGCCAGAGTAAGCGAGCTAACAGTGCCTCGTCCTCCTTGAAAAGACAAATAGCAAGAATGTTACTTTTCATTTTCTTGTTTATATTTAGTAAATTAATAAATTATCCACATTTAAAGGAAAAAAAAAAGATTACAATTTCAGTGGTTCACTATGTGGATCTTAACATGCTTCTGTAAAGGCTCCCACGAAAATAACATAGTTTTACCTGCAAGTCAATCCCCCCAAAACAAACAAACAAACAAACAAACAACAACAACAAAGACAGAAAATGCAATGCATACCGGGCTGGAATATTCCACCCTCTGAGCGCACTCGAATGATGAAATGTTCTCCTCACTTTCATGGACCTTGGAATCAGAAAGAGAAAGAGAAAGTCATGTTTTGGATATTGCATACTATTATTTTGTCCTTTGTGTCATGCTAAACTTGCTGAATGTCAAACATACATGCTCAATTCCAATTTAACATTTTTTCCAGAGGTGGATGAATGTCCTGCTAGTATAATGGGAGAGGGAAGTACCTTTTGTCCACCAAACAAAGGGTCCCCCCCCCCCCCCGCGAGCCCCGACGTTCCGCCGCCCCTGACTGTTAGTACTATAATAATACCATCTCTTCCTCCTCTCCGGCAGCACCCAGACCCAGCGTGGTCCGATCGGAGTCTGACTCCATCTCCTCTACGTCAATGATCTCAAGTTCCTCTCTCCCCAGGCCCAGGGTAGTTCTGTCCGAGTCCTCCTCATCCTCACTAAAGAGGGGTGGCGTCGATGCTGGATCCTGTACAGAAAGAAATAACATGAAAAGAAGAGGAAGGCAATTAGCAGTAGAAGACGAATAATATCAGAAAATAATAACCACTATAATTTGCATTAGCTGCCTCGTTAAAAGAAATAATAAAGTTGATAACCTGTTTAGTAATTAGAGTTTAATCAAAGTCTGCAAACATAATGATAATTCACATTGCGGAATTACTGATAGTGATACGATGGAAAATAAACGAATCACACTCAAATGTGATTGTATGATCAGTTGCCTTACCATGACAATTCCACTTGTTGGTTCAGTCTATATAAGCCTACTGATCTGCAACTGAATGGAAAAAGAAACATGATTGTGAAGAAATTGTTCCCAATTATCATTTCACCCCTTAATCATCACATTCATTAATCATCACAAACAAAGTGGAAGACGGGTGGATGGTTAAGCATCACTGATGGGATGTTGGGGGCAGTGGTTGGGGGGGGGGGGGGCAGGGAAAGAGATAATAGAAACTAAAGAAGAAGAAATATGAAGAGGAGCATCATGATAATGATGATCATCATGATTATCACCATGCTCCTCCTTATCATATTTCCTCTTTGTCATCTTCTTCTTCTTCTTCTTCTTCAGTCATCATCATCATGATGCTTAATCATCATCAATGGCGTAGCTACAGGTGGGGGGGGGGGGCACCTGCCACCACCCCAATCGGATGGTGAAGAATGAAAAGAAAAAATGAAAGAATAGGAGAAAGGGAGGGAGAGAGATGGAGAAAAGACGGGGGAAGGAAAAGGTAGAGAAAAGAAGACAATTGGACCCCTTTTTGTAGCACTTTCCCTAACCAGCGGCCTCATAAATTAGCATTGAATTTTCCAAGTAAGACTGATGTACTCTGTAAATCTACCAACACCACATCATCATCACCACCACCACCACCACTACCACCTCCCCCATGATGGCCGGGGAGGTGCCCCGTAGCAAACTTATATTCATCTGCTCATTATCACCATCACCCAACCACAAAGTTTTTGACTGCAATATTGCCATAATAATTTTCATGAATAGTGGGACGAAATTTCTGCTTAAAAACATCAATCCATACTGCACATACACCAGTCTCCTTATCATACAGATAAGAGATGTTCATTTCAAAGTGCTAAATCCACAATACTGCAAAATTGGTTGGCTTCATCACTTCTTACCTAATGCTTTCAACTCAGTAAGTGCATGTGAAAGTTGACGTCATCCCAAGGCTTGATGTAGAGTTTTCAGAACCACATGCACATTGGCGCTCTTCGTTTTTCAAGGCAAAGATGGATGGAGTTGCATCGGCAATTAATTAAAATTAATAAAAAAGATAGATTTTTATGTTGGTGTCCCTACCAAGAGGCTCTCCACGTGAGTGATGTACAAAGACCAGACAGTAAAAGTTGGTCTGTTGGTTGAACTTACTAGAAATGAATCTTGTATACTAGTCTTGAATGTCCTGGAATTCATCATCAAGTTCATGAGGGTGATCCCTGTATATAAAGGTGCCAGTTTCCTTCTTTAGTAAGACCAAGAGGTTCTCTACCTGAGTGATATACAAAGACCAGACAGTAAATGTTGGTCTGTTGGTTGACTTGCTAGATATGAATCTTGTATACTAGTCTTGAATGTCCCGGAATTTATGACCTTTCCTTTTCTACCCTTCCAATGTGATGTTGACCAGGAAACATTACTTGCAGGTTCATCAAGACCTCACACGCAGAATCCTGTTCATCTTCATTCATTTAAGGTCTTGAGGAAGGCCTGCCTTTTGAGTTGTTCTAGAGCTTCACTTAGAATCTTGTAAGTATGTACTGTCTAGTTGTACTAATGATCTGCCAAGAACCATTGAGTGGGCATGCTGCAGTGATACCACTCTCAATGATTACTTACTGCAACTCAGCCTCTTTGAAGTGCTTTCCAACTTTTGCTCCCTGTGAGAGGGTTTTTTAGAAGAACATCTTTTCCAAAAACTGTCATCAGATCTACAGTCAATTTGTCAGCATCTACAAAGTGATATTCATCAATTCCTTTCTTCAGAGGAGTGCTTCCTTTCAATGGCTGGTAAGGGATCTGTGGGGCTTCTATGGACTCATTGAATGTTGAAGTAGAGGTTAGGTTGTACTATGGTTGGTTTTGATACCCTCAAGAATATGGCAAAATAATAAACTATTTGGCCTCAATTTTTTTCTCCAAATCATCCATCTCATCAAGACATACTTCCAATTTCTTTGTCAGATCCTTGATGGCCAGATCACGGGCATCCTTCACCTCTTTTACCTTGTCACACACATACGTACCAAGGAACAACAGGCACTTATCTGGTCTTCTTTCAGACACCACGAATTACATGAATGGTGCAGGGTGATCCCTGTAGATAAAAGCACCAGTTTCCTTCTTTAGTTCCTCTGATGAAGACCAAGAGGCTCTCCACCTGAGTGATATACAAAGACCAGACAGTAAAAGTTGGTCTGTTGGTTGAACTTGCTAGAAATTAATCTTGCATGCTAGTCTTGAATGTCCTGGAATTTATGACCTTTCCTTATCTACCCTTCCAATGTGATGTTGACCAGGAAATGTTACTTGCATGTTCATCAAGACCTCACATGCATAATCCTGTTCACCTTCGTTCATTTAAGGTCTTGAGGAAGGTCTGCCATTGGAGTTGTTCTACAGCTTCACTTAGAATCTTGTGAGTACATGCTGTCTAGTTGTACTGATGATCTGCCAAGACACTATTGAGTAAGCCTCCTGCAATAATACCACTCTCATTGATTACTTCCTGCAACCCAGGGTCTTTGAAATGCTTTCCAATTTTTTGCTCCCTGTAAAGTTAATAAACAATGTACCATTTTATGATGAAAAAATGCAAAAGCTCCACACTCACCCTCAGTCGTTTCACTCCCTCGTTTACGCCCCCCCCCCCCCTTTCTCACAACTCTGGATCCGGCCCTGTACTACATTAACAACATCATTATCAGAGTCTACTAACCTTTGTCTAGGTCCACTCTTGACTCAAGTTCAGTCTTTTTACATGACCAGAAAGGGGCTCTATGTAAGGCCTGACTAGGAAGTACAGATCTACGGTAGATATTGATGTATTTGGTTAAAACATACCAACAAAACTCAACAAACCGCAGATCTATCCTTGAGGGGGCCAGTCAACTATATTGCTGTACACATGGACCAGAAAAATGTGTGAAAAGGGTAGTTTTTGCCGGTTAAGGTGCGCAAAGCGCGGACGCGTTTAGGATGTCAAAAAGGCCAAAACCGTTTCAATATGCATTTAGGATATCCTTTTTCCCCCATACTTGTGTCGATTTTGTGCAACAAATCTCTTGTTTTGGGGTTTAAAATTTTCAAGAAAGCACCCGAAAACACTTGAATAGGGTGTAAATTTGACCAATTGGATTAAATGTGTTTGGGGAGCGTTTGGAAAACCTGTGGTCGCGCGTGGGTCGCACGTGCATCCAAGTTATTTTTGCTTACCGATTTGAAGGCACCTTCATTTAGATCAAACTGCAGGAGAAACTCACTCTCCCTGAGTTGAGTTCTCCATGCCGTAACATCTTCCTCCCACACATGATGTGAGCTTGTGTACTTCTGGTTATCCTGTGCATCAACGGTAGAACTAGTACTGTTCAAAACTGCAGAATGAATCTATGGACTCATTGGATGTTGAAGTAGAGGTTAGGTCGTACTTGTGTTGGTTTTGATACCAGCTAGAATGTTGAAAAATACTAAATTATTTGGCCTCGATCTATTTTCAAAATCATCTATCTCATCAAGACATGCCTCCAACTTCTTTGTCAGATCCTCGATGGCCAGATCACGAGCATCCTTCACCTCTTTTACCTCGTCACATACATACGTACCAAGGGACAGCAGGCACTTTTGTGGTCTTTTTTTGAACATGACAAACTACATGAATGGTGCACTGTGATCCCTGTAGATAAAGGTGCCAGTTTCCTTCTTTCGTTCATCTGATGAAGAGCAAGAGGCTCTCTACCTGAGTGATATACAAAGACCAGACAGTAAAAGTTGGTCTGTTGGTTGACTTGCTAGAAATTAATCTTGCACGCTAGTCTTGAATGTCCTGGAATTCCTGACCTTCTACCATTCCAGTGGGATGTTGACCAGGAAATGTTACTTGCATGTTCATCAAGACCTCACATTGAGAATCCTGTTCACCTTCATACGTTTAAGGTCTTGAGGAAGGCCTGCCATTGGAGTTGTTCTACAGCTTCACTTAGAATCTTGTGAGTACCTGCTGTCTAGTTGTACTGATGATCTGCCAAGACACTATTGAGTGAGCTACTGCAGTGATACTGCAACTCAGCATCTTTGAAGTGCTTTCCAATTTTTACTCCCTGTGAGGGAGGTTTTTAGAAGAAAATCTTTTCCAAAAACTGCCATCATCAGATCCACAGTCAATTTGCCAGCATCTATAAAGTGATATTCATCGATTCCTCTCTTCAGAGGAGTGCCCATAGTGAATTTGATGCCAAGATGATAGGGAACAAGTTGTGTTTCTTTATTCTCATCTTTACATAGCTTGGCATCAGAAACATGAATCAATTCTTGCTCATAATAGTGCCAAACATGGAATGATCTTCTTGATATCTCACATGAGTTCATACATTTTTTTTCTTTGTATGATGTAAAAGAAATATCTTTTTCCATCAAATAACTCTGTATGTTAAGAATTTAATCATTGAACTGGGAATTATATTTTACTCAGGGGGTCATTAATACCATTTGACCAAATTTTTAATGTGAAATGCATGTTGATTAATAGTCATTCTTATCTTAAACTGCTTGGAAAAACATTTTAGACAATCAAACAAGTTTGAGGAAGAAAGAGCACTGCCTACTTATGTTTTCTTTGTTTTCAGAATGCATTTTCCAAATGTACCAACAGGAAAAATGCCCAAATTACAAGCAAAGTTTTTTTTTCTGAGAAAATTTTCACTTCTGTGCATCTGGATGTCCCAAACATTTTTGATGGATTTTTTTTTTCAACAATAGTTGATAATGCCAATTATGAGTCATCTAGAGTATAGACAATCTTGCTGCCTCAGTCATATAAGTCTGGCGATGCACGTCACTGAACTTCTTTCATCCAAAGCGGTGACGGGATGAAACACCCATCCCTTGAGCTCTACACCTGCAATACCACTTTGTAAATCTTGTCTGCAAGCATCTCCATATACTCTTCATCTGATTCCTCTTCCGTGGGGGCCACAAGAGCATCCCCCTCCCCCCGCCCCATACCTAAGTTCACAGTTATGTGCACACTTTAGGTACACACTAAATACAAAAATGACCAGTTGTATCAAGTCAGCATACAAGTCCCAGGGAATAATTTTCAGCAAAAAAATTGCATAGCAAAACTGCTATACAAAATAATTTTTGCATAGCAGTTGGATAAACTTTGTATAGCAATTTTTTTTCTCATGGAAACAAAGACTTTAAGTGCAAATTTTCAGCCCACTACGACAACATGAACGTACATACAAGGTGGGTGTACTCACAAAAATATCCAACAATAAATCCAGAGTCTACAAAAGTCCAAATAATTTCCGCAATTCCACGATAAATCCACATAGAGTCAAATTCCATTGAATCCATATTCACACTAACTTAAATCAGTCATATATGTCCCAATAGAAAATCCACAAATCACAATAAATTCGGAATATTCCCACCGTCCCACGGCATTGATTAAAAATTATCAAACGATCGAACTGTACCGAAAGTCAATAAACAACAACTCCAGGTACCGCGCACATGCGATCGCGATGCATATAATTAATCCCATGTGCAGTGTCATTGCACTTGTGCAATGAAACGTGCATCAAAACAACACTCACAGTTAGAAGGTGATCGTAGCGCGCCATGTGCTTGTGTGACAATGGGGTATGTGTGTGTATTAGCTTCATGGTTAGAGAGTGACTGCAGTAAGTAGACTGCAGTGACTGCAGTGAGTAGTACTAGTATGCTTTGCGCGCAGTGCTTGGGATGGGAGTATAGTGTGCATGCAGGCCAAATCCCGAGTGTGTAGCTTTGCGATCTGTGTGTGTATCCCGAGTGTGTAGCTTAGCGGTCTGTGTGAGTACATACATGTACATGTTACGCTGTGTTTACAGCTGGCTTAGTAATTCACTCACTCTCGCTTCGCTATAACACTCGCATTACTGAAGTGTGAATGAGTTCGCCCTTAAACATGTATGTTTCGGTTTGCATCGCAGCAACTGCGATTCATAAAAAAAAATGCGTAGCAAATGGCTGAAAATGCGTCGCAAATTGCGATGCGATACCGGGAAAATTATTCCCTGAAGTCCATAGCTAATTTCAAATATTTCTACAAGATGCACATGGCAGAGTTAACAAATGTTGATTGTGAGTGAATCTTCCTGTTGAATTTTAGAATTAATGCCATTCCATCAACTTCACAGCCTCTTTCGCCTGGTACATACCAGATGCAATGTGAATTGCATGGGGGCTTTTTTTCACTGGCTGGTAGGGGACCTGTGGGGCTGCTATGGACTCATTGAATGTTAAAGTAGAGGTTAGGTTGAACATAACTTACAATTGTTGCACAAGCTGTTTGGGACTGGTTAATAACTTAATCATGCTGGCGCTCCAGCCTAGAAAAGTAACAGGCTGCGGGGTAGGAGCAGTCGGCCTGTCTCATTGCCTTGGCAAAATCATCATCCCGAGTAGTCGATTACTCGTCCGAAAAAAAAATACACAACTACCGAAAAAGCTTTCAAAACAGGCCTTAAGGCTAAACATAACAAAGCATTTACTTTAATTAACTTTCAACTTACACTGCTATTTTGATGAATAGTAACTCTTTTCTGTTTCTTATCAATCGTCACGTCTGTGTACATAGCGAAACTTTTCGCCTTCATATTCATCAGCTGTTCGGTCGGTTCTACGTTTATTGTTATATCGTTCAAAAACAACTCGTACACTGTTGACTTGGTACTTGAAGACCCAGCAGCAACGGCAGCCTCCTGCCCACCCTGGCCTGCATTGTCATCATTGAATAGAGCTGCTCCTCTAATAAACTGCTTGTACTGTCCCCTCTTGTCGAGTGGCTCAAGCAGATAAAAATGTATATCTTCATTCACCATATTTACAACTTAACTTGCTTCTGCTGAAATAACAAAAATTTTGATTTTCAGATCAACTACATGTAACTTAAATAATGATGCTGACTTGTACTTGGCCCTGGGTATATGCAGGTGCGCACCTGGCTGGCCACTGTGCATGTTGGGCCGAAAATTAATACAGATGGTAATGTCGCCATACTCCAAACCATTTTAATCCATCATGTAAGCCCTATTCCCGTATGTTTGTGCCAAAACATTGAAAAAAATTTTTTTTTTAAACAAAACTTTTGTATTGTTTGAAGTCCAAATAAACATAAAACGATGGAATTCAAATTTTCCTGAGGCTCTGCCCCTCTTTATGGAAGCTACCCATTTCTTTTTTTGGGGGTAATAGATTCATTAATTATCCAAGGACTTAAAAAACATTTTATAATAACCTTATATTCACAACACCTCATGTGGTGGTGCATGCAGGTATCTCGACTAAAAGGACCATGACCATCATGACATCATTATAGCAAATTTTTTGATTAAAACGATATAGGCCTATGTCACAATTTTCGTGGCCTGATATGTCTACGGAAAATGAATTTCTTTCCACTCCTTTACAGTCATAGTCAACCCTATAAGTTAATAAGCAATGCACCATTTTATGATAAAAAATGTAAAAGCTCCACACCCACCTCTTCGGTCGTTTCACTCCCTCGCTTACGCCCCCTCCCCCTTTCTCACAACTCTGGATCCAGCCCTGTACTACATTAACAACATTATCAGAGTCTACTATTTAAACCTTTGTCTAGGTCCACTCTTGACTTAAGTTCAGTCTTTTTACATGACCAGAAAGGGGCTCTACGTAAGGCCTGACTAGGAAGTACAGATCTACGTTAGATATCGATGTATTCGGTTAAAACATACCAATAAAACTCAACGAATCGCAGATCTATCCCTGGGGGGCCAGTCAACTATATTGCTGTACACACGTGGGACCAGAAAAATGTGTGAAAAGGTAACCCGATCCAAAATAAAAGTAGACTTTCCATGAGAGTCTACAAAATTCAACAATATTTGGGGAAATCAAGTGTCACAATTCATTCACTTTTTGATGCATACTGTGCAGAAATATCAAATATTGAACTGAGAATTTGTCAAGGTTTTGCAGAATTCAAACTCAAAGTGTATAATTATGTTGGGAGCAGCAGCCTAATATCAAGTGTGATTTTTCTCACACTTCCGCAGCCTATCATCGAGTGTGATTTTTCTCACACTTCCGCAGCCTATCGTCAAGTGTGATTTTTCTCACACTTCAGTAGCCTATCATCAAGTATGGATTTTCTCACACTTCAGCACCCTAATATCAAGTGTGATTTTTCTCACACTTCGGCAGCCTAATATCAAGTGTGATTTTTCTCACACTTCAGCAGCTTATCATCGAGTGTGATTTTTCTCACACTTCAGCAGCCTATCATCAAGTGTGATTTTTGTCACACTTCCGCAGCCTATCATCGAGTGTGATTTTTCTCACACTTCCGCAGCCTATCATCGAGTGTGATTTTTCTCACACTTCAGTAGCCTATCATCGAGTGTGATTTTTCTCACACTTCCGCAGCCTATCATCGAGTGTGATTTTTCTCACACTTCAGTAGCCTATCATCGAGTGTGATTTTTTGCACACTTCCGCAGCATATCATCGAGTGTGATTTTTCTCACACTTCCGCAGCATATCATCGAGTGTGATTTTTCTCACACTTCCACAGCCTATCGAATTTGATTTTTCTCACACTTCAGTAGCCTATCATCAAGTGTGATTTTTTCTCACACTTCCGCAGCATATCATCGGGTGTGATTTTTCTCACACTTCCGCAGCATATCATCGGGTGTGATTTTTCTCACACTTCAGCAGCCTATTATCGAGTGTTATTTTTCTCACACTTCAGTAGCCTATTATCAAGTGTGATTTTTCTCACACTTCCACAGCATATCATCGAGTGTGATTTTTCTCACACTTCCGCAGCATATCATCGAGTGTGATTTTTCTCACACTTCAGCAGCCTATTATCAAGTGTTATTTTTCTCACACTTCAGTAGCCTATCATCAAGTGTGATTTTTCTCACACTTCCACAGCATATCATCGAGTGTGATTTTTCTCACTTCCGCAGCATATCATCGAGTGTGATTTTTCTCACACTTCAGCAGCCTGTAATCGAGTGATTTTTCTCACACTTCAGTAGCCTATCATCAAGTGTGATGAAAATATGGGGGAAACTAAAGCACAATACATGCAGAACATGCACAGGCTTATCTTGATGTTAAAAAAATGAGGTGAAAATGGGCAAAACTTGTAATTTTCTGTAATTTTCATTCTGTCTTTGAGCAGTTTTTCTTACATTTTCATGAGTTTTGTGCCATGTTATGCGGCCATGCAAGTTGACGATATCCCTGTACCTGGATTTTAAATTAATTGTGTGACATCGTGATCTGAATCTACGGCATTTTTAACTTTCGTGAGGCGAAAGTCAGGTAAATATGAGTATTTTTTCACATCAATCCTGATGGGAAACCACTTGGGGAGGAAAAAGACACCGTACAGATTTGTGGCGATACCAACGTAAGTCGTCTGAAATTATCTGAATCTGCAGCATTTTTTCCACAATGTCAGTACATTTTCAAGTGATTTTCGACCAGGTTTGATATTACCTCAATTAGCGATCAAAAGTTAAGGTTGCTACAAGTAGCCTACCCTCTCATATTGCTCGTACCACACTTGTACACATCACATGTGGTATAATAAACTATTTAATTCCCCCCCCCCCCCAAATAACAATCTGACTTCCTGCAACGTTAACTTTGAATTATTCATGCGTAAAGTCCAATTGTATTTTTTTTTAAATTTATTTATTTGGGGGGGGGGGGGGACATATGGTATAAATGTATATCCATATTGCATGCTTCTACAATAAAACATGAGCCCCAGGGGTCTAAACACCCACCTGAGCTAGAGGATGAATTCACATTTGGTGCAGTCACCCTATAACTGTAAAATCATATTGGATCTATATTTATGAGATGTTTTGAGATTATTTCTTGCCACTGAAATGAACCCTTGGCCCCTTTGGACCCAGATGCCCTGTTTGAACAAATTTGAATTTCCTCTGGATAAACAGAAGATGACTTTAAAAGTAAATGTAACCCTCTGTCTGTAACCCTCCCCCTCGGGCCCCCATGGGGGCCACATGTACCATTTGTGCAAGTTTGTATCCCGTAGTACACGTACTCATGACTTGAGGATGATTCCTACCAAACCATGAAATTAAAGAAATTTTGAATTTCACAACGAGTGCAAATTGTATGTGCAATATTTTTGTGCATGCATAAGTAGGAATCCTTACAGCAGTGTACCTAAAAACTAAACCCTTCACATCATTCACATACAGAGCACATAATTTTTATTCTATTTTATAAATCAGTTATTGAATTGATATCAATTGATTTGTGTAAGAAATCCGCTTATATTTGTATGGAGAAATCTTATTGCAGGCACTCATAATCTGTTCCCATAGTAAATTCATACTATGCCGCAATGCCGATAATTGACCATTACACCAAATACAGATCATAATAAATCAATATTCCAAGTTGAAGTAAGTATTATGAAAATTGGAAAATGGCATACTTTGGCAAGCTAGCACAGATAATTTAACCTTTCTCCTTGAACAGTAACATCAAACTGCCTATGGGCATCATCCCACCAACCTCTACTGATATATACTCTTTGGTGAAATTATGCATAGACTAGAGCAATTTGACTGCCACGCAGTCCATGGGGATGCCTCTGCATTCTCACGCATTCACTAAATGTCACACACATTTCACCAAATTTATGCCAGAGTTAACTTACTTCTGACTTTTTACACCTCTTATGAACGAAAATTTAAAAATTACCAATAGACAGTCCTGGCTGAGTTTTTGATTTGCATACATGTATAATGCCATTTTTTAATTGAACTTCATAGATCTTTGACCTTGAAGTCTGACCTTTAACCCCTATATCTTCATAGAAAATATGTCCTATCCAAATTACATTACCACTGGACATTCCGAGCTGAAGTTATGACTGAAAATTCTCATTTTTAATCAAAATCCAGTTACCTATGACCTTAAGGTTTGACCTTTCACCCCTACTACTTTGAGAAAATATATGGCTATCCTACCAAACAAATTACATCTCCAGCAGACATTGCTAGCTTAAGATAGTTGAAATCGAAAATTTTGCAGAAGTTCAGTGACCTTTGACCTGATCACAGTCATTACATTATGGGAGTATTCATATATTCATGGCGATTCTTCCCACTAAATTTTATAACCATTGAACATTCTAAGTGAAATTTATTGCCAGGAAATGTCATTTTTAGCCAAATATTAGTGACCTTTGACCTTTGACCTTTGACCTTGGAAAATTATAAAAATATAATATAATATAAAAGTCTACTCAGCACATCTACATTTTATTTAGTATCCTTGGACCAAGTTGGACTAAAATCAATTCAAGGGTTTTCCTTAAAATGCGTTAACAAGATCTGGGGTGTATGGATGGATGGAGGGACAACCTGAAAATACCGTAATGCCTCCAGCACCCTTCGGGCGGAGGCATAAAATAATAATACATGTAGTTGGTAAAATTTCATTGAAAGCTGAATTCACTGTCTATGATTATAGCACGTACAGTATATGAATGTAAAAAAAATGATTTGTCCAGACTTTAAACATTTGACAGTGCCCTGAAACTTAAACCAGAACTTTTAAACAGTTAAAAGTTATAACAGCTCCCTTCCTGGATGAAACAATGGGCATTGGAGTGCATACAAAAGGTACACTGTACTGAATCAGTGGAATCATGTTCGAAGACAATTGGAATTGGAGCATTGTAATATAACAGCCATCACAACCCAAATTTGGAAATTTAACAGATGCAGAATTAATTCCCAGACCACTAGACTGACCATGCACACCCACAGAGCATATATATATATCAGCTAATAATACTACAAAGTAAGATTGATTTGAATCAGCCATACAAATCTTGATATATAGGGAAATTTTGATATTGTTGCTAGAAATATTCATGTCCGTTTTGTTTTGTATCCACTTTGCAACCAAGATAAATTGCACAGAATGTGAACATTTGGAATATGTGTATCAATCATTTCGGCAAAATACGCTTTCCTCTACAGCTAAATGGGTTCATGCTGCAGACCATGAATTTGTCATTATTGACAACAATTCACAATTTAAACTGTAGGGCCTACCATCCTAGATCTTATCCAAATGGCCCAAAAATGCAGAGGCAGGTTTCAGGCTTTCAGAAAATGTTTACTGGGTCATGGTTATTAGGAACATTGTGTCAGTTTTGTTTCTTAAACCAGTGCTATAGTCCTGTGCAGAATCCCTCTCCAGTCTTCATTCTTGGGTCAAGATATGTAGGCATGACAGTCGATATCCTACTACAGTTGTCTATTCCTCCGGGCAACATGAACCTAAGTTGAGAATAGAATTAATGCATAGAGAACGACCAGTAAGTAAGCATTTTGACAAGGAACAACTACAAAATGATAGACATAATGTGGCTCTCTAATCCAGGTGGTTAAAAAATATTGAAAGTATTATGTTTGCCGTTGCTGGTGAAAGTTAAAGATAATATCATGGTTATTGGCTCGCTATTGATAAGTGGGAAGCACATACTTTGCACTGGACTTGTGAAAAAAAATGAACAGCCATGCTGCCGCTACTAAATTGTCAAACTTTTTTTGGCTAAAAATTGCTAACCAGGTATTTCTTGCATTTTTGCAATAGCGAGAATTGGAAGAAAATTTGAAATCAACTTTATCGTAAAAGCAGTTCATAAGGATTTAATCACTACAACAAAACAAACAAGTTTCCCCCACCACTTTGGGACATATCTCATGACTTCTGATAAGTTTGGCTCATCAAATGAAATGTATATAAAATGTAGGTTACATAGTTTGAGTGGTTATTTGATTATGTTTTCACCATGAAGTTACTTTACATTCCATGAACAAATAAAAGTTGCACTTTTGGCTGCAGAAATGAAACCCATATCATTATCCATAAAACACAAGGAAATCATCACTAATGTGTCACACTAAAGCACACACACTCTGTGCAACTCAAATTCACCTTTGAAAGTCTTGCAACTTTGTATGGTTAAGTATATGGAATGTACTCACCCTTGGTTCCTGAACTTCCTCATCTAATTTTTCTTGCAATTGTGGAGCAATTGCTGGTCCATCACTACCTCCTTCATCTTCTGCCAGGTGTTGGGGATCATAAGGCACAAGTCTCGGAAGGACCCAACGAACTTCCCTGGCCATGTATTCTTTCCTTGCTTTGCGTTGATCTCTTACCTGGACAAGCCCTTGCAAGTAGCCCATCCACAACTGTTGGCTGCTTTGATCCTGGAAGAGCATGCACCAGTCCTCCACTCGCTCCACTAGCTTATCCAGGTTTATCTTGTCAAAGCAAGGTTCTAAGAGTGCAGGCCTCCCACGTGGGTAGACAGGACGCCCTGTAGCAGTCTGCTGCCAAAACCCTCTTTCTAGGTCTTTCCACTCCTGTGCTCGAATCCCCTTGTAAGATACAATGACTCTCCCTTCTTCATTCATGGAGAAGCGGAAGTGATGTGGCTGGGTGTGGCCTCTAACACTGCTTATATGTGGGTTCATCCAAGACTTGAAGTCAAAGAGACCCACAATCTCTTCACTATTTGGAAGGAGAGACAGCAATTGTGGCATGGTTTCTGCTGGCTTCCTTTGCAGCTTCCTTCCTATTTGTGAAAAGAGCTGGTCCACATCTTCATGGGTGTGTCCAACTAGAAGAAATGAAATCTGCACCTGAGAAAGAGAACAAAAGTGTGCAAGAAAAGTATTAATAATTTTCAAAAAATAGTGCTCTTCCATTACATGGATCTGAGAAGTAGTGCAATCTTTTATAATGGTTAATTGTTATTACATGTTCCAATATGACATGAGAGCCAGTGAATCTTTACTGCATTGTCATTTATTGTATTACTCACTTAGCATGGAGGTTGGGGGGATAAACATGTGTTCCTGACTTCCTGTGGAGGAAAATATAAAAATCAGCCTTGGACAGCTCTCTGCTGCCCAGCCCTCCCCGGCAAACTTATGGTGGATCTGCCAATAACTATTATTGTGTAGAGAAATCTCCTGGGAAAGCTCCTCCATTGTGTTAGAAAAAATGATTGAACACAGTGCGTGAGGGTCCCTGAATTATTCATTTTGTTGGATGATCCATGCTGAAGTCGTCTAACCTAGTGTTTAGTGAAATACACTATAGAGTCAGGGAATCACACATCACAAATCAGTTGTAAATAACATATTATTCATGCTCAGAAGGAAGGCACAAGGCTGTCCGGCAAGAAATCTGGAATCAGCATGATCTTGTGGTACAAACTACATGCTGACTTTATTGTTACATGTAGGTTTGCGCAAGGCCTTGTGAATATTCATTAGACCTTATAAATATGTCCTTATGTGCTATACACAAATAAAGATTCTTGCAATTTTCCTAGTAACTAACTGACTGTTGACCCTTATAAGAGTAAGACAAATTGATTATTTCCCTCTTTAATCAGCCACAAATGAATTCTCCCTGTTTAAGTTCTAATTGCATTCAAACTGTGTGATAATATTGAATGTACACATTTTTTTCTTCAAATTTCTTACCTCATGAAATATCTTCTTTCCAACAAGCAACTCGCAGAAAGCCATAACATACTTATTTTTGTTCTCCCGCCAGCAGTTGTCTGCTTGCAGATACAAGATGGGAGGAAGAGGTTGACCCTGATAGAAAGAAAAATAATCTTGTAAAAATATGTTTTTGCAAAACATGTGCATAATCCTGATGAGGCCTGATTTGCAGGCCCAGAGCATTTCATTTAAGGGTACGATTTACCAATATCTGACCACTGGCAGTCTTAGAGATACATATGACATTTGTAAAATATGTACTTCTGGCGGTTAAGGCACATGAAGCACGTGATGCGTTTAGGATGTCAAAAAGGCCAAAACCATTTCAATACGCATTTAGGATATCCTTTTCCCCCCATACTTGTGTGGATTTTGTGCAACTAGTCTCTTGTCTAGGGGGTAAAATTTTCAAGAAAGCACCCGAAAACACTTGAATAGGGTGTTAATTTGACCAATTGGATTAAATGTGTTTAGGGGTGGTTTGAAAAACCTGTGGTCGTGCGTGTGTCGTGTGGGTCGGGCGCGCATCCAAGTTACCTTTGCTTACCGATTTGAAGGCACCTTCA
The DNA here is from genome assembly GCA_025618425.1 of Heliocidaris tuberculata. Classification (NCBI taxonomy): domain Eukaryota; kingdom Metazoa; phylum Echinodermata; class Echinoidea; order Camarodonta; family Echinometridae; genus Heliocidaris; species Heliocidaris tuberculata. Next base: position 2,556,693 of record CM046834.1, read on the forward strand.
TTTAGATTGAGCTGCGGGAAAAGCTCGCTCTCCCTGAGTTGGTTTCTCCACGCTCCATCCTCCCACACATGATGTGAGCTTGTGTACATCTGGTTATCCTGTGCATCAACGGTAGAACTTGAACTGTTCAAAACTGCAGAACGAAGCTACAATGAATGGAAAGAGGGGGAAAATACATGAATGTTAAAGCTAATTTTTTTTGAAATTCTTAATATGCACATAAATTGTTACTGGAATTCTGCATTACAATCAGAACAATGTGAAACCTACATGAATATGTGCAATGATGCAAATACAGTGGATTCTCTTTAATATTGATAACTGTCAGAATACATAAGTCGACAACAGTAACAAAATGTTCGTAGCAGGCTGTACATGTGTAATACTGCTGCAGGCGTTTATGAGGGGCTTTCAAAATCCACTTATTTTTTTTTCAAACTTACCCCTAAGTTGGCCTGTAACTTTGAAACTTGAACGAAAGTCGTCTGTTGCACCTCCAGCTCAGCGGCAGTAGCAGCGAAGGCACTACCCCGAAGTTCTGGGGTGGATGAGCAGGCACTTGACCCTCTTTCAGTTGTTCCTCTAGCGTTCGCAGCTGCAATTAAATCGTGTGAGTGATTGCAGTGTGCTTTGGTAAGGCATTAAAGTTAATTTCCAAGTCACTCTTGATTGTTAGACAATCATAGAGCCTCTATGATCGTCTATTTTCCTCCTTGTGAATTTACACACCAAAGGCCATGTGTACTTTCTTTGTCCTCTACCTTGAACTTTACAATGACTGAACATTATATGTTCATCCTCTTCTTTCTTTACTGAATATCCAATCTCTCTTCTCTGAATGTTATACACTGCTATTATACACAAACGATAATTTTTATTTTAAAAATATGCTCCAGCACTGTCTGTTTATATGTGTGTTAATCTACAAGGGTGTGTATTTACTGTAATTTACCCCTACCTCATTGGTTAAAAAACAGGTACATCACTACCCCTCAACCCCTTCACATAATAGATTTCAACACATGAAGTCAATCTACATGTAAATGTCCTTAAAACCTTTGTATACTTTTGATGGAAATGCATTTCTTATCATGGTCATTGCACAGGAAGGTAGTGGAACCTGCACTCATCTGCCCCCAAAATTGCCAGTACCATTGAACAAGCTGACGATATGCAGTGTGCCTTGATTTCCTGCAGAGAAAATAGAGAAAAGAGAAGATATGAAGTAAATCCTAAAGTTACAAGTTTGAATTTGGAGGGATACATGTAAACAATAGAAAACAGGTATTCTCATACTAGAAATTCTTACACAAAAAGAAATATTCCTTCATCAAGCTGGGCTCCATTGCAAATGAAATTTTAGCCACATACAGACAAGCATCACTGGAGTGATATTGAAACAAGAGTTGCATCAAGGCATACTGTGCTGTGTGCCAATATTTCACTCTGTATCCATGGGGTAACTTTACAGAGCCATTATTAGATACCATTAATCAAGTTTTTGTTTTAATGTCATGCTAACCTTGGGGCTATCAGCAATTGCTTCTAAAAGGAAAGGGGAAGGGCACCGCGTAACTAATGTAAAAAAAAAAATACATCTCACTTATTGTCTGATGCATCTGGACAAGCTCGCCCTCCATACTGCTGATCATATTGGTAGTGCGAGGTTTCCAACACCCACCTATCCAGGTTTGCAGGTTTGTAATCTCCAAAGAGTCCCTTTAGTGGCTTGTCATCTGTTACAGTTGTGAACAGTGTTCCATGTATGTTGCTTGTGAAATTTCTTTAGTCTGAAGATGATTGACAGACTTTGTCATGATGTAACAGGGATGGTGCAGGCAATTTGCAGTAGAACTCTGATGTTTGGAAAGTAAGTTTATGTCTCTAATTAACAAAAAGTTCTAGGGGGTACGGCCAAACCATTTTATCTCCATCAAAATTCCCCCCTCATGTGGCAAGTGGTGACCTCCAGCGCCGCTTATCTGTATTGGAGAGGGAATTGAGGTGGCATTACAAAGGGAAGGATGGGAATTAATAAAAGATGAAGAAATGGTCGTCACCTGGGAGCCTGAATCAATTAGAGTCGGGACCTGTACTCTGGTGATGACCACCGTGTCCCGATTGGTTGATCCCACTACTGATATCAAATCTTGAGTGTTACGATTGCAACACTATGGCGTAAGATTGGGTGCTCTCCCCACCCTGTTAAAGTTCAACCAAATATGACCTCCATCATGCTATTGCAAAATTCATCAATAACTGTGGCCCCCATATTAGATTTATCTTGGGTCCACAGGTTGATATACTGGCATAATTGGCTGCTTCTTCTTGTGGACAGTTGTGGACTTGTAGCAGAGAATGAATTCTCAAACAAGTATTCAAATCTGTGCCTTCTATAATGTAGGTATGTCTTGCAGAGACCATTGATTAAAGGTGTGCTTGTGCACTCAAGCCTCCTACGTGGCTCCATAACTGTCAAATTTGGAAAGTGCCTTGCCGAAAAGTTAACTAAACCTAGAAATCTTTTCACTTCAGCTGCATGTGTTTGCTTCCTAGTATCTTTCTATCTCTTCTCTCTCTCTCCTAAGTAGCTAGGTTCTACACCTTTCTTTGATACTACATGCCCCATGAACATGATTGTTGGCATAGCAAACTCACATTTTTCTGGGTTTAGGGTTAGGTTTTGTACCTTGAGTTTGCTGAGCATCTTTTGCAACCTCTTGTCATGTTCAATCTTTATTCTACCATGCACAACAATATGTGCTGAACACACACACACAATATCACAACACTTGTGAGATCACTCATTGATATTTCTCTGTTGCAGCACTAATGCCGTCAACGTTTTGTATTGATACAGCATCTTGTGAGTGACAAAAGTTGTGATCTCGACTTTCGTCCTCCAATTCAATTTGATGGTATCCATATTTTAGATCCAGTTTAATGAACACCTCACTCTTAACTACCTTACAGATCATTGTGAAGTTCTGTATGCCAGTATGGGCCCTTGTAGTCACCCATTCGAAGAGTGGGAGATGCCTGGCAGAAAGATTGTATCCCTCTACATGATGCTTGACGATGTTTGGATTACAAGGATTTAATTATCCAGTCCCCTGCCTCTGTTGGATTAGGTAGCGAGGATGGGGCTGGAGTATGGGGTTCTGCAGGGCAACTTCTCTTAGCTTGGACATGGGTATTTTAAGGTTTAATATTACCCCCGGAAGGTCTCTTGGTATGGGAATTTAAAAAAAAAAAAAAAAAAATATATATATATATATATATATATATATATACATGTATATATATATACATGTATATATCAAAATTTCTTTAATTGTATGTTGGCAAATAACTTTCATGATAATAAAAGGCAACATTGAAAGGAAATTATGATCCTCCCTGAATTGAAAAATGCAATGTGATTGTTTCATATGTGGATACATAGTTTGACCTGACTTCAGCCATATTTTCTCCTATCCTTGAGCTTCTAAGTCTTTATGGCGACATCTAAAATATCTGAGAATGGCCTTGATGAATCCCTTGAATGTGGTACATCAAGGACTTCTACTTTGCCACCTGGAGTTCTGCCTCATCATCCTTGCAGGATGCAGCCATCCAGTATACATGGTTATTAATGCTTTGTTCCCATTCGTATAGAGCTTCACAGTCCTGCTTGGCAAGAGCTTGAACCTTTTTTTCGAATACCTGATAAAAAAGAAAATAAATTATTAACTTTCTTTCAACCTTTCAACACAACTAATGAGCTTGGTGCTATATTACTTTCAATTCACTTTAAAAAAAACGAAAATACAGACAATGCCTTTTCAAAATTTCTCAACATATGTCAATAAAGCATTCACTTTTCAAGCACATCAGAAAGAAAAGTTTCTTTTTCCTTTTCAAGTGTATTTCCACAACACGATTCCAAGCCATATTTTCAAGTTCATAAAATATTGAAAAATTTTGATAATTATTTGGAGGTGATATAAGGCAAAAATTAAAAAATGTATTGGAGTAACAGGTCACTGAAAAATAGGGAAGGTAAGGCGTTTTGTTTGTTTTTTTCTTCGAATTTCGTGCTTGACAGATTGATAGGCTTTCAGCATCTGGCCTTTCAGGTTTTTATTGCTGACTCCAAGGTCAAAGCAGATATTTGTAGTGTCATACGCTTTATATAACAAATACATGTATGAGATATAGATACTAATTCTTGAATTAAGTTTGCATTATATTGTCATTTTTATGTCTAGCATGTTAAATATTAAACCCTCCATGTCCTATGTTAGCAATTTGGTAGCTTATTTAATACCTAACCTTGCTTGGTCACCTTGTCTATTTGAGACACTGGTTGATCAAGGCTTCCAATACATTCGTCTCTCAGGATTTGTTATTGCTTATAATTTGTTGCTAGTAGGCCTAATAAAGGTATTTTGCTTTACATTTATGTAATTGTACCGTATTTTGTACAGAGATTGGCTGCATAAGAAACTATATGAGTGTATTCATTCAGTGTTTATTCTATCTTGTTGATATGATATCGCTCAAATAGAAGTATGATTTTGTGAAATTCCTGTATAATCATCCATACTGGTGCAAAGATTCTCTTGGCGTATACTGTCTGTTTGAGGCCAGAAGGACATGAACCATATACTCTTTTAAAGACAAAGTTAATGCCCTTCTAGCTCTCAACAGATGATATCATTAACCTTTTCAGTACTGTACATGTAGGCGGCTTGAACTGCCCAAACTTTGATTATTGTAGCTAGTGTATGTTATCATCTGTAGAGTTATAAAGATGTTTTATGGAGCATGTCATGAATATTAGTTGTATTCTCTCATGACATGAAATAAACATGCAAGCTTAAAGATAAAGTTGAGTTCTGGTCATGAGATTGAAATGTGAAAGAAACTCAAAGCACTTTGGAAAGGTTGATTATATACATGTAGCACATAAGAATTAGTGTATGCTGTAAGGTTTTGGAATCACCAAAATTATAAAACATTGACTCAGTCCTGCAGAGAGTCACATGCACTGCACACAGAAATGTGTATACACAAATTTTCGGCTCGAACATGTATTTAAGCTGTTTTTTGCCATATTTTGAATGTGAGGGCATTTGAAGAGTAATCCTTTTCAGAGGGCATTTATACTATGATAATCTTCCAAACTAATATAAAAATAATGAGAAAGCTCACAAATAGTTTTGTCCTTTCCAAGAACATAACCCTCCCTTTAATGCTAAGACAGGGCTAATAATTTGAAGATTTTTTGTGAAAAGCAAATTTAAATGTTTGATATCATCACTGGAGATATATGTTTACATTTCCCAGAACTTAACCCTCCCTTTAATGCTAAGACAGGGCTAATAATTTGAACATTTTTTTTGTGAAAAGCAAATTTAAATGTTTGATATCATCATTGGAGATATATGTCGTGTGATATTCTTCCATTTAGGTAAATGATAGATTTATGTAAATTATATTTTATGATGAATATGAAATATATATTTTTGTAATCATACATGTATATTGCAATAAATATGATACACAGATGTGTAATCTTCATGGATTTTATTTTACTGATTAAGTTGTTGTTTTTGTCTCGCCTGCGTAGCGAAGCAAGACTATAGGCGGCACTATTGTTGGCGTCATAAAAAAATCATGCATGTCTCACAATAACTTTGTATGGATTTGTGGTAGAATCACCAAATTCATACCACAGGTACATCTCTTAAAGGGAAAGTCCAGCCTGATTACAAGTTGGTTTTAAAGGAAGCAGAAAAATTAAAGAAACAGATCATTGACATTTTAAGCAAAATCCTATAAGAAATAAGAAAGTTACAAATTTTTGAAGTTGTTATCAATCAAACACAAATTGGCAACTCCATGACGTATCTTGCGAGCTCCTCTCCCATTTGCCCTGTACATGTACCCCCAAAATCATTGATTTCCATTTTTCTCTGAAGAAAATATTCAATCATACGTGCACCTTAGATATATTCATTGCTCATATGTTTATACAAAAAAATATCTCTGTGAAACAAATCTATTCCTTCATCAGAAACTAAAAAAATAAAAATTTATGAAATTTTCTGTACTGAGCAAATGGGAGAGGAGCTCACAAGATACGTCACAGAGTTGCCAGTTTGTGTTTGATTGATTACAACTTCAAAAAGTCATTTCTTATTTCTTACTGGATTTTGCTCAAACTTTTACTAATCTGTTTCTCTCATTTTTTTGCTTTTATTCAAATCATCTAAATACTAGGGTGTACTTTCCCTTTACCCTTCAAGACAATTACCACATGTTGTGGTTTGGATCAATAACTTTTGATTCAGGGATCTAAAAAATATACCAGATGCATGAGTATAAACAGGAAAAATAATGACACACACTATGTCCATTTTTGTTGCACTACCATATTGAGTTTCATGCCAGGAATTTTAAAAACGAGAATAAGCTTTAATATCTTTAAATTGCCAACACATTGAGAGGTTTAAAATCATTATTTATTATTAACTTTTTGAAAAACTTCTAACCATGTACATTGTTTTCAAAGACATTACACCTTATTAGAATCATGTAGCACTAAAAGAAAAATATTGTTGCCAATTTGAAGGGGAAAAGAATCCAAGAGCAAGAAATTTTCATTGAGGGATATAATATGTCAGAATTTCTCGGGACTGAAAAGTGCCCCTCAGTGCCCCATGATACATAAACAGATGATCTACACAAATAGATACATAATACGCTACTAGTGACAATCCATATTTAGCTTGGATCAGAATAGAGAAAGAGAAAAGAGAGAGAGGGAGAGAGAGAGGGTGAATCTGAAGGAGAAAGAAAGAGAGGGGAAGAGAAGTCACGGAGCTTTACATAGATGGTGTATATTTCAGTTTAAAAATTTGAAGGAATATCTTGGGCTAGAGAAAGCAAGATATATATATTTATATTTGTGTGTATATATATATATATATATATATATATATATATATATATATATAAAACAATTATACCAAATGGACTATTGTGTTCTCTGTCCTAACAATGATTTTTTCTTGATAATTAGAGTAGATCTGAAGAATGTGAAAGAGCTCTTTATTAAAAAAAAAAAAAAAAATGGAGGAGGAAGAGGGGGAGGAGGGGACCAGCAGGAGGAGGAGGAACCGAGACAAAGTACAAGAAGAAGTAGTAGAATAAGAAGAAGAAAAAAAGAAGAAGGGGAAGAGAGATAAGGGGAGAAAGAGAGACGGAAGAAAGAGATAAGGGAGAAAGCACAGGGAGAGGAATTAAAGGAGGGGCGAGCGATAGGAAGAAAGAGCTCACAATTCGAGGTTGTTTTTCCATTTTTATTTGTCTCATCAGTTATACGTACCTTGGGTTATAACTGAGATCCATGCGTGAAATTTTATCCAAAACACCTCAAGTTGATTTTGTTGTGAGCAATATGCTGGAATCAATATCAAGATGAATATAACGAATAACGTACGAGAAATTTGCCTCGAGCAGCTTAAAGGTGGGTATAGTATAGTGCTCAGTCTACTAACTAACAACAGTTTCAGGCGAGATATTGAGTGTGTAGTCCTACCTAATGATTTTAATGTAATGATATTAGCGTTGTTAGTATTCTTCAAGCTTCATGCTAGATCCACTCATCATAGGCCCTTGAACTAGACTGGAAAAAGGCCTGCTGATATACACAGAAGCTTTTGAAGCCTATTCACCCGTAAAAGCTATTATGCAGTACAAGGTTATCTTCAGATAAGCTTGTACATGTTTATAAGTGTGCTAGATCTTTTATTTTCTTATTATGATTATCAATATCATTTCATTGTTATAATTATGTATTACTGTTATTGTGATTGTTATAATTGAATAATAAACATTAATTCTTCTCCTCCTCCTCCTCCTTTCTCTTCTTCTTCCTCTTCTTCCTCTACTCAATCCTCTTCTTTTCTCTTTTCTTTTTCTTATTGTTCTTCATAATATTTTTTCTTTATCATGATTATCATTTGTTTTAATTATTAATTACGATTATTGCGATTTTTATTATTGAATAATGAATATTTCTTCTTTTCTTCTTCCTCTTCCTCTTTTCTTCTTTCTTTCTTTTTTCTTCTTCTTTCTTCTTTCTTCTTTCTTCTTTCTTCTTTCTTCTTCTTTTTTTCTTCTTATTTTCCATGTGTGTGTTTCGCAAAAAATCTGAACTTTTTCTTGTTCCCTATCTGCCTACCAGAGAATCTAACCCACCCAACAATTACAATAAATTACATTTATTTAGGGAGAATAGTGTTCACTGACATTTCAAGGCTTCATTCTGTGGGGCTATTATACAGATTACTGAAAAAGAAGCACAAGTTTATGCTTACAATTAAAGTTGGCTCTTATTAATTTCTCTGATACATTGATATGATTATCTGTTACATTCCAGAATTAGTCAAACATTACATACATGTAAACTTTAACAATTAAATCAGTTTATGAAAGTGAAAATTATATGCAATCCCTCCTCCATGGTAATGTTTCTTTTTTATTCCATATTGGTAATTCTTCTTTTTCTTTTTTTCAATGCAGAATGTCAGAATTCGGAGATTGAATTTCAGCTTCCGTGGTTACCATTCTTGCAAAATTTGACAGCTTCAGCATCAAATAAATGGGCTGCACAGATCAAAGAGGTACGTCAGTAATTTCTCTCAGTCAGTGATGCACCTTGTGCTCCATTACTATCACTCCTCTTATTAGTTTTGAATTTTGAATGTTGTTTTTAATCTTTAGATTTTTATGTTCTCCATGTTATATATTGATTGTGACTAGTGATTTGGGACATTGACATGTTTTTGTGTCAAATATGTATTTTAGGTATGAAAATGTGGAAACAAACTTTCAACTTTCAACTTGGACTTAAATACTGAGCTGCCTATTTGTAATACTCAAGCATATCAGGGGAGCGTTTCATCAAGCGTTTTGTCAGTGATTTTTACCGACAAATTTGCTCTCAGCCAATCAGATGCGAGGATTTCAGTAGCTTATAACAGTTGTCGGTAAAAATCACTGACAAAACGCTTGATGAAACACTCCCCAGGTCCCTCTATACACCTGGATGGAGAGTGGCAAATGGAGATTAATGTCTTGCCAAATGACATGAGTGCCAGGCTTTGAGTCAAAGTTCGAAAGACTGATGATGATAAGTGAAAGTCAAGTGAATGAATTACTATAACACACCAACCTCCTTTATGTTACAAATCTCCAAATCAAATAATACTCCCCATCAATAAGAGCGCATGTATGAAACCAACTTTTCTACTTTTCTCTTTGCATTGCAGTATCAAGCAAAGTTATTTGTATTTGAAAGTAATATGTATTTTCATTTTCTTTTGTTTACAGTTTGGTTCTCATATCAAGAAGTTGAAATGGAATGATGTCAAGAAAGATGAGGTGGAGATTCTTTCTGACTTTCTACCCAAACTGTTCATTGCAATAGATCCCAAAGAACCAGGATGCAGGGCTGTGGTGGGGTAAGAATCTTGTGCTATGATTCCTGTGATTAATGATTTATTTCACCTCACTGCAAGGTAAGCAAGTATATGCTTGTAAGTTAGCTACCAGGGGGACCTCAGGTTTAAGTCCTTTCTGAGGGACTTGGTACTGAGGATTAATGCTTAACTAAGAAGCAGTAGCACATTGATTTTCTGTTGAACCCAGGAACTCCTGATTGGATGATTGTATTCATCTACCAAAAGAAGATACAATACATTCCAGTATTTGAAATATTTACACCATAATTGTGTAAAATGTTTAATATATAAGTTGATCTGTGTCGAGAAAATGCTCTTGATACTGGCATATGTTTTTCCAACAATGTGATTTCTTTCAGAATCCTTCAAAGTGTACCGCTGATTCAACATGGCCATATTGTGAACAAGATGGCCGATCAACTAGGCAACACCATAACAACAGCCCAAAGCACAGACAGAGAGCAGATACAAAATGTTTTAGCAGTGTTTCGAGCCCACCTTGAGAATTTTAGCCTTGGAGAGGAGTGTGTCAAATTACAGATTGTGCTTGGTGAGTAGATGATCTAATTACCATGAAACCTGTATATAAAGACAGCCCAAGGGAGATGAAAAGTGATCTATATAGGCAGGAGGTCTTTCTATACAGGTTATTTTAGTACACATTCCAGTGACAACCATTGTTCAAGGGAAACCAATATATGGTCTTTACAGAGAGTTTTTCTATACTAATATGTGTGTACACTTTTAGCAGATTCGCTTTCTTGTTTTCTTCTTTTTGTCATTTTTTTTTTTTTTTTTTTTTTTTCATTTCCTCCCTGATCTTTTTGTCTGAAGATTTGAATTATTCTAAATATCCTGGTGGATTTACTTTAACTATTTGAATTGACATACAGTATTTATTCATTTACATACTTCTACACTCTAAAACTTAAAATAGTTTTAAAAATGTGTTTTTCTGTAATTTATTTTTGTTTTTCAACTACTTTCCCTTTTTACAGTGCTGAAGTTCTTGGCAGAATCATTAGAAATACTGGTTTCAAGTAGCAGGTAAGAAAACTCAAATAATTAATTTTTTGATGAATGTTTTAATTTCATTTCCTTTGATATACACTTGGGGTTTTATAATGGAAATTATGGTGAAGTTAGAAATAATTTTACAACAAAAGAACCCAATTAAAACTAAATTTTAGGATTGTAATGGTGTGTATAGTAGTTTGCTGATAGGACAGTTATTGATGTAAAAGAGAAATTTGCCATGTACCAAACAATACATAGACTCTGTCATTGAGATACTGAAGACTACTGAAGTCTGAATTCCACTAGAAATTTCACTCTGAAAATTAAAATTACGTAACTGTACTATGTTTTAAATGAAGGTGGAATAGTTATGCATTTAGCATTGCTGTGGCTTTGCTATCACATTGAAGGTGCCGGCTATCAGTGCACATCGGTGGTGATCCAACATTTTCTCTGGGCTTTATTTGATCAAAGATGTAGGGTTAGGATGAAGGTTTCAATTGAGTTTTGGGTTACGTTTAGGGTTAGGGTTAGGGTGGGGTATGGTATTAAGTTCAGCATTGAAACTGATTATTGTGTAATTATCCAACGTTGACCCAGTCAAGGAGCAATTGTCGCCAAAGCATGTGTCATACCACCAGGGCCCCGTTTCATAAAACTTGTTATCAATAACGGCTGCCCCATTTCTATGACAAATTTGCTCTCAGCCAATCAGATTTGAGGATTTCAGTAGCTTAAAACAATTATTGTACCTTGTTATTGATAACGAGTTTTATGAAATGGGGCCCGGGTCAGCTGATGACATGAATTGATTATGTTTGTGATCCATGTAAACAGATGCGAGAACAGTGCAGTACTTCAGACACAAGCCATGCATCAGTGCCTGGTGCTTGTGAAAACTGGGTTGACTGTCATTCAGAAGTGTTCATCCACCATTATTGAGAAGATTGAAAAGAAGTGTGAAGTTATCATCTCATCACTGGAAGCTTTGCTCAGACTGCTAGCAACTATTCTGAAAACTGGTACATTTCTCTCTGGTGTTTTTAATTCATACAGTGTTGATTGTATTTTTCTGTTATTAGCAATGACAATTTTTTCATTCTTCAGCTCTCGATAGAAAGTTTGGAAATTTTACTCACTGTGAATTTACTGAATTAGTGCCATTAATCATAAATAAGATTTATAATTTGTTAATCTGAATTAACAAGATACTGGCAGTCTAGATTTCATATCTTGTATTTTAGGTCAAAATCTTGCTATATGCATCATTGATTTAAACATTTCTTATAATCAGTTGACTTGTTCAAGTTCGCTCCCATGAACTCCAATGGAGGCTTTAAAATAAATTCCTTGCAACTTTGTTTTTATCTATATTGTTTTAGACACGTTCCTAGCTGACTGCAGAAGTGCCTCTGGCATGATGTTTGCTTTGATCTGTAAGACTTGGTGTCCCACAGGATCGCATTTTGTTAATCTGGTGAGTCATAGATGATCTCAAAATTTAGTTCAAACTTGTACTAAGCCCCTTCTGTACAGGACACATTGCACGGAATCACCCTATCTCGTAAATGTGATTCAGATTGTTTAAAAAATAATCATACTAGAGCTTTTTAAAACTAGAGTTATTTTGTGTGCAGGTAACATCCATGTTGTGCTATCATCCAAACATTCCATCAGCCGTTGAGTCAAGTCATCTGCATCAACTCCTCCTGACCTTTGACCTTTATAAGAGTGCACCAGGTCTATCCCGTCTGTACCTGTGCCATGGGTTCTTAGTGATGTTGGAACCTAGAGATCTGGTCCAGGATCTTGGCCAGCGCAAGACAGTCCTCCTAGATGTTCTCTTCCCAGAGATATCTCAACTCACAGAATGGTAGGCTACATTTGTACTTAGTTATTATATTTCCCTTTTTTTATGGATCTATGAATTCTTGTAACTGTCCACCGCATGGGTTCTCGGTAATGTTCTAACCCAGAGATTTGATACAGGATCTAGGACAGGATAGAACAATGCTTCTAGATGTACAAACTCATGGAATGGTAGGCTATATGTATATTAAGCTATCATTTTCTTTTTCTTTTTCTTTTTTGTGCTAATGATCATCCACATCTCTTTCTCTTTTTTTTCTCTTTCTGTCTCTCTCTTTCTCTCTTTCTCTATTTATTTTGTCTTTCAGTCTCTCTTTTTCATCTTACTCTATCCATACATGAAACGTTTATATTTCATCTATATTCTGTATTATTAGTTGGTCTGTTAACTCATCCACATATCTTTTAATTTGTGCTTTTCATGATTCTAATATATTTATATAAATTTTCATTTCTCATTTAAGAGTATTTAACAAAGTTTATTTTAAATAATATGCAACCAAAAACTGACCAGCTTAATACACTTAATTGATCTTGTAGAAGAAACATTTCCTTTTAAATTAATAAATTAAAGTGTCTACTGCCATTTTGAAATTAAGGTATCCAGCAAAAGGAAGAATGTATGTGATGGGGTATATGTTGTTACAATCTCTAGTATTGATATTTTACATGAAAATTTGTGTTTAAGATAGTTCATCTTGTAATATATTTATCCACAGCCTTGCTAATTCCAGTACATCATTACCAGCAGCCAGAACACTATGTCAATGGGTGGATGTGACAGAGATGCTATTGAGCAAGGTTGAGTCTTCCCATGTAAAGAGCGCACTCGCTGGTCCGTCCCCTATACCTCAGAAGCTACTCCTGTATGTGACCACCCATTGGGACCATCCAATTGATGTAAGATATTTATTGCTGTGGTGAGAGGTATTCTTGTATGAAAATGTGCCTCTTGAAGATTTGTATCATATTGTCATTATAATTTGGTATTTAGTTTAATACTAAAAGTTGTCTCATCAGTGTTTATACTGTTCTTCCTTAGGGCTCTGCAATTATTATTACCCCAGCATTACCAGGTACTCATTTTATTCCCGTGGATCAAGAGAGAGAAATGCTGGTTAAAGACGTTGTTCAAGGATGTAAGCACAGAGCAAGGACTGAACATAGGATCTTTTGTTTTAGAGTCAAGAGCCTTCATCAAAATACAAAATATGATATACTGTATAAGTGGTTATTTTCGCGGTGGTTTTATTTTCGCGATTTTCGCGAGTCGGTCCTCGCGAAAATTTCCACTTCAATATATGGCTATTTATAGTAACAAAAACATCACAAAAATCGCGAAATTAAACCCTCGCGAATTTCCCTACCTAGTCCAAAATCGCGAAAATATCTGTACGCGAAAAAAACAGCTTATACAGTAAAAGATAGAGAAGGGAGGTGCGAAATACAGTAAGAGAGAAGAAGAGATAGTGTAATATGGAGGAGAAAGACAACAAAAGGCAGAGAAAGTGGAAGAATGTAGGTATTAGCCGCAAAGGTAGAGCATACAGAGAGAAGTGGAGAAAACAATGAATATTTGAAAAAAAAGAAAAATGTTCCGAGAAATAAAGTAACTATGATAGATTTTAGACATGATATTACAATTTGAAATGGTATTTAGAATCATAAAATAAATTTATATGAAACATTTAGAAAGTCGAGAACTAATTTTTAAAAATAATTTCTCTCTGCAGGGTATTCGCCATCAGACCAAATCAATATTTGAAGGTGTTATGAAAATACATGTGAAGACTCTGAATGGAGGTAAGATGAAAAAGATTGATGCTATTAGTCAGTAAAGAGAACATAGTCTTATTATTCTCTATCTAGCTGTTGTGTACTTATGATAGATGGGTGATGAGAGTGTAGAAAAGTTGGATCTTAAACTATGATTGTTAACTGAGCAATCAGATTTACCTCTACACTTCAAGAAAACAAGCAATTAGTGTACGGTTTTTTGGAGTGTTTTGTGAGAGTTAGAGTTAACACTGTAACTCTGTCTTATAATTTTTCCATTTCACTAAGGGACTTCCTACTTGTCAGGGGAAATGAATTTTAACTATATGCTTATATCATTTTATTTTCCTGCAGTTTTTTTGGTTGGTAGTTTACTGTGTCTTGTGTGAACAAGGTTTAAGCATGGATCTCTGGTATATTTTAGTGAATGAAAATGTTAAAGATTCTCATCCCTGTCTTTCTCTGTCTGTCTGTCTTTCTTTCTCTCTCTCTTGTATGATAGTATCTGCGCACCAGGACCCGTTCACACTAGACACCCTGTCCACACTGCTGAGTACAGACCGGCATACAAGAGGTAAATATGGGCCACTAGGATGCATCTTTGAGATGGTAGGGGCATCTCATGTGATCAACCTCTGTCCAGGGGTACTTCCACAACTACTAGCTGTGATGGGTGAACATGCTATGGCCACACATGTGAGTTGAAACAATTGCTTTATAAATGAAAGTATCTATGCTTTGTTAATCTGAAGTTTTCTTTGCATCTTTTAAGGTAAAGTTGGGGTATGGACTTGTGATTATATTGTGAAAGAAGCTGTCTGTAAGTTTTTATGGAAAACATATTATGTAAAAGATATTAATATTGTATCTTGTGAGGGTTTGAATTATCAAAATGATCAGAAATTTCAGTCTTGCTGAAAATCACATCCAGGAATGGTTACATAGGTTTGCTCTCACACATAGCATCCAAAATTTTAAACTGCTTCTAGAATATTTTTAGAATGAGGGAATTTCAAGAGCAATCTTTTCTGTGCAATATTGCTACTGTGATATTCTTTTTCTTAGGAATAAGAAGAATAAGAAAGCTCACAAATTATTTCTCACCTTCAGCAGATTTTGATCTCTTGGAGGAAATAAGTGATTTGTTAGTAATTGAGTTCTCAAACATTTATGTCTAAATAGTTTTATCTAGAAGATGGATAAAGTTGATAAAACTGGAATGAATGTAGGAATAAATGAATGAATTTTGAAGACTTCACTGAAGCATGGCAAAAATTGCTTTAGTGACCACCTGTCTGTTATGGCCACATTTTTATTTCTTCTGAACAATGTTTCACATTAAAAATGTCCTTTAGTAGACATAAAGACCATCTGCCTTTAAAGATAAGTTGAGTTCTGGTCATGCCATTACACTGTAAATAAACTGTCCCAAAGCAATTGGGAAAAGTTGACCATTAGAATTGGTGTATACTGTGAGGCTTTGGAATCATCTAAATGATATGCTGAAAAGCACATGCACTGGACACAGAAATTGGTATATGGGACAGTACACACATGTGGCATGAATTTCGGCCCGAACATTTCAGATATTTCTCGTCATATGTCGAATATGAGGGCATTTGAAGAGCAATCCTTTTTAGGGGACATTTTCGACTTGATATACTTCCAAACTGACATGAAATGAATGAGAAAGCTCACAGATTATTTTTCACCTTTCCCAGAACTCCACCTTCCCTTTAACCCTTTCAAGACAATTGACCTCATTTTGTGGTTTGGCTCAATAACTTTTGATCCAGACCTCAAAAAAATATACCAGATGCATGAGTAGAAAAAGCAAAATTTTCTGCACACACTATGTCCATTTTTATTGCATGACCATATTGCGTTTGATGCCAGGAATTTTAAAAACAAGAATAAGCATTGAGATCCTTAAATTGGCAACAAATTGAGAGGTTTAAAATAATAATAATAATAATAATTATAACATTTATATAGCGCTTTATACTGGTGTTTCTAAGCGCACAGTATTCTTGCTATTAATAGAGTAACCTGAATTATTATTCAATCAAATTGAATTAATATTCATATTTGAGGGGAAAAAAAAAAAAAAAAAAAAAAAAAAAGGAAAATGATGTGCACCTCCATAAGTGTAGACCAACCCACAGCTGAGTGGAGAAAACTAAGCATTAAAAAGATGGGTTTTGAGTAAAGTCTTAAATTGTTCAAGGGAGTTGGCATTGTGGATATATGAGGGTAATCGATTCCAAAGGCATGGGGCAATTACAGAAAAGGCTCGATCACCATAATTGGTATTAGTTCGGGGTCCGCGGGTAAGCTGCAAGGTTGTTGAAGAACGAAGAGGTCGGAGAGAACTAGAGGAGCGAAGGGAGATGAGATCAGAAAGATATACAGGAGACAGGCCATTAATAATCTTATAGGTTATTAGAAGAATTTTGAAAATGATGCGCTGGCGTATTGGAAGCCAGTGCAATGAGCGAAGAATTGGTGTTATATGTTCACATTTTTTTGACAGGGTAACAAGCCTTGCAGCAGTATTCTGAATTCTTTGTAGTGGACGAAGATGGGATTGTGGGATTCCGGAAAAGGTAGAGTTGCAGTAATCAAGATGAGCAGATACAAAGGCATGGGTTAGTTTAGCAGCTGTGGGTTGGTCGAGTAGCTTCCTAATTTTTCCTATCTTGTGAATACCAAATGAAGCAGACCTGCAGACATTTTTGATGTGTTGTTGGAAAGTGAGATTCCTATCCACTGTGACCCCAAGGTCCCGTACCCAATCATTACACTTTAGAGTGCTGGTGTTTCTGTTATCTGAACCGAATAACATTGGAAATGATTCTGTTTTTCTGTGTTTTGAGAACAAGTGGATCATTTCTGATTTCGTTTCATTAAGACAAAGCTTATTATCATGCGACCAGGCTTTTATGTCCTGAAGACATCTGCTGAGCTTCAGTGCAGCATCATCCTTCCCAGTAGGCTTGAGAATGATGTAAATTTGTGTGTCATTTGCATACATTGCGTGGCGAATGTCATTGTTTTTCATCAAAATTGGCAATTTCTTTCAACTATTCAACAAATTTCTAACCATGTATATTGTTTTCAAAGACATTACACCTTATTTGAACCATGTAGCACTAAAAGAAAAATATTATTGTTGCCAATTTGAAGAACAAAATGTGATCAATTTAGCCCTTAAATAATCCCTGTCCTGAAAGGGTTAAACACTATTTCTCTTGTTTCCTGTGAGTGGTCTTTGACAGCAAAGCAATTGTTGCTGGAGTAGGGCCCTCTTGCATATAAAGTTGCGTTTAATTAAAACTCAAAAAATTAAACGCAAGTCCCAAATACGCGATCCTGATTGGTTGAAAATTAAGTTGCGTTTAATTTTTGGACTTGTGTTTAAACGCAACACAAAGAACTGAGATATGTGTTGTTATTGTTGCAGTCATGTGAGGTGATAGAGAGACTATTCAACGAGCACAAGAGGGAGCTACAGCAGACTGATGATAAGACTTCCCTCTCTTGGAATGAAACCTGGGTTATTCCAATCCTCAATGTCCTGAGTGACCAAACCAAACCCAGGAAACAGAAAGGATTCATCATTGATGTAAGTCACTATCTTACATTTTATGATTCAGACACCTATCAATGTCTTCAGAAATATACCTCCCACTGAATTGGAATTAGACTTTTATAGTGAAGTAAGAAAGAAACAAATATAAGAATAAGTTGAAATGTTTTACATCAACTTTAATTCTTACTGATTACAGTAACCTGTATTATTCTTTTCCATGAAATTAAAAAAAAAATACCAAAGTTTTTGGAATCTGCTAATATTCAGTTTTTTTTGTCATCTTTCTACATGTAACTGGTATTTTGGAAATTTGGTATTTAGGGAGTTATTTTTATTCAGGGTTTTCATGATTGTTTTGAGTGTAAATTATTACCTTATGTTTCATGTCGTTTTTCTTCCAAATGCAGTACCTCATCCCAAAGCTTCTAAAATGCAGTCCTCCTAGCCTGGCCTTCATTATACAACACCTGAGCTGTCAGCCTCCCTCCCATGCTCCAAGAACAAAAGGAAGTGACCCATCTCCTTCTCAACATCTAACTGATGATAATGCTAAAGAGAGGAGTGAATGTTCCCATGGAAACCAAGAATCATCATCCTCTGATGGTGGTAGATTGGGGGCTCTCTTGTCTTGTCTGAAGACAGCGAGATCTCTGGGACTTCTCAGGAGTGGTCAAGATGTAGAGAGAGTTAAGAAAGAGAAGAAAGAAGAGGCAGTGGATGTGAGAAGAAAGGAAGATGAGGAGAATAAAGAAGATGAGGAAGTGAGATTGTGGAAGGGTCTTGTACCTGTCAGACTTCTCTACCAAGCTCTTAGTCATTCAATTGATCAGGTATGGAAGATGGATCAGTTATTATACAGATACTAACTGACCGAGGGAATTATAACTGTAATAAAGTAATAGTCTTTGAGACTAATAGAAGCTGTGATGTTTCTTAGAAATGTACTGTAGTTAAATGTATCCTTCAGAAGTTTCTAGTGCAAGGAAAGATAATCTTGGGAAAGAAAAGCTTAAAGATTAAATCTTACAAACATGTGTACATGGTATGGACTTAAATTAATCTTGCTCTTGCAATATAATATTATCATAAAAATGTTTCCTAGCACTGAATAGCACCCATGTAGAATGACATAAAACATGATTACATGGAATGACAAATATGTTCATATTGGAATCTGAATATAGATATTACAATCCAGCTTATGCTTTACATGTATCTTGCAGATTCGGATTGATGCTATTGGTCTGCTGTGTGACTCTAAAAAGACAACAGAGGACGTCACTGAGATGGATCTCTCTTTTCTCACATTCTCTCTTCCTCTCAATCTTAACAATCCTTCTCCATCATTCAGACAGCAGCTTATTAGTCATATCAAAAAGGTAACTCGGATTCTCTCTCTCTCTCTCTCTCTCTCTCTCTCTCTCTCTCTCTCTCTTCTCACCTTGTCACCAAAAAAGGGATTTCTGCTTTAGTTTATAATCATCATGTTTCGTCTATTGAACATTGTGATAACATTATTATACAGATAAACATTGTATCAATGCTATGTCTCTCACTCTATCTTGATATGAAAGATTCATTCACCTCTCTGTGTGCTACTCAAATGATCTCCCTGTGCCATATTAAATTTCTCATGGGATAGCTTTTTCAAATACCTCAATATTATTAAAATGTTTCCAGTATAAGACCGTAAGACTGTAAATGGTTCATTGCACAAATTTTTTGTTTTGCACTAAGCAATCCTTCTGTGAATTGATGCCTTGTGTGTTGATCGACACTCATGGCAAGCAAGTGACTGTGTCAATTGTCAATCGTGACAGTTAATAGTTTAATAAGATTTTGCATTTTAACTTTCCTTTCAGCTTCTCGTTCGCTTGAGAGAAAGCGGAAGAATCCTTTCAAAGAAATCACATGAAGCTAGAGATCAGCTGGATCATTATACAAGATTACTTCTAAAATATCAGGTTTGTTTGTTCTCTACTTAAACCTTGGGGATCTATTGCTAGTTGGGCAAATGCTTAAAATTCTCAAATCAAGACACTACCATTATTTCAGTTATGAAAGATACTGATGGTAAATGTTAAATTTGAGTTAAGATCATGTTTTTATGCCTTCAATATTCATTTAATGATATGAGATACTATTCTTTTATTTAAATGAGACTCAGAAACTTTATATTTCACTCCAGTTTATTGTGCCCTTTTTTAGTTCTTCAACACATCAGAAATCTAAAGCTCTTTTGACATTGTTTCAATATGAAAACAAGTTTTAAATATTTCTTTTGAAAGAGACAACATTGACATTGATTAAAATTAAGTGATGTCCTATTACTGTCTTGCCTTGTATTTTATAGGATATTGTCTTTAATAATAATCTTGAAAATTTGAAGTTTACTAAACAGCACCAAAACAACACTAGAACAGTAGAAATTGATATCTAATTCTATTATATGATTCTAAAAATGATGTTATCAGAAGTTATCAGACCATTTTTATTGTTGAATGATTTTCTTCTCTAATTCTTTATTATACTACCCCATTGTAGGATTTTCTTGAGTGGTTGAGTACAGTGATGTTCCATAGTCTAGAGCCAGGGTTTGGTTATGCAAGTAGAGCTACTTCACTCCAGGTTCTTACAGCAATCCATGTGACCTTCCCATCCTCAAACAATGGTAAACCATGAGCTCTCTTTGAGTATATAATGAAATTTGCCTCAAGTGGTCATCTGTACAGAAAGTCTACCTGTCTATAAAGACCAATTTTTTTTGTTTCCTGTGAGCAGTGTTTCATTGAAACATGTACTTTACTGACCTATACAGATAGACCACCTGCTTATTAAACCACAGTTTTGTCTCCCTTTAGTGGTCTTTATATATAGGTTGCTCTGTATTTGGGGTGTATGGAATTGAATTGGGAAAAACACCTTCAAAAGAATGTGAATATACTGTATATTTGATATTATGAACATTTAAAAAAAAATACTTTTTTGCATAGGTGCAATGAATTGCATTATATTCTGTTTTTCATGTGATCTTTTCTGTAAGGGTGTCTATAAGGAGATACCATCTTTGATGAAGGCTTTCTGAAGGGAATGAGATTCATATTTTTTCTCCTAGACTCGCAAAGACATCCTCGCTGTGCTTATAATCTAGAGATGACATACAGATCAATAAATCAGTGATTTTATCAAACTCTTTCCTTCAGGACTCTTTGATATATCGACACTGTGGTCAACAAGCAGAGTAAATCTCATGGTTGTGAGACTGACAGATAACTATGAGAGCAACAGGGTTATGGCCTTTGACCTCCTGGCTAGTCTTCCACAGGCCACTCTAGGATTACAGGTGAACAAGAAAAAATATAGAATGCAGGAAATAGGGCAATAGTTTCATTTTATTCTGTCATATTTTTTTTTTCAATTCAGTTCAGTTTATTAATTTCGTAAAATCTCATGACTGGAATATATGTATGTCAAGAAATGTGTAGGATCTATGGCTGCACTGTAAAGTCAATAGCTTGAGATTGGTGAGTGGACCCATAACGACAATACACAGATAAAACAGTACATAAAGCATAAAATAGCATAAAGCAGTTATAAAACTGTTGTAATAAAACAAAATACAGAACACACAAAATTGCAATACTAATACACAAATATAACACTGAAGGACATACAATATTTCATGGTTTCTGAATATTTCACTGCACGTAGATATTTCAAATGGCTTTTATTTCAGTGCATAGATTTATTATTTTATAATAATTTTGTGAGACTGCAATTCATACAGTATATCTGGGAAACAAAAAGATATTATTGCTTTTTTGCTGTGATTTTTTTTTTATGCACACCCATATACAATAATATTGTAAAAATAATGTCTTGATACTACACAGAAATAATATATGCATGATAAATAATGATGCTTAATGTTTTTAGTTTTGACAGATTTATAGAATTTTTTGTTGTCTTGTCTTCTTCATTTTCTTTCTATTAAAAGAATAGAAATTAAATGGATTATTGTTTTGGTTATTTGTTTTGCTGTCTGTTACAGAATCCTAGAGAGCTTCAAGATTGTTACAGAGTTGCATGTGATCTTGCCATCAGCAACAAACCTTACAACTGTGAGACAGCAGCCTATGTCTTCAGACTCCTTGTCAGACAGAAACAACCTAGTCTCAACAACAGCCTCTCTAAAGAAACAACAAAGAACGAGGCACTTGAGAATCACTCCCAACCTAGACTTGATGCCAGGAGTTCTATAGAAGCCAATACACTGTGGGTCATTCAGGACCTATGTGATACCCTAGCAAGACAGGTGGAAGTGGCTAGAGAGAGTCTACTGGAAGCTGCTGTCCAAGGACCAATGTATGGAGTGCTGCACTGCCTGAGGATTCTTCTTGGTGACACAGATCTCAAGTGAGAAAAATTGTTCATTTATCATGTTTTTCTTCAAAGTATTGTACAACCAGAAACTGTCCTGCTCATGAAACATTAATTTCTGAATTTTTTCCAGTGGTTCTGGTTTGGGAAAGTTTAATTCTGTGAAATAATTGAATCACAGCTGACACATTGCTGACTTTTTGCCATTAATGAAAACTTCTTGCCTCGAAAATGGCTGTCGTATAAAAATCGCAAAACTTCAATCTTACAAAATTTCTTGTTTTACACTGCTATTCAAAATTTATAAAGAAATGATGGGAAAGTCGATTTATGGTATGGGGCTGAGAAACATAAATATGGGAAGATATTTCTCTGAGTGTCTTGAGTAAAATTTGTGTATGATTATGGCAGGTTCCAGGCTATGTTTTGTACTTTTGATCAACATGTTATGCCTATAAAATTTTCAAGGAATCATAAACGTTAATTATCGCTTAACACACTGAACTATTATTCACGTACAGTAAAGTGGTCATTTTTTTTCTTCAGATTGGTGATTGCTGTCTTTAATGTGAGGGAACTCAGCTCCAGTTGGCTAACTAAAATGTTTTATGTGGTTCTACATCAGTGTGTATACTCTGTAATCCCATATTTCCATGCATGATGTATTCAATACAGAACATTGCCAATGATAAACCAATGGAGGTGTGTTATGACAAGACTCATTCAACTTTGCTTTGATGTTGCTGATGTTGCTGCCGCAGTGGTCTGCAACTCCTCTCCTGAAGGCTTCATTCCTTCTGAGCAGAAACGAGGTGAAATGATTATGAGAACTTTCTTTTCATGATATTATTCACATGTTACTAAATGGTTGTGTGCATTTACCTTTTGTTTTAATGGCTATTCCAAACAAAGTAATCAAAATTAATTGAAATATAAAGATTATTTTACAGAATATTTTGGCTGGTACATGCTTTTAGAGGGCTATCAAATTAATACTATCACCAGGTAAAATAAAATCTTTCATTTCATTTGTTACAAATGAGACATTACTGTGGATGTGCTGTTAAGTATTTTGTTATTGGACTTTGGTACGTGGCATAACATTTTGCTTGAATGCAATTAAATGTATAAAGTAACAAATATTTTTGAAATGTCTACTAAGACATCAGAAAAGGCAGCTGAATATGGTTCATATGACTAAATGTGATTTGTTTTTTTCCTCTTGCAGTCATAGAGGAGGAATCATCATCTCAGACAGCACACTGTCAACAGCAAGAATCTGGAGCAATGAGTCAACTAGAGACCTTCCATGTGACCCCTCAGATGATCCTGGTGTGTTGCTGGAGGAGTATGAAGGAGGTCTCCTTACTCCTGGGGGAGCTCAGTCAAAGAGCCCCCATGGAGGATGGCGATAAGGAGGGACTGGTCACAAGTTTGCAGGTGAGAGATGATGTACAAATATGAAATATTTATGAGTGAGATAGTAAAACTATTTCATGACATGGAAGATGAAAGGAGGTCTCCTTGCTCCTATGAGTAGAAAGGAGACCTCCTACGAGGAGACAAGAAGGAATAGAAGGTAGGGGGATAAAGACTGGGTAATAATAGTATTCAGTGCCTTGTAGCCTCAATAAAAAGCTCTTAATAAATGTATTACGTACCTGCCAACTGTCCCTATTTAACAGGGACAATCCCAATTTTTGATAAAAGAAAGAGCCACTTCTACCACTGTGTCCCTATTTTTGCAAAAATCTGTCTGTATAGGAAACTCAGAAATGTCCCTATTTTCAGCCTCTACCTTGTCATTTGTCCTTATTTCTTGGGTTTCAGGGTTGGCAGATCTGCTATTATGATGATATTATCATTTCAAGATAAGTGAAAACTAAAGTTACTTTTGCTATTTTTCCACAGTGTATGTAGGCCTATCATTAGTCCAGTTACAGGGTAAAGCACTTAGAAATATAGAATATAAAGTGACAATTAAAAAAAAGTTGTAGTAGGCCAATGCAAAACAATTTCCCAAGATCAGCATTATTGATTCGTTCTGCCTTTTTCTTTGTTCCTGTTATTCCCAATTAAGGTCAAATCTATTGGAACTTTTTTTATGAAGCTGCTACGAGAATCCAAGCATAGGGGAGCATTTGAGTTGGCCTATGCTGGTTTCATCAAGCTCACTACTAGGATATGGAGGTAGGTTACAGATGCCTAACAATGAACATTCCATAACTGATCAACTTTCATTTTTCTAATACATTACTTGTAAATATCGTGCTTCTCTTGTGAACTTATTAATACCTCCCTTCCTCCTAACTGTAATTTTGAAAACCAAAGAGTATTCAAATTGCGTCTGTTAAATGACTTCCTACTCTCAAACTTCCACAGGTTAAAAAAATGTGTGATATGTGAATTTTTGTTTATATATTGGAGATTTCACAATGATTAAGAATTATAAATAGCATGATACACTGTATGTCCTTCCTTGCCATTGTTGTATGGTCATCATATAGTTAATTTGATTCTGTCTTTGTTATTCTCATTTGTGTCGTACCTGTACAATGCAGTTTTCCTCTAGATAAGATTTAGGTATAGTCTTGTTATTTTCAGTGAACCTAGTAGTATCCATAGCCTACCTCAGCATTGGTTATCTGGGTTGGTTGAAGAGATCACAAACAACCAATCCATGTTGTGTTTTTGTCATGTTGTATGGGTTATTCTCTTTTTTATGTTGTATATTACTACAACACAGTATTTCTCTAGATGAGTTTGAATTAATTGTCATATTGTTTTCAGTGAACCCAGTAGTATTCATGGCTTACCTCAGCAGTGGTTGTCTGAGTTGCTTCAAGAGATCACAAGTAACCAATCCATGTTGTGTGCCACAAGGCGAAGTGCTGGGATCCCTTTTGCTATCCAGGTAATTAATCAGTGGCCTCCACATTCATCTAGACAACAATCCATGAAGTCGGAAAGGAGCTATGACAATCAACATTAAAGAAAGGCTTATCGTAAGATCGATAATAACAAAAATTCAAACAATGTCTCATTGTTTGATTTTGTCATACTATGTATTATTTTGTTCCTGTATTTTTTAGTGCCTTGATCATTTTGTGTAAATGAAAATACTCAATGACATTATGATAATTAAATGCCTTAAAAGCCCATAAGTATTTATAAATATTAAATTGTAGTTGACCTGCCATTCTGTTGGTTTTCTCTGTCATCTTTAAAGGGAAATCCAACCTTAATAGCAAGTTGCTTTGAAAGGAAGAGGAAAAATCAGAGAAGCAGATTGGTGAAAGTTTGAACGAAATCGGACAAGCAATAAGAAAGTTATGAATTTTTGAAAGTTGTAATCACTATGCATATGGGAATTTCAAATTGGCCGAATAGGTAATGTCACTGTGATGTAGCTGTGGACAACTCCCCCATTCGCTCTAACACACAAAATGACTAAAATGTCACCTTTTTTCAAAATACATTACTCAGTAGGAGCTTTTCGTTCATGAGGACCTATAACAATATGCTGTCTCCAATATATTTTGAGGACTGCCCCGAGGGTAAAAGCGTCTCGAAGAAAACCGCAAATTAATGATAATTTTGTGTACGACAAATGGGAGAGTTGTCCACAAAAATGTCACAACTGACTCTCCAAATTGCCAATTTGAGATTTGCATAGATGTAGTGATCTCATTTTTCAAACATCCATAACTTTCTTAGTCCTTGTCCGATTTCTTTCAAACTTTCACCATCCTGTTTTTCTTATTTTTCTGCTTTCACACAAATCATCTTATTACCAAGGTTGGATTACCCTTTAAATGTTCATGTCTCTCTCAGGCCCTGATTGGACCAGAACCCAAGGAGCTAGGGAAGCCATGCTTTCAGAATACCATGACAACGCTACTCACCCTGGCGCTACCGTCCTCTCAGAATCAAGATCACACTGCTCAGGTTAGCCTTACCACAAAGCTACAGCAAAAATGGATTTTGAAAATTAGAATATGCAGTGGAATTCAAAATTTTGAAATTGTTACTCTTGACTCTTGTTACTGTTGACTGATTCCCAAATTCTTTAAATGGAATTTAAAAGCATACAAGGGGGTTGGCATCTTAACAGAAATAGTAGATATTACCAGGGTAATAGTAGATATTTTTCAGGTGTCTTGAGCATCCCTTGGGAATGTAACTAGTACTTATCATTATCAATATTTTAATTCCTAAAAATACTCTATAACATGATATTCTATGCAAGTTTTCAGTAAACCAATGGAGAATTTTTGACAATTTCCAGGGACTCAAATATATTACTGATAATTGGGGCTAAGGAGTAAGCAGCAATTAAATCCATTCGAATTATACCAAAGCATTAAATATCTCATAGTTTTTCTCTGTCAACCACAAAAGATTATGATATAATTGCTGTATTTTCTTACTACTGTAGGTGCATGCTCTAAACATCCTCCGAGCCCTTTTCCGTGATACCAAACTTGGTCAGGAGGTTCTACCATTCATAGGTGATGGAGTCAAAGCTGCTATCTTAGGATTTGCTGCCAAACTATGGGCTGTAAGTTTCTTCTATTTAATGCTATGATCCAATGCCTGTCTTTGATAAGGATGTGGTTGTATTCATTTGTAGAATCAGGTAGTGATGAAATTTGAATTATATGTTTATGAATAATGGATAAAATTATTTAAGGTAAGGTGATCAATTTAACAAGTTTGAAAAGGATAAATGTTATATATGTATGTTTCCTTGCTGCAGTACACTTTTGATTGACCTGTACGAGAAATACTTTCACCTTTTTATTCTGACTTGGCATACCTCTGTTTGTATAGGTGCGGAATTCAGCTACAATGCTCTTCAGTGCACTCATCTCTAGAATATTTGGAGTTAAGAGAGCAAGAGATGAACTAGCAAGGAAGAATTGGTAAGTCCTTTCTCAAGGTTCCTGCTAAATCTTTAATATATGTGCGTTTTTGTGACAGACAAGGAAGTTAGTAAGGTAAGTAAGTAGAGAAAAAAGAAAAATTCTGAAAACAGTGACAGAGGATCCTTTTGCTTATGACTCTCCAATGTGTTTTAACAAACATTCCAAATTAGATTAATCCACAATTTTATAGCTGCATTACATGACTTTTAAAATTATGATATCTCCTTTAATCCTCATATGATTTTGTTGTAGAATTTTCATGTGCAAGTCATTGTATGAAATGCCTGTATATTCAAGCATCCTTGTGGTTTACCAATACTTTATAATCAATTCTATTTCTTTCCATTCTAGCATGACTGGTACAGAATTCTTCTCCCGATTCCCCTCTCTTCACGGTTTCCTCCTTGAGCAGTTTCAACAAGCAATAGAAGCTGAGAATGCATCAAAGTAAGTCAGTAATCATTAGATTGTAAGCACAAGTAATCTTCATTAATTTCCACATGATTCAATTTTCATTTACATTCACATGCAAAGTATGGACAAACATCAAAAAGGAACAAGTCTCATGAAATCAACACTCAGTGTGTGATATCTTTCTTTAATTGACAATCACAAATTTAAGTAAGAAAATTTTAATCTGGTGGCAGTAAATATTTTGTTTTCTTTTGTTATTTACAGGCCAGGTGTGACTGTCCTGCACCCCAGTCTGTTCCCATCTCTGCTCTTATTATCAAGGCTTTACCCTTCTCCTAATGATGCCAATAACAGCAACATGAGTATGACACCATTCTTGCCCTATGTTATCAGGTAAGGACTTGGGTCATTGAGTGAACTGTGGCCTCTTAAACGTATTGACCACTAATACTGAAGAGAATGCATTCCTCATAATATAAAGCTTCTTGATGATGACTATGGCTTCTTGAATACGGCCGTTGTCTGCATCTGCTAGGCACTTGTGGTGCTTGCTCTGAAATGTCTCACAAATTGTTCTTGTTGTGGAAAACTTTTGGTAATACAACACTCCTCATATTTAATGTTATTCAAGTTATTATTGTCCCATTTGTATTGTGTACATTTATTGGAACTACATGTACATTATATTTGGTTTGATTCAACTTGGCCAATATAGATTTTAGAGAACTTAACTCTGTATGAATAAATATTTCTGCTCATTGTTTTGTGTCTAAATTCAATTTGATATTTACTGTGTTATTCTTACGTTTAATTTTGTTCTTACATGAAGTGTATGGCAAGACATTCTACATTTGCCACTCTCCACCCAGGTGAAGTCAATGGATATCCGGTAGGAGGAAATTCATTGATTGCTTGAGCGTCCTATCAGGGTAGCTCGGCTAAAACTGGGTAATGATATAATTCAGCACTTTGTATCCTCAGGAAAAATTACTTTATCAATCCAAATACCGTACTTATTTTTACATATTATACTTCTCTGTAAAGTGTTCATTTTATTGTGTATAACTTCCCTTTGATATTTTCAAGCTTCTCAACTTTGATAGCATATTTTTTTTAAATTATTGATAATTAGAGCTGGATGCAGTGCAGTGTATAAGACACGCAGCATAGCAGCCACTGCCCTTGTTCCACTGGTCCCACCCAACCAGCTTGTCAGCACATTACATCAACTCATAGACATGCTACTGGGAGCAGCGAACCAACCTACACCTCATCCTAATGCTACACATGGTATCCTCATGCAGGTCAGTAATTAAGGAAGCAAGATCTCATCTTCACATTACTCTGTTATATCATTGTGAGTTTTATGAACTGACATATCAAGCAATTCTTCCCTCTTCATGCACTAAACCTGGAAAGATCTATGTCTTATCAAGCATTGTAATCAGAAAATGGCTATTGTTGATACCAAGGGTGAGGAATTTCAGAAAATAAAAACCATGTGTAGATTCCAAGAACAAGGGTACCAACAAGGTCATATTCAATCAATGCCTACTTTCAATCTCCAAAGTTGTTTAGGTCCTCCCAAACCACCTCCCTTGGATGTCATAAGGCCACATTTCACTCAATATGGACCAATAAATGTGTTAATGCATACTTTCATCCTGCAAAATTGCTTTGGTCCTCGCAGATCAACCCCATGGGATTTGGTAAAGCAATATTTTTGTCAATTTGAACCATGCATAAACTTCTTTCTGCTGAGAAGCCTGCAGGCTTAAAGCTGAGGTAGTACCTATCAGAGCACACCGAGGAATATTTTTCAGTATGTGATCAATACTGGATAAATCTATGGAAAATTTTGATTACAAAGTGATAATTCCCACATTCTTAGATCCACTGCCTGTTGGAGAAGTACAGCAAAGACACCAATTTACCTCACTCTGTCTTAGATGATATCACGGCTACTGTTCTTCCAAGATTTCATCAACTCATGTGGCTTGCATCAAGGTATATAATATTGTTTGAACCATTTGCATTGAAAGAGAGTCGAAGTGTCTAGAAGATAAATTCCTCGGTCAGTTAATGTACTTGTAAGTGGTAAGGGACTAAATAAAAAACAGTTATTAGTATAATCAAGCACCATGAGAATTGTCTGCTTTTGTTCTCATGACAATACTATATTTGTTAGCTTCCAGTGAAGCTATTACTATCGTCATTTTACTGCTATAATACTTTCCCGATTTAACACATTTATATCTCATGTGTCATGATTTGTATTTGTAAGAAGTATTATACATATATTTATATTTGTATCACCGACTTTTTATTCTGCAGCCAAAACAAGTCCTATGTTACACGAGCATCATTTACAGCAATTCTCAAGGATTTCTTTGTGGATACCACATGGTTGCATACAACTGGAGCAACATCATGTATAACAACAGAAACAACATCCACCACTATAGAAGGAACTGCTCCCAAGGCATTTTGCAGTTTGCTACTTAACTCGATCTTAAAATTGTCAAGAGGAGAGGTTTGTGAAGGAGACCTACATGCAGTGTCATCATCAAGTTGCCCAGGTTTCCCCTTGTGGCAAGCAACATTTGCGTCACTGTGTTTGAAGCTTAGGGACACAATGTTGCTGATGCAAACATCCAGTGAGCAACAGAGTGATGAAAGGATAGCCAGTGATTCTCTTTCCATGGCAATAGGTGGTATGCAATTCCCTCCACAGCAACCACAAACACATCAGCTACAACATGGACAGCATGAATCTGGACCTGCAAGATGTCCCTCTGAGCTGGGTCTAACCACAAGCTTGCATCTCTATTTTCTCCATTCTCCATTCCCTGAAGCGAGAATAGTGACATTGACTCACCTCATCAGAATAATGGAACATTCCGCATGTAAAGGGTCAGATGGAAGACTGGGAGATACCAGTATACATATAGGGGTGTGCCATAAACCGGAATTGATGAAGCAATTAATGGATATGATGGTGCTGGAACAAGACCATGAATGTTTAGCTAAGGTATGTTGTTGCATGTCGTCGATGGGCTGATAAAACCTCGTATCTCAAATTTTTGTGAAAATGATTTTTTTAAATAAATGTGATGTTTAAAGTGTAATTCATCTCCTGATAACCCCAGGAGTTGCATATCTTTAAAAAAACATTTTTTAAATATCTCTTCAAAAACCTTGTATCTCAACTTTTTATTCCACTTTGGTCTAGTGCGCGAACCTCGTAACTCCATTTCCTGCCTTCTAAATTATTTTTAATGCATTTTAACCACTTCATATAATCCAAATTATTAACAAACATTGTTTAAGGTTCAAATAAAATTGCCTACACACATGGTTTCTTGAAATGAAGATTATTTTTTTCATTTTACTAAAATTTTCAGGGTTTGTGAGATACGAGGTTTTAACAGCCCATGAACATCATGTATGCTTGGTGGATAAAACCTTGTATCTCATTTTTGGGGTGAAATCACCCTTTTGCAGGCTAAAATTACTCTTTTTGTTCATGAATGTGAAGTGT
The DNA here is from genome assembly GCA_025618425.1 of Heliocidaris tuberculata. Taxonomy (NCBI): domain Eukaryota; kingdom Metazoa; phylum Echinodermata; class Echinoidea; order Camarodonta; family Echinometridae; genus Heliocidaris; species Heliocidaris tuberculata. The sequence goes on from CM046834.1 coordinate 2,587,725, forward strand.
AAGGTGTAATTTATCTTCTAATAGTCATAATAGAGCATGGTGAGTTGCATATCCTTATAAAATATCAAAATTCATCATTTGTACAAAAACCTCGTATCTTTTTTTATGATTTTTTTTTTTTTTTTTTGTGCCAAAACCTTGTAACTCATTTTACCCGCTTCATAATCATCTACTGCACATTCCAACCACCTCATATTGATTTAATTATCAAACACAGTATTTAGTACAAATAACATAGAATATTCACATATTTTTTTTAAATAAGAATGTTTTTTCGCTCTCCTGAAAATTTAGTTTTTTTGAGATACGAGGTTTTATCAGCCCATCGACGATGTGCTACTCTTAAAGGAGAATGAAACCATGGGGAAAAACCATTTTTAATGAAAAGAGAGGATAGAGAGAAGCAATTTAAAAAAAGTTCCATCAAAATCGGTTAAGAAATGAGAAAGTTATGAAAGTTTGAAAAGTCTCAATTTACTTTCTGTGGCAATCCTCAAATTGGCAATGTTGCTTCAAAATGTTTTGTACACAAAATTTCATATTTTCCCCATTATCTCTCAAGGTGCAGCTTGTCTCCTCAGCTCAAGATATATCATGGAGAAATGTATTTGACACAACATATGTTGAGTTCACAAAAAGACAAGCATCATTTTTAGAGATAATGGAGAAAATATGAAATTTTGTGTAGAAAACACATGGAGAGTTGTCCTACTCTACCTGTCACTTTGAAGCAACATTGCCAATTTGAGGATCGCCATAGAAAGTAAATTGAGACTTTTCAAACTTTCATAACTTTCTCATTTCTGAAGCGATTTTGATGAAAATTTTTTTAAATTGCTTCTCTCTATCCTCTCTTTTCCTTAAAAATGATTTTTCCCTCAGGGTTTCATTCTCCTTTAAGGGGTTATTTTCAACAAGCTTTTTTGTGCTTTTTATGATTCTTCCTCTAGTATTTATCACATTGAATTTTCAATGAATTTTGTTACGTGTGCAAGTTAACATAAAGGATTTGGTATATTCCACATGTTAGAGGTTTTATGATCAAGAAGATGGGTCCCCAGAACCTGAATTGATTGGTTAGGGGTCAAGTTCCAGCTGCTGCACCAATCTACTGAGGCAAGACATTAGTCTACATTTAATGTAACCACCATTGTTTCACCATTGTTGAAAAAGCCAGGTCTTGATGTTGAATTTAGCAATCTTAGACCTGTGAGTAACTTACAATACATTTCAAAATTGGTAGAAGGTGCAGCCACTCAACAAATTTTGCAGTTTCTTAATAGTAATTCACTCCTTCCATCCAATCAGTCTGCATATAGACAATTTCACAGTACAGAAACGGCACTACTTAGGATCAAGAGTGATATTCTGATGGCAATGGACAAACAGAAAATCACTCTTCTATTACTACTTGACTTGAGCAGTACATTTGACACTATTGAGCATTCAAGATTACTTGAAATATTGAAGATATGTTTTGGTATAGATAGAGTTGCTCTCTGCTGGATCAAGTCATACTTCTCTGATCGACATAAAAAAGTTACAGTTGATGGTATTGTTTCAGACTCTTTCCAAGTGCCCTTCGGTGTGCCCCAGGGCTCTCGACTCGGCCCTTTGTTATTTATGTTGTACACGAATAGTCTAATCAAGAGAACTCAGGACAATTTTCCTGAAGTTTCTTGTCACTGCTATGCAGACGACACACAATTATATTTATCATTTAGACCAGCCCCTGGTACTCAAAATGCAAGTGTTTCAATATTGGAAAAATGTATTAATTTCCTTCGTAGTTGGATGTTGAATAACAAGCTCAAATTGAACGATAGTAAGAGTGAATTTTTGGTTATCGGTACTTCACAACAGATTTCAAAAATTAGAATAGATGTTGTAAGAGTTGGATTCTCCAATGTGAAACCCTCTGATACCGCAAGAAATTTAGGAGTATACTTTGATACAAACTTTAACATGGAAACACAAGTTAGAAATATATGCAAATCAACATATTATCTTCTATACAATCTCAGACGTATCCGCAAATATTTTGATCAGGAAAGTATGAAATTGGTCGTCCATGCTCTCATTACAAGTAAGCTCGACTATTGTAATGGATTGTTGTTCGGAATGCCTGATTCTCTGATATCTAGGTTACAAAGAGTCCAGAATGCATGTGCAAGACTTGTCTACCGTCAATCAAAATTCACTTCAACTGCACCTCTTCTGAGAGAGCTCCATTGGTTGCCAGTTCGTCAAAGAATTTCATTCAAAATTTTGTTAATTGTGTATAAATCCTTGAGTGGTCAAGCTCCCAGTTACATAACAGAATTACTTCAACTCAAAGTCCAGTCACACAGTCATAGCCTGCGCAGTTCCAGAGATACATTATTGTTTCAAATTCCCCATGGCAAAACAAAAATCACTCTCGGGGACCGTGCATTTGCCATTGCTGCCCCAAAACTGTGGAATAGCCTGCCAATTGAAATTCGAAGCTCTTCATCCCTCAATTTCTTCAAGTCCAAGTTAAAATCATATTTGTTCGGTTTAGATAATCTATTTTCTGTGTGTAGAATTAAGTAAAAGGGAGCTCTGAATCAGTGCAGCTGAATATATTTTGCAAAGTAGATGCGCTATATAAATTTATGCTTATTATTATTATAACCATATGGTAGGAATACATCTGTAGAAGTGGGTGCCCATATTGCAGAGGGGTTTGAAGTGGATAAGAGGTGTAATAGAGTAAAGACTTACACAGAAAGATGTTTCTTAGAATAAATGAAATTTGATTTTAATAATTCCTGCTAAAGATGGGTTTGAAGCTTCCAAATTGGAAATAGTTGTGCAGAATTATAAACTTATGAAAATTCTTGCTTTTTTTTTTTTTCCTTTAGATATGTGAGGTACTAAGTCTTCTTATCCTGGAGGTTTCGTCACCACAGTTAGCTTCATCATCATCTCCATGCTCATCATTGTTAGAAGTAGAACCAAAGATGTTTTTCAGACAATGCCTTGATTTAGCACATGAAAATGATGCAAGGTGAGTTTTATTTTTAAAGTAATCAGTTAGAGTATGTGTGTTTGAAAATGTCCATAATACTTGAATAATAATCAAGAACGAAATATCTTTAAAGGGCATTATTCAGCATTTATAATTTTTTTTCTCCCTTGATTTCATTGTCTGTTAAGGAATTGGGGGGGGGGACCCCTTGGAAATATTCAAGCAAATGATTATATGAAACACTTATGTTAGTGCCTTTATTTGCTGTCCCTTATGCTTGATTAACTTTTAATTTGTTAATAATACACAAACATGTATGTCAGAAATCACCATGCTCCCCTTCCAATCAGACTAAACATAGATAAAATTTACCAGATTTAGACTAGTCTAGTTATATTTCTTTTTGTTTGATCTATCTGCAGAGAAGAGATTCTAAGTGCTGTTGTTTCTTTGACTGGTGCAATACTCCCCTTGATGGATTATCCTGCTCCGGTAAATACTTTTCATGCTCAGTTTGTTCTTTGTTTTGTCTATTAAGCCATTGCCTACAGGAACAGTGTGGTCCCTGTATTAAACCTATGGATATTAGAGAATTCAGTAGTCAGCAAATTAACTTCATGAAATTACACATTCAAAGAACCTCTTCAATCCTATATCAATGGTATTTTGAAAGATAAAGTTGAGTTCTGGTCATGAGATTGAATTGTGACAGAAACTGTCTCAAAGCAATTGGGAAAGCTTGATTATATAGCAATTATAAGAATTTGTGTATGCTGTGAGGTTTTGGAATCACCAAAATGATAAGAAATTGACTCTAACCTGCTGAGAGTCACATGCACTGCACACAGAAATGTTTATATGGGACTACACACAAATGTTTGGCCTAAACATTTCAGTTGTTTCTTGTCATATTTTGAATGTGAGGGCATTTGAAGAGCAATCCTTTTCAGGGGATATTTCTACTATGATAATCTTCCAAACTAACGTAAAAAGAATGAGAAAGCTCGCAAATTGTTTTTTACCTTTCCAAGAACTTGACCTTCTCTTTAAATGATTCATGAATAAAGTAGCAAGTGAAATGTACAAAGTTAGAAACAAACTTGATAAGAATCTTTAAGACAAATGTGATGTTCCTGATTATAATTTTGCACCAAATTTCCTAAGTAATTGAAACTTATGTACTTTTTGAATTCAATTTAAAAGTGATTCGTGATGTAGACTTATTTTCCAGCTTGGAAGATTAAAATTTGGCAAATATTCGTAAGTATTCTCATGTTATGATACTCTGTCAGGTTTGATAACTGAGCTTGTTGTGTATGTGATACTATGCCCATCAGATAACATGAAAATGGTATATTCATGGTTTCAGTGACGCATTGTTGTGAAGGTTTGCCAAGTTTTCTGCATAAAACTTGTTTTGATGTGCAATATGATGCTATCTAAACGCCCATTTCCTTTCGGCAGTTTTCACTTTCCATTGCTGAAAGTTTGTTGATCATTTATGTATATGATACAAGATACTGGTTACTTCTTTTTAATCATTACTTTGAGGAATTTGTGTTGAATATTATTCCATTTCAAAGTAGGTTATTGTGGGATCATTACTTAGCAAAGAAGAAAAAACTCAGAATAATGACATATTGAGTGCGATGACTGATGATCATGATGATCATAAATTAAACATTAAATATTCGAACTCCCACTTAAAATGTTTTTATTCTGAGTCATTTTCTTTACACTATTGTGACACATAGCTTTACTTCTCTGTGTGTCTTAGGCTTTTAATTTGTTTTGATTAACTGGGGTTATTTTCTTTCTTAATATCACAGCGTGCAGATAATGATCTATCCCTATTCCAAAGATGGGCAAGCCTTATGAAGTCAACTAGCCAGACAGAGAGATGCGCTCAGCTTAGACTTGCTGTAGCCAGGATGTTTCATCATTCCGCAGAGTCACTGCTTGGTATTGTTAAACCACACATAGGTAAGAATATTAATTTGATTGGTCTACATCAGATCCACTTTGGGGTAGGTGAGGGGGTCAGTAAGCAAAAAATTACCGTTGGTTAACCCTATAAGGGCCGGGATATTTTGGCTATGCCACAGCCGGGGGGGGGGGGGGGGGGTGGAGGAATCCTCCTCCCCCCCCCCCCCCCCCCCCCGAGATCTCCACCCGCGATCGCGCCGAAAATCAGCACGCACGTTGTCCACAACATAATCTACAAAACTGTATAGTTAAATACTCCGAAAAAATTTCACGTTAATTAATTATGCTAATTTATGCATGAAATCAAAATTTTGCTCTAAATCATTAAATAATGCTCAAAAAATGCTAATTTTTGGTCTAGACACTCTTTCCAGTATTCTTAGCAAATATACTCGAAAAAAATTCGGTATCATAATTGATTTCTTATGTATTTTATTGTATTTAAAATTTCTTATGTATTTCTTTGTTTTTTATTGTTTTTTGGATGAAATTTATCGGGGACACTTTTGCGATCATAAACAGCATAAAATCAATTAATTCTAATCAGTAAATGTAAAAATATTCATAGATTTCTAAATTTTGGCTGAAAACACATTTTGTATTGAAATTATACATGAAATCACGTTTTTGAGCAATTTTTGGTCTGACGTGCAAGTACAAAATGTTGAGTAACTTCGGAACTGCATGCCCGGACATCGCGAATTTGGTCTCAAAAGATGCGTGAGATTGAAAGAAAAAAGTCATGAAACGCCGCGGCGACTGCTTTGTGCGTTGCGGGCATATCGTGAGAAACGTCTAGGGGGGGTGGATTCCCGGCCCTTTTAGGGTTAAGGTGATGGGACAAACTATCACTTCCAAGGCGATCTGGGTGTAGCTATCTCTCCTCAGCTTCGCTTCGGAAAGATAGTGTATACATTCAGATCACCAAGGAAGTGATAGTACGTCTCATCGCCTGAAATCAAAAGGTGATTATTTGCTTTATATTCCACATCTGAACCATTTAACTGATACGAGAAAGATAATTATTGTCTACTTCTCTAAAAAGACATTTAGGCCTGAATTCACAAAAGAAGTTAAAACCACCATTACCATTTCATTTCGCATGTACCCAAAATATTGATAACGCATTGTGACTCTGTAATGGACTGAAGAGATCAGCGAAACACATAAGTACTATTCCGTCAAGGTCACAAACTTTTCTTCTCGGGTCGATTGAATGGGAAAACTATGCTTTATCACGTGATTACCTTTTGACCAATCTAACAGCAAGATTCTTAGTATGTGGAATATAATGTTAAATATACCAGAGATAAACCTTCACCAGCCAGAGACAACTATAACAATATGTGCTCAAGTATATTATTGATCTTTGTAGATGTGTGTCACTATAATCAAATATATAGAAATAGAGAGAGGGAGAGATGTATTTATATATTAAGAAAGAGAAAGAGAGTGAGAGAGAGAGAAGGAGTTAAAGAGTGAGAAAGGGGTGAAAATTTAGAGGCAGAGAAAGAGGAGGAATGGTAGAGACAGAGAGAGACAGAGAGAGAGAGAAGGGGTGATGTAAATTGATATGGAGGTATGGATCATACTCACACTATATGCATGAACAAAAGAAGTTTTTAAACATAATCCAGCTTTATTTTCCAATAAAGATTCAGTTTACACACTTATCATTCATAAAAGATCCTTATCAAGAAGTTTTATTTTCCAATAAAGATTCAGTTTACACATTTATCATTCATAAAAGATCCTTATCAAGAAGTTTACAATCAAAGTCATTGAAATATTGGAAGGTGAAGGAGTAAAAAGGGATAATCCCTTTTGGATTCTAAACCAAAACATAGGGTAAATTCTTGTAGATTAAATGTCATGTAGCAGAAAGATAACTCAATAATACAATTGATTGCTAACACCAAATACCTTTCTCTTTTATCTGTTTATTTGTTTTTTTATCTACATGTATGTACAATCTGTATGAATCATTCCCATTTTCTCTCTATGCCTTCATCTCTCCCATTCTTTATTGTCTTTTTCTTGACCCCCCCCCCCCCCACACTAAGTGTCTCCTTTGCTTTCTATCTCTCTCTCTCTCTCTCTCTCTCTCTCTTTCTCTTTTTCTCTCTTTTTGTCTTATTTCTCTCCCTCATATTTCTGTCTTTCTTTCTCTTCAATCTGTATCTCTCACTGCAGCTGATATACAGTTATCACTATGGGGCATTGTGGTAGCCTTACTCCAAGATGATGATGATGATGTCAGACACACTGCTGCTAGATGTGTCATGAAAACAGCACCTTTGATGCAACCAATACAAGGTGTTCAAATAATGATGATGATGTTGATGATAATGATGGTGATGGTGATGGTGCTGGTGATGATGATGATGATGATGCTGATGATTATGATGATGGTGGTGGTGGTGGTGGTGATGATGATGATGGTGATGATTATGATGATGATTATGTTGGTGATGATGGTGGTGATGATGATGATGATGGTGATTGTGATGATGATGATGATAATGATGATGATGAAAATAAAGAAAAAAAAGATTTTAATGAAGGTATTGACATTTGTTGTAGAAAGAACATAGAAAGGTAAAATAGGTAGCAAGAATAAAAGTATAAGCACAAAAAATATATATATTAACAAATGTCTCTAGCAAATCTTTCAAGGTTTAAATAGATTGTATTTCCATTGTTTCCCAAAAGATATTTTCCTAGTTCTCCTCTTTATTAAAAGGTAAACAATGAATCATATTGAAATTCTGTTCTCCGAACTATACACAATAGAAACTCACTGCATCGGCTGACATTTCTGTTTCTTATTTTAGACTTTGCAGAATTCACTCCAGAGCAGGAGACTTTCCTGAGGAAGTTGAAGAGTGCTTTAACAGATGTGGATACATGTGATAACAATGAGGTACATATATGAGTAATATGGGGGGTGGTAACCAGCTCCTTATTTAAAGCAAAAGTAAGAAAGTTCAAAATAATTTATGAGCTTCTCATTCCTTTTATGTCAGTTTGGAAGAACATCATAGTAGAAACATCCCCTGAAAAAGATTGCTCTTCAAGTGCCCTCATATTCGAAATATGACGAGAAATAGCTGAAATGTGTACAGTCCCATATACCCATTTCTATGTGCAGTACATGTACTTTTCAGCGAGATTGGGTCAATTTCTTATTATTTTGATGATTCCAAATCCTCACAGGATAAAACAGTTCTAATTTAGACTTGATCGACCTTTCCCAATTGCTTTGAGACAGTTTCTTTCACAATGTAATCGCGTGAAAGGAACTCAACTTTATCTTTGCAGGTAATAAACAATGTCTTTCAAAGTCACAGATATGTGAAACTGTGTTCATTTTTTAAAACTAGATGGTCTGTTAACAACAATAAACAAATAATTTTCTTCGATTATATCTTTTCTACTTTATATTTTTCGTATGCAGTACTTAGGGAAGTTTGTAGAGACTATTTGATACGGGTAGCTCTTGATTATATTAGTGTCAGACGAAGTGTTAGTTTTTGTTTGTGTTTTTTTCAACTGGTAAAAGTAATGGATATTAGAGTGGTTATACATGTATTGATATTAATAGCAGTCAAAAAGGTGGTGACAGTTGTAATATAAACTTGAAATTCATATTTTATTAAAGTAGATTTTGATAATCTTTAATTTCCATTTGCTTCAGTGAATGATACTCCTTTTTTTCAGATATGTAAAAATCTTTCTAATGAAGTATTTCATTTGATGCAAGACATTTATAGACTATAGTCTGACTTCTTTAATCATTCCAAGATGAAAGGTACCCAACCCACATCTGATTGGTCAGTACTACTAGGCTTAAAGGAGGGGCCTGTTACCATGGATACCATGAAAACCTTGGCAGAAACCTACAGGCGTGTCTATAGCATCTTGCTCAGTGATGAAGTTGGTAGGTGATATGTTTTTAGAATTTTACTAATTATTATTACAGATTAATTCTCAAAAGTAATGCCACAGTCACCTAAAGCCAAGCCATAAGCACCATGTAAGGTCAATTTCATTTTTAAAGTTACAGCTAGGTAAACACCATATAGAGGCCACGTAGCTGCTGTAAGCCACAAAATAGCCATGCATTCAACAAATTTAGACCCTCTTAAAAAATTGGCTGTATCTGCCAAGTAATGCCATGAAGTTTCTAGACAAAGGCCACATAAAGCAATGTAAAAAAAATGTAGCACCATGTAACTCCATGGAGCTCCATGTAGGCCTTTGGTCAATAGAAAGGTGACATTTATAACGTTTGAAATTATTGCTCTACGTAATTGCCACATAGATGCTGTAAATGCCACAGAATAGCCACGTCCCACTGCGTATCACAAAAATGGCCTTACATGGTGTTTACGGCTGGGCTTTATGTAAAAGTGTGATTGCACCATGACACTGCATAAAGATAGCATAAAACTGGGAATTGTCATGGCATTGTCGTCCCTATCTATCATAAACTCTACTCTTGAAATTTTGAGATTTTATTTTGAGCAAATCAGTGTTGTGGGCTATGTAGAAAAGCACAAAGAGATATACACTCATTGATGTATGAAACAAAAAAATGCTTGCTTGTAGAAATGAATCGGCAAAGAATGCGTAGAAACATAATTGTGCTATGAATGTTGTTGTTATTGTTATTTTTCTTGAATGGATTAGATCTTGTGTCATGGGATCTGCACCCCTGTCTGCTCCTGCATGTCACACCGTATCTCATCTCCCGTCTCCACCTCAGAGAGAACTCTATTTGTTGCATAGCAACCCTGATCAGCTGGGTCAAAGAGGGAGTGAGAGACATGGAACCTGCATCTACCAGCGATCAAGTAAGTCAATTTGTTTTTTTGAGCACATTTGTTTTCATATGGTTTGACATCAGGTTCTACAGTCTGTACAAGTGATTGACATCCAATGATATCTGTCTGAAAGAACAATTTGCTATGTTATCATCATTGAAAACTATCCATTTATTAACAGCCAGCAGGGGTAATAAAACCATACAGACAGCATGTGACCTGGTCTGGTTTGTTATTAAGTGTGTATATAATCCTCATCTAGGGAGTTACATCGTCTAGACCTCTGGTTTATTGAGGGTGAGACTGCAGTATCATTATCATCCTGCTCGTCTTTATACCTCCATAGAGCTTTGAATATAACTACCCTTAGGCAGTTCCCTATAAAATACATGAAATAAATTAAAAGGCGCCACATCCTCTTGAAATCAAATGCTCAAGGCACACTAGTGGAAAAGATTAGTGAAATTGCCTGAAGCACTTACACATGCAAAAGTAAAACATAAGTTAGGATAGAACAAAAAAAGGAAAACAACATATTGATTTTATATGCCAAATCAAACAGATGTACATGTATATACATCTTATTGCACTTATATTCATACTGTCTGGAAGCCATTTTTATGAACATTTCTGTGCATATACGATGTAATCTTATCTTGACAAATGGGACTATGATCAAAGCATGCTATGCTGTTCATATACAGACATATTGAAGCATGAAGAGAAAAATAAAGTAGAAGTGTAGATAAATGGATTGAAGAAGAGAGATATAGATGAATATGAAAGAGGATACCATAATGAAAGATAGATTGGAATGGGTTCAGAGATTGGAGATGAGTGCAGAGAGTGTAGTAAGGCAAGAAAGGGGGAATCGACATGTACAGTAGAAACTTGTTATAAAGAGCTCTGATATAACAAGATTCCTGATATAACAAGGTAATTTTTCTGGTCCCTAGTCTTTATGTTCTTATGTTTTTTTTACCCTGATATGAGGAGATTCCTGATATAACAAGGTAATTTTTCTGGTCCCAAGTCTTTTATGTTCTTTTGTATTTTAACCCTGATATGAGGAGATTCCTGATATAACAAGGTGATTTTCAAGGTCCCCAAGGTCCTCATTATAGTGAGTCTCCACTGTATTACTTTTACAACCTGCATGCTAAAGGTAGTAAACCTCAGGTATTACCTAAGGTATCAAACCAAAGTCCTGTGATTAAAAAGCCAATGAGCCATGAAGCTGACGTGAGATCCAAAGGAAGGTTTGATTCCTCAGAAGGTAGAATTTAAGGAGAGTATATCATCTCCTGATAGGCAAAAGGTCATTAACTCTATGTGGAACTATTAGTTAATGCCCTTCTGGCTCTCAGCAGACTGTACTTATCATTCTACACCATGATATCATTGGGGTATGATGAGCATGGCCAACTGCCAGCTATCGTCAGTAGACCAGTCCCAATGCAATCTAGAACAGACAGTCAGCTCCTTGGTGAAGGAACATGACACTGTAGGTTGCGTCATGCCATTGTTTGCAAACCCCATCAGATATGATAAGAGGGGAGTTAGTTGGCCTGTAATCGTTGTCTTGAAGAGTCACCTTCCATGGCCAAGCCAAGCTTAGGATTTCATATCTCTGCTCCACAGGTAGATATCAATGACCCCTGTAATGCCATGTTCACATATGCCACAATAAACTGTCTAAAGAATGCTGCTGCAAAATGATATTATTTTATGTATACAGTACATGTAATAATTGGCAAAACACACACTGATGTGTGTGTTTTTTACTTGAATTACGCTTTAATATGTCATGTTAATTTGTTGCGTCAGGTATTTAAGGTGGTTCACTGTGTCAGGCATAGGATTTCTTACCTTTGCTCTGCAGATAGATACCAATGTATCGGCAGACAAGCTCTGGAGATGAGAAAGATTGATAAGCAAGAACACAAATATGTTGATGCAACACGTAGAACAATGCCTTCATTGAGCAGTATATTTAACTCAGACAAAACTAATGAGTATGTGCAATATGTTTAATTTTAGAGATGTTACTTGAGTAAATGTATGAATGATAGATTAATTTGGACAGACTTAAACAGATTAAGAGAGAAAGTGGGAGGCAGAGAAGAGAGCAAGAGAGAGACAAGCTTTCAGGCAGACATTCAGACACAGAAAACATGGAAACGAGGAGAGGAAGTAATCTGACTGAAATTCATTTTATGAAGTGATTGTATTTGTATCTATAAACTCTTCATTGGCTCTCACAGACCCCCTTAGAGAACAGTAACAGTCTGTTGCTTGGGGCTTGGGGCTAATTTGTGTTTTAACCCATTTCCCATAGGGACCTGTTCATTTATGTATTAAGCCTAGGAGAATAGAGAATTAAGTTGTCAGTAGATTAAGTAAAAACAATTTGAAATAAATTTTAAGTCATAAAAGTCTCTATAGGAAGATTGATAAAATATATGCACCTTTATTTTCTTAGGGCAGCCTTTATGCGAACATGAGAATTGTTCAATGCTCTTATTGTTCTTTCTATCTGTCCTAAACGACAAGAGTGTGTTGAAGGTGGCTGTCTTTGTGATCACCTTGTTAGATAAGAGGTAAGGGTCTTGACAGACATTTAAGGCTGTTCTATGAGGGTAAAGAGAGCTACCATTGATAGCATACATCATGATTCATACTCTACCTTATTACAAAACTCAGATTTAGATGTATGACTTTATAAAAAGATTGAAGAGGTTCAGGTCTTGTGGGCTGGGTGACCTCAGACTTTAAGTTATAGTTCAGCTATAGTTCAGAGTCTTTTGATGGACAGATGTGTCTGCACTTTCATGAATCCATAGATAGGTTTAATCTCAAATGTGTAACACGTCTACAGCCAGGTTCAGTTTGATTTTGATTTATTTATTTCTATAGAGGTAGATTCCTTTCCTCCTTGTTGCAATCAATATAGCGTCTGTTGAGAGCCAGAAGGATGTTTAAATCTGTGTTAAAGGTAACAGATAGTTTTGGGAGGCCCTCAAAAACTTTTCGTGAGATTTCTTTGATTTTACTTTAATAAAAAGCAGGGTACTAACATAACTAAGATGCTGTGAAGTTTTTTCCTCCTCAAGTGAAATATTTACTGAATGAGAGGTGAAAAGTAATAAAAATCCCTGGCCCCAAAAAGAGGGGATGTAAATTCAAACAACGGCCACACACACTACTCACATTAGGATTGCTGTGTGTATAGAATACGCTACACATAGTGCGAAGCGCTGGGTTTATTGTGCGGCGAACCTTTGGGTGGAAATGGTCTTAGCGTGAGGCAGTGAAAAGCCCTTACCAAGCGTTTCTTTCAATTATTTACACTAAAATTTGTTCGAAATCGTGAATGGAATGTTAAATAATCTCGTACATGTGTCTTATGATAAAAGGAGAGTAGTATGTGACTATGTTAGATAAGTTTCTTGCCTGGTTGCCAGTATGATTTTTGCTACCGAGACTGTCTATGAGCTTTAAAGAACAACGCCCTTCAGGCTCTCAACAGACAATATTTCCAAGCGGAAACATCACGTTAAAAGTTATTGCCATATATCCATAATGTGATGGCTCAAGAAGTACTATGTTTTATATGCATAATAAGATATAGATTAGGTTTATGTTAGGTTTTTGTTCAGAAGATAGCATGGAAGTAATGCTTTTCAGTAACTGAACGTTGCCGTTATTGTCATCATCATTATTGGCTGCATTAACCTGTTGATGACTGAATTCCTGAATTCCTTTGGCAATGGGTTTAATAGCGAAGTTGTTATCATCATCATGATCTTTACTGATACTAGTACTTTAAATTCAGATAGGGGGCAGTTCAAGAGCGAGATTTAGTTCCAACTGGGCAGCTTGTAATTGCCTCATTTGGAATTAAATAGGTAAAGATTCAATGCTTAGCTTGCCCAAATAGTATGCTAATATATTACTCTATCAAAACCACAGGTCTGTATACAGTAAAGTAGAGAGAACATTTGTAGGGTCACTTTTTGGTTAACTCTGAGTCAAGCTTCAAATTCAGCTAATCTGTGAGATAGCGTGATACATTCCCCCTTCAGATACCCCTGCTTTACCCACATTTGAACCTCAGATTGCTTTAAAAAGCTTTTGTGGTATGTCATAATTGGTGAAAGTTGCCTTCTCTGTCGACAATATGATTTCTACCAAATTGACAGATAAATAGCTTTTCAGGACGTATAGTTGTAAGAATGAACTTTGGGTGAACTATCAGATGTATTAGTCAGTGAGGCCGTGTATACGCACCTCAATCTATGGCACAGCTGTGTTCACACAGTCTTTTATTCTCTACGGAAATGTAAGTGTACCAAAGATATATTTTTATTATTGTTTATGACTTTAAATTTTATTCCTAGAATCATATACAATAAATTCTTCATCTAGGAAATTATGTTAGTGATTTGTATGTGTCAGTAATGAATGTAAACTTTGGTCAGACCCCGGTTCGAATCTCAGTCACGTCTTCCGGATGGTGACGTTAAAGGCCGGTCCCAGACGTAAATAATCATATTTGATTAATACACGTCTGTGAAAACACAATTACACACACACATACACGGGCGCACTAGAAATTGTACAAGGTATATAATAATATGGCCTTTTTTTACCCAGGGTAGTCTTATCAATATTGATACTGCTATTCCCGAGAGCCTTGCAGGGCCTTACCCCAACATTGCCAGGTACCCAGTTAATACACCTGGGTTCGGAGAGACAAATGTAGGTGAAACAGCTTGTCCTCAAGATGTAAGCATGGGACAAGGAATGAACCCAGGACCTCTTGTATGAGCATCAAGAATTTTCACCAATATACCACAGTGCTCCCACTCTGGATTATTCTTCCAATTCCTGGTCTTTACACACTGATTGGAGGTGAAGTAAAACAAGTCAAGCGTTAAAGACAGATCTTTTAGTTTGTCACCTCTTCTTTCTCTTAGGGTGAAGTACATGTATAGGGATAGTTTGTGAAAGAGATATTGTCCTGTCCAAGGTAAATGCTATATATATATGTATGAACTGAAGTCCCTTTACAGGAGAGTTACGACAACCCATGATTTGAACGCCATTTTGTTTTCACTATTACGTGACATTTCTGTCCAGTTCTGATGAACACCTGGGTGTTCTAGATAGAAAGAATTCGAACACCATTTTGTTTCCAAAAAATAGGGCGTCCATGTCGTAACTCTGTCTATAAAGGGACTCTAGTATGAACATGGCCTATTAATGTGAGCTGCCTATTCTTGCTCACTCCAAAGATGTAGACATTGGAATACTCTTTCTGCTCCCTTCAACATGCGTCTGTCCAATCATGCTATCTTCACGATCATCATCCTGAAGGTAACATACATCAACGGAGGTAGATGAAAAATATCTTCATGAAACAACATATGCTCCAGCAACAACCCTGGACTAAATTCTATTCCTAACCTTAATCCTAAACCTAGCCTAAAATCCAATTAGGCTAACTCTAACCCTACATGTATATCTTTAACCCTTTTAGGACAGGAATTATTGAAGGGCTAAATTGATCAACTTTTGTTCTTTAAATTGGCAACGATAGTATTTTTCTTTTAGTTCTACATGTACATGGTTCTAATAGGGTGTAATGTTTTTGAAAACAATGTACATGGTTAAAAATTCTGTCAAAGTGAAAAAATTGCCAGTTTTGATAAAAAATCAGTGATTTTGAACTTATCAATGTGTTGCCAATTTAAGGATTTTAAGGCTTATTTCCTTTTTAAACTTCCTGGCATCAAACGCAATATGGTCATGCAACAAAAATGGACACATTGGCTGGAATTCACAAAGGTGGTTTCAATTCAGACCATGGTTTATGCAGATTTCGTGGTGTAAATACGCTTGATGTAGCATATACACTTAAAAAGATCCAATAATGAAACACGTGCCGGTCCCGCGTGATTGGCAAAAGTGCTAAATTCACGCTAGTTGTCATGGTTCAGACCATAGTTTATGTAAATTCAGACCATGGTTTATTTAAATTAATTTAAATGAACCATGGTCTGAACCATGGCAACTAGAGTGAATTTAGCTCTTTTGCCAATCACGTGCAACCGGCGCGCATTCATTATTGGATCTTTTTAAGTGTATGCGCTAAATCAAGCATATTAATACCACAAAATATTTGCTTTTTCTACTCCTGCATCTGATATATTTATACCCCTGCCAAACGAAGTTTGAAGGGGGTATATAGGAATCAGCGTGTGGCCGGGCGGTCGGGCAGGCGGTCGGGCAGGCGGTCGGGCGGGCGGGCGGTCGGTCGGGTGGTCGGTCGGTCCGTTGCAAATCTTGCGCATGGAACTACTTCCTCATTTTTCGAGCAATGCTCATGAAATTTGGCACACACATTTGTCTTGGGATGGAAATGTGCAAGATATGTTTTTTGAATGTGTCGGAAATGCGTTGCCATGGTAACGGCATATTATGGTAATAAATCAGGTTGAAACTCGCGCATCGAACTACTTCCTCATTTTTCGAGCAATGCTCATGAAATTTGGCACACACATTGGTCTTGTGGTAAAGATGTGCAAGACATATTGTTTCACTGTGTGGCAAACTGCGTTGCTGTGGTAACGACATATGCCAATAAAACGGGAAAATATTGCAGATCAAACCACTTCCTCATTTTTGGAGCAATGTTCAGGAAATTTGGCACACACTTTGGGGCGTGGGTATTAATCACCTTCAGTGATATTCTAGTTTTTAGAGCTCTGAATCAAAAGTTATTGAGCCAAACTACAAAATGTGGTCAATTGTCCTGAAAGGGTTAATGAACTAAAGCCTGTTGCAGAAGGAAATGTGAGATCACCCTTCATAAACTTTACACAAAAGTAACTATTTACAGAGACCTGTCCAGATTGATTGTCGATGTAAAGGTAAACAGTTATCTTTCATCTCGATGCATGCAGCAAGCATTAGGGAAAACCTGTGAAGTATATTTTGTAGACACATGCCCTTTTCTGCTTGTGGGTTTCTTTTTTATCCATGAAACATATCTTGTAAACTGTGTATGTTAAAAGTTTTGGTTCTATTTTTGCAAGGTTTAGATAGGCTAAATTCATACTATCCCTCCAAGTTGAACTTTATATGAGTATAAAGTAAACATCTGATTGTTTTCAAAATTTCACTTTGCATCTTTCTCTCTCTCCCCCCCCCCCCCCCTCTCTCTCTCTCTCTCTCTTCCTCCATCCTTCACTTTTTATCTGTCTCCTTCATTTTCTTACTCTGTCCTTGTCCCTCACTTGAACTTTGTTTTTTATTCTCTCTTTAATAATCAGTTTAAAGAGAAGGTCGGGTTCTGGGAAAGATGAGAATTGATAGAAGAGCTTTCTCATTCTTTTTATACCAGTTTGGAAGAACACCATAATAGACATGTCCCCTGAAAAGGAGTGGTCCTCAAATGTCCTCATATTCCAAATATGAAATGAAATAGCTGAAGTGTTCGGGCTGAACATTCATACCACATGTGTGTGCAGTCCCATATACCCATTTCAGTGCAGTCCATGTGATTTGGTCAGTTTCTTATCGTTTTGATGATTCCAAAACCTCACATTATACACCAATTCTCATGAAGACATAATCAACCTTTCCCAATTGCTTTGAGACAGTTTCTTTCTCAATGTATTCTCATGACCAGAACTCAACTTTATCTTTAATAGTGTGTCCCATGTATGCTACCAAGCTTCCTACAGCTCCCTATATTAGCTATACCTTTCAGTATTGTTATATGTCCCTTGTGAATTATTTTCACCTTGTCATTGTGAGAAGTGAGGATTGAAGCAGGAAACATTAAGAGCCATTTTAAGACTCTATTCTTACCTGTCTAGACTGAAGGCTTATTACAACTTCACAATTATTGTGATTATAGAGCTCTTTCTTCCTATCTCTTAGTAATCGTTTCTATTTATTAATAGATGTTTATTTTCAGTTAGGCCTAAGGAATAGGTTATGCTCACAGTCGTGCAAACAGGTCATCTCTGGATAGCGATGTGATATGGGTCAAGACATGGGGGGGGGGGGGGGGGAACCGATCTAAAAGATAAAGTTGAGTTCTGGTCATGCAATTACGTTGTGAAAGAAACTGTCTCAAAGCAATTGGGAAAGGTTGATCATGTCTACACAAGAATTGGTATATACTGTGATTTTTTTTTTTTAAATCATCAAAATGAGAAGAAATTGACCCAATCTCGCTGAAAAGCACATGCACTGCACACAGAAATGAGTATATGAGACTCTACACACATGTAGCATGAACGTTTGGCCTGAAACACTTCAGCTAAATTTCTTATCATATTTTTAATATGATGGCACTTATAGAACAATCCTTTTCAGGGGACAATTCTTCATAAAAGGAATGAGAAAGTGAGAAAGTGCAGTCCTGTCATCTTTTCTCATTCTTTTTCCCTTCTGGCTGTACTTTTTTTCTTTTTTTATCTTATTTTATTTTTTATTTTTTCCTTAATTTGTCCCATGTCAAATTGAATTATTATTGTGTCTCTAAAATGAACACTATGTTCAAATCATTGCCCTAAATTACACCAGACAAGACTTCTTTGTCACACTTGTTTCTTTCCGAATGTATTTTGAGATGAGAGATTCAGATTACTGCTGACCTCACATTAAAGTGAATTAGATAACTTCTGTCATATTAGTTTCAGTTCTCACTTTACATGTTAAACATTAGTGTGACCTGCATGTCAAGTTGTCAGAACAGATAACATCAAAGTTGGCCTGATGAGATCACACCTCCGTTTAACGCTTTCCATACAATGATTTCTGATCACCACATTGGCTAATGTGCCACATGGAAGTAATGACCCATTTCTGGTCTTTTGGTCTATAACTACACTTCTATTATGAGTATATTGTGGAAGAATGTGGAAGAATTTGTGCTAAAAACTGCCTCTTTAATCCATGGAAAGCCTGAAATAAATGAAAATAAACCAAAATTGAAATGAAAAAGAAATATAATGAAAGACAAAGAAATGTGCATTTAGTATTAACTGAATTAATTATATAAAGTATTAACAATTTAGCTTTTAAAATATTTGATAAATTAGTTCAAAAGTTGTTGGGAAGTAAAATTAAATGGCATATGTGTTTGGAATTGTTTTGAAATATGTACACATACCTAAACAGTTTACTCAGTAGCACTTCTACAAGTAATGCTTTTTACTTGTTAACTTTTGTTGACATTTTTTCCCTAGCTCAATTTCAATTAGTTATGTCTGAGAGTTCCAAAACACTATTCTAAATTGTCATTAGTCAAGAATCATCATAATGATAAGGAGAGCAGCCCTTTTAACCCTTTCAGGACAGGAATTATTCAAGGGCTAAATTGATCACAATCTATTCTTCAAATTGGCAACAAAAATATTTTTCTTTTAATGCTACATGGTTCTTATAAAATCTAATGTCTTTGAAAACAACATTCATGGTTAGGAACTTTGTCGAAAAGTGAAAAAATTGCCAATTTTGACAAAAAACAATGATTTTGAACCTCTCAATGTGTTGCCAATTTAAGGATTTTAAAGCTTATTCTCCTTTTTAAAATTCCTGGCATCAAATAAAATACTTTCATGCAACAAAAATGGACACATTGTGTGCAGAATTTTTTGTTCTTTCTACTCATTCATCTGGTATATTTTTTAGAACTCTGAATCAAAAGTTATTGAGCCAAACCACAAAATGTGGTCAATTGTCTCGAAAGGGTTAATTGGGAGATGTCTTATGTACACTGTTTGTAGCAAATTGCTATGGTTTGTTTCCAGGTTTGGTAGTCTGATAGAGCAATACTTTACATTGTGAGAGACAGATGAATCTGTGGGGTACAATTCTGTGTGTTTTACAACATGACTGCATAAGATAAGAGATCAAGAAGAAAAATATGTTGAAAAGAAAAATGGACAAAGGGAATATAAAGAAAAAAGGGAGAAAAGGACAAAATGAAGGGGGAAAAAAATGAAAGAAAGAAGGGAAAAAAGTAAAGAAAGAAAGGGAAAAAATACAGGAAAGAAAGAAAGGGAAAAATGAAAGAAAGAAAGGGGAAGAAGAAAAGAAAGAAAGGAGAAAGAGAAAGAAAGAGGGGGAAAGGGGAGAAAGAAAGAAAGAAAAAGGAAAGAAATAAAGGGAAATGGGGGAGAAAGAAAGGGAAGAAGGAAAGAAAGAAAGGGAAAAAGGAGAGAAAGAAAGGGAAGAAGGAAAGAAAGAAAGGGAAAAAGGAGAGAAAGAAAGGGAAGAAGGAAAGAAAGAAAGATTAAAAGAAGATGATATGAACCCCTTTCACACTCTTCCCTCACTTGATTACATGTACCTTCAATTTCTCACAATTCATCCACCCAGAAAGACAAGAGGTCCCCCCCCCCCCCCCCATCTGATGACACCAATGTCTGAACCCACACTGTGCCACAAGATATGGAAAGTGAACTGTGATAGTAATAAAGTATTTCTTTAATGAGTACGACTATGCAGAACTGTGAACAATGGAGAATTAAAGTTCCTAGCAAGATAGTTCACATGGTAATAGTAATCATTTCAACTTCAGCAAACTTGAAATGCAGAACTGTTGACAATGGAAAAGTAAACTAGTTTACTCTCAGGGTAATTTATGTGGACGTAATAATTATTTCACATTCAACAAACTTTTGTTCACATGAGAGTATTCTTCTGTAAAACTAAAAGTTCAAGTCGAGCGTGGTAGGATGGGTGGGCTCGACAGGAAATACCTGTTACCCTTGCCGAACAATTGTTCTACGAAGAACGAGAGACGTGGGCGACAGCTTTCCGACACTCTTAAACATCAGAGCTCATTTCGTGCAGATTAGCGCTGTTTTTCTTAACAGGTGGCCTATCAATTCAACAGAGGGATTAGGGATCACCCCCCAGATTCATGGGCATTCATTAAAAACAAGCTTTGGATGAGGGAAACCTGACAGACATCATAGCAACAACCGTTACCAGGTGGTTAAACAGCTGCCCTATAGGCCTGTTCATATCTGTCATCTGTCTTGAAAATAGCTGCAAATGTTGCTACCATATGAATACCATGGTAAATGGATACCATAAAATAAAGCTGCTTGTTTATGGCTATTTTACAGCTTTTTCCCTGCTTGGACCTAGGAAAATACAGCATTATAACAGAGCTCTGGCAGATATGAACAGTATCCATGAAATGGATACTACACCTACATGTAGGTGTAGCTTCGAGTGTGAGGGTCTGACGTTTGTCGAACTATGCAGTTCATTTTGGGTAATTGCAACGCAAAACAATACTCTCCAAGAGAAATGTAAACCCTATCATTGCTGATGCTTATATAAACAGAGGCATACGAGGGAATACTGTACTATAACGGTAATATTATGATATTGCCTCCCTAATATGACCAAGGAAAATCGCTTATCAATGCATATCGGAAATATTGCAGTATTCACTGATATGAGCAGGGTTTCTGATGTATGTGTTTCCTCAGAAGCGTAAAATTCTAGCATGGAAGAGGATGTGAGGGGGAACAAGTGACATGTGTCAGCTTGACTTATCGTTTGTAGAGGGGGAGATGATTAAGAGCATAAGACAGTCTGCTGTGTTTCTTTATCATCTAATAAACTTTATACACTTTAGTAAACTGAACTCTCTGTCTATAAACGAAGGAATTAGAAAGGAAAACTTGGCAAGAAGTTTAATGTGTTGTAGTAGATCTAAACTTGATCATTGGATTTAGGATGACAGTCACAGTATATGTTGCAATCTCAGAGATTGCAGAACTATTCAATGGTATTGCTTTTGATATTTTCTGTAGGTATCCCAGGGGACATAAACCTTTATTTTTGGTCTTAGGCTTTGTCAATTGTGTCATAATGCTCAATAAATACTGTCTCATTCTGTCCAATGATTATGTTGGGTTTATTGAAACTCTCCTTAAAATCTATCGATTTTAACCCAGTTTTCTTCTTTCTCTACAGGTTAGGAAATTTGCTTGATATCACTAAATTCTAACGCTTTATTCTTCAGCGGACTGGTTTGTAGATTTTTATTTAATTAATCCCTTGGATCCATAGTCGATTCTTCAGAATAAGATTGTGACATCAGAGATAAAAGCCACTGTTTATTTTGATTTGATAATTCTAGTCAACCTTCTAACATATACACCCTGATAGATGAGAGGGGAATATACATGATCAATAATCTGGTGTGATTTTTAGTCATTTTCTAGGGAAAGTCATATTTCTATCTTCATAAGATATGAACAGAGCATATCGTCTGTTGAGAGGCAGAAGGGCGTTAACTCTAATAATAATAATAATAATAACGGTTGCTTATAAAGCGCTTTACAAGAATATACCAAAGCGCTTACATTATCATTATCATTATTACCCCGGTCACTGGATTCAAGTATACCATCCCGCACATCACAGTGCACAATCTCCACTCCCTGGGGAGCATTCCAGCCAGTCGCCTTTTTATGGGCGCGCACATGCAAATCCAATCACATTGACCTTCGCATCCTACCGGGTACCCAATTAGCACCTGGGTGGAGAGTGGCAAATGTAGATTAATGTCTTGCCAAAGGACATTAGTGCCGTGCTGGGATTTGAACCGCGTACCTTGTGATCTTCAGTCCGCTGACTTATCCACTAGACCACAACACCTCTATGTTAAAGTATAGGAGTTAACGCCCTTCTGGCTCCAAACAGACGATATATGGGTTTCTAATATATGCTGCCACACGCTTCTTAGAGAGCTACTTGTACTCTGTGTGATAGACCTTGTTACAAGGTCAGACCATGGGTCCCGCTGTGGTAGCACCCTCCCTTGGTGCTTGCCAGTTAGGGACATAGCATTCATTGCATACACACAGTTGACGTGGTCCAGTGTGGGATTACCTTTTGAGAGGTCCCATTGCAGTGACAATTCACATGCGGTAGCACTCTGATTTTATTCTCGAGCGGAGAACCAAGATCAAACTACATAGTGCTAAGGCCGTCCACATTTATAGACCGTGGAGGCTCTATTTTGCATGCGTTAGATCTAAATTTTGTGGAGCACCTCCAAAATTTGTTTGTTCGTGAAGTTAGATTTATACATAAATATGTATGTCAATCAAATCTGATTATTTATACCTACATGTAGCACAGACTGAGTAGTCAGCAAGCACAGACCCTAATTTCACACTTTATCAGAAAATCATTGTGTCTTGAGAGAAGCCTAACCCATATACCTACTGGTCGTGTCCTGTGTCAGCAGCAGCTATAGTACATGGCCTATGGTAGTCTTACAGTGCAGACATTCTTTTACGACTGACCAGGGTTTGTGCCTGCAAACTACAGACTGAGTGGTATGTCACCATCTGAAAGACACAACTGGGAAGACCAGAAGGCTGACCATTCATTACTACCTATGGATCAAAACCTTAGACACCGCATTGTTTGGAGTATATGTTACCATAGACACATTTGTGACAAAAGTTAATTGTGGCAGTCCACCACTTGTTCCTTTAGTCCACTAACGCTGGTAAAGAGATAACAAGTCTATTCTTAACCTAGCTTCAAAACTAAATAAGTATCTTTTTATTCTTTACATGAAAAATACAAAGCTGTTTTCAATTAATTAAATTGAGTCTGGTTTATAAATTATGGATTGCTACTTATATAATCTCATTCGAGAGACGGTGAGAGGGATTAGTCTACATATTGTGACTTTGTTAAACTTGTTTTTTACCATTAAAGGGGGTAATTCAATCCCTCATTGAGACTAGACTAGTATCACAGTCTACAAAGTAGGAGTTGTGTTTTGAAGGGGAAACTTATGTTATTGGTTACAGGGCATTCAACTTGGTTTTTATGAGTGTAAGGGGCTAGTCAGACTCAGAGCTTTGTTGTGATATATGGCAGGTGCTAATCATGTCCATGGATCGCTGACAAAACTTGCCCAGTATTCAAACACTCAGAGAAGTTAATAGTCTGTAAAAGCAGCCCTGCGATTGATCGATGATAGAAACTTACAGTGGACGTTTGATGCATATATTTGTATGACACATGCCATGGCCAGAATTGCTCCACAGCCAATATCCTGCACTAACCAAATTCTTAATTTCAAACATGGACCAAATACTAGGCGCCTACACAACCCTCACCCTAAACCTATTCGTAACCCTAACCCCCACCCCCCCCCCCCCCCCCCCCCCCCCATTGAGACCTGTACATCATCTGCATACACGAAAACGGATAAAAAGTGTACTTTTTCATGATTAGGCGCATAACCCGGGTTACGCGTTTAGGGTAGCAAAACCAGCAAAGATCAAGAAAAATTTATCAAATTCAGAGGTGATAAGAAGAAGATCCATGGAAGGGGTATAAAATTCAGAGATGTTAGACAGGTTTCCCTGTTTAGGGTATCAAAACTACTCCTATCCAACTCCTACTGCAATGCCCATTATGGGATTTTCAGAAAGTGATTTATGCTGATGATGTACAGGTCTCAATGAGACATGCCCCCCCCCCCCCCCCCCCCCCCGGGCCCTAACCCTATCCCTATATGAAGCCCGGAGTAATTCTTGGTCGTGCAAATGTCTGAGCTCCTATAAGACCTCATGTTCATAAACCCTCATTGTTTGTTCGATATATAAGTCTGGCTGGACTGGATCTAGCTAGCCTACATGTTTCTGCTACTTTGATTTGGTCTTTGTTACACTGCCAACCTCTGACTGAGGTCTGCAACTGTAGCCTAGAGAGGAGAAAGAGAGAGAGAGAGTTTAGAAGGTGTAAGAAGGAGAGAAAAATAGAGAGAAAGAGAGAGTGAATGTGTCAGAGAGTCAGTTGGGGTTCCGGCACACCCCACCCCTGCCCCGGGGGCCCCTGGGTATCTTAGTCACCCACTCCTCTGGGGTTTCAAGCAGGAAGTTGTGTGTTAGATCATGCTTGCTTGCTCGCTTGCGTTCTTCTCCCCTGGCTTCCTTTCCTCTCTCTCCTTCCTCTCTCTTATTCGCCCTTCTTTCTTCCCTATCTTTCTCTCTTCATAATCATATTCTTCTCACCCTTTCTTTCATTGTCTGTGTTGATTAATAATCCTTTTCTGTTTTACCCAAGACACATTGCTAAACCTACTCCACTCCAACCAATAACTAACAACTCTTGGCCATTCGCAGCACTGTAACATTTTGTTTGGTCTATTAATAATTGTCAGTCATGTCAGTGTGACTACAGTATTAATATGCTTTGGTGAATTTGTCTCTCACCCCAGCTTTCTTACTACGTACACTGAATAATATCTTTCTCCGTAATGTATATGCACATTTTACCCTGTTTATTTTCTCTCTTTTCTAATATCCATGCATTTCTACAGGGATGCAGAAAAGGATCATTAATCAACACAATTTATTACAGAGTCCAGATTGAAATTGTTTAGTGCCTCCATGCATGAGCCCCATGTTAAAATTGTGAAATTTTGTGGGTTCCCATGTTGAGTATGTATCCTGTATGTCTGTTAGTGGTAAACCCGGATGTATATTACGCATAAAATTATGACTTACTATATTATTGTGATAAGTCAGACACAGTACGCAGCACTTTAATGGCACTACCATGCCATCAGATTTAATACAAAGTGTTTAATTAATTCTGATCCCTGTTTCCTGACAAGTTCTTCATTCTAAGCAAACCTAAATGGATTCTCGTTAAGCCCACACTATATTCAACCGTGCAATACTCTGCCCTTCCAAGGGTGCGTTTATACTTATTTTGCGAAGGCAGAATGAACAGATTTTTCCAGCCAGACAACCCTACCCGATGTTGTCCTCTCCATGTTTTAAAAAAAATATTGATTACCACTTTGTCTCACATGAACTAAAACTAACAAGAAGATCAATTTTCAACAAATCCATGACCTTAACCAATACTGTGCATAACCTTTAAGCTGAAGTACATGTAAGGCTTTGGCAAAAGTGTGACTTATGTGGCATATCACTGGTTTTGAGACAGACGGAAGGTCAGAAATAGAGGAATTAAAAATGAATACTACAGATTGTTATGATTCTTACTTCTGACGTAAACCACATGCAGAAAATGACCGTATTACTCTGGGAATTTCTGGCAACGCTCCAGTCAGTTGTGATAGAGGGAAAGACGATCACATCGGCAAATGTTGGGAGGAGCAAGTCACGAGTGTAAGCTGCATGGGGATACTCAAGTCCCTATTCTGACAGGCCCTATTTACACCTGAAACTTACTCCAATGAAGCTACAGTCAAAGACCAGACTGATAATGGTAAATGTGATGTCTTGTAATGGTTGTTGAAGTGAGTAGTATCCTTATGATATATCTGATTGGTGAAAAGCAGTAGAAAATTCAAATTTGGACATTTGAGTGGTAATTTGGAATAGATTACTGTATGATGACCAATCTATAAACGTTCAAGCCTGAAAACTTTTCTTTTATCCAGAAATTTTATATGATTTCAGCGTTACGGATAACATTATCATAAAAATAAGTCAAGGTACATGTATTATCAACACAGAAGATAAGAATGCTTTCAAGCTTGCATGGTGCTTAAGTGGTACTAATATCAACCCACCTTCCAAGTTTGGTGCTCACGGTATTAATGGTTCCCACTTACTACACCTCGGTCATGCGAGGTATGAAGATTAATGCAGAAATCAACACTCATTTTGATAGGGGGTCTGCATTGATTTTTCGGGGTCTGTTTGCATGAGCCTTGTGGTAAAATTTTGAAATTTTGAAGGTCCAAACTTTACAGATTTTGGCCCCCATTTGTCCAGGTCTTAGTTACATTTCCCTGGTCAAACCCTGATTAAAGTCTTACCTGTGGACATTGGTGGTGTGTAGGAGTTTTAACCTATGAAAACCTGCACATCTCCAGTGAGGTATTTAACCACTCAACTATGACACGTCAAATAAATTAATTGAATTGATTTAGTTATTCAGTGGTGATAGCATTCTTGAAATTGCCATTGCTGAATATATCTGCCATATTTGGAGGAGGCATGATAGCGCAGTGGTAGAGCAGTGGTCTTGTAACTGGGAGGTCCCAGCTTCAAAACCAAGTTGATATGCTGGTGTTTACCAAGTCTCTCGGAGAGGACTTAAAGCCGTTGGTCCACTGGTTATACTTACAAGCAAGCACTTACTTTCTTAGCAGTTAGTAGTTAAAATGGAGAGGAAAAAAACATACATTTATTTCATGTGACTTTGCAGATTGGCTTTTATAGTTTTTTCTAGTTATTTCTCTCGATAAACTTTCATGACTTTGGCCCACTCACAAAATTCGCAAAAGTTTCTTCTTCTTGAAACTTTCTAGCTTTACAGTTCCTATAAAGCAGTACTGAGCCTTGCTCTAAATCTGCTCTCTGTTTTATAGCCTTTTATCCATAGTCTACTATAAAGGAGGAACCTTTTACTGTATTTTGTGATTCAGTGTCAGGGCTCGAAATCACCAGTTGCCGGGTATCATTAGTCGGGTTTCAAAACTTTAAGTAAACTTGTAGTTATTTTGTAGTTTCAGACCATATGAACGGACTCATAGTTTTGAAACTTTAAGTTAACTTGTAGTTATTTTGTAGTTTCAGACCATATGAACGGACTCATAGTTTTGAAACTTTAAGTTAACTTGTAGTTATTTTGTAGTTTCAGACCATATGAACGGACTCATAGTTTTGAAACTTTAAGTTTACTTGTAGTTATTTTGTAGTTTCAGACCATATGAACGGACTCATAGTTTTGAAACTTTAAGTTTACTTGTAGTTCTAGAACCACAAGCGAGCTTGTGGTTAACGCCGAAACCAGGAGCAGGGGGGAGGGGGGGGGGGGGGAGTTCTCCGTCACAGTTTCGGACAATGTGGACAGAATATTGGCAAGCTCGTAGTTAACGATGACCTCTCTGTTCATGTTAAACTTCCGGGTCATACCCTTCGCACAAATTATGAACACAGGATCTGTATATGTACTCTACACACAATCAGTAGTATATAACAACAACAATTGCTCGGCTTGTAGTTTCAGAACAACGAGCATTGTTTTTTCGGGCCCGTGTGAACTCTCATCGTGGTTAGTGAGTTGTTTTGTTAACTTAAAGTTTCGAAGCCACAAGTTCCCTACTGACTAGCTAAAATCCTCCAAGGTAACATGAGGGTCTTGGCATCAATCAAATCTCACTGTCATTTCTTGTTTCAAACTTGTGAATTTTGTGCAGTTCACTGTAACCATTAAAACCTGAATTTGGCAGCCTAAGCTATCACCGAGGTTTGCCCCGGCTTTCATCCCCAAAGAAAAAGTTAAGTGAGAGCCCAAGCTAGGTGTGATGTCCGTGATTTTAGAACCTCTGTACCCCTGGGATTGCAACACTCTCTACTTCCTGCTCGGTATGAAAGGGGTATATGAGTTAATCACTTGTCTCTTCTCGATGTGAAACGGGTGTATGAGTTAATCCTCAGTCCCTCCTTGTTAAACCAGATGGGCTGGAGAGGCTGTCTAAAGAAGAATGAAAAAGAGAGGCATATTTAATTGAGAAAGATTAGTCAAACCTTGCCCTTTACAGCATGCCATGGTGATCTTTACAAGATGATCGTCACTCTCTATCTTGTTGATGTTATTGTTAGGAGTAGGTGTCTTTTCAAGGAATTGTTGATAATTGCATCTCGGTAATGTGCATCTTGTCACTGTGGAAACCAAACAAACAATAACCACAAACATGTGGCTAGTGTAGCTGTTTCTATGTGACATTAAACAGATGTGACAACATTACCTACACACATACTCAACATGTTTATAGACAAGATTCTTCTTTGGCAAGTCAACTGTGGTGGAGATATAGCATGATGTATGAAATGGACTTGCCTGCTCACCCAGAGAAGGTTTAATACGCAACACATGCTTTGGCAACGGT
Organism: Heliocidaris tuberculata; assembly: GCA_025618425.1. Classification (NCBI taxonomy): domain Eukaryota; kingdom Metazoa; phylum Echinodermata; class Echinoidea; order Camarodonta; family Echinometridae; genus Heliocidaris; species Heliocidaris tuberculata. Next base: position 2,616,481 of record CM046834.1, read on the forward strand.
TGTTCACTAACCAAATTCCTACCTTCATCCCTTCATCCCTATGTTCATACGGGACTTGTAGTTTCAAAACTTTAAGTTAACGAAACAACGACTCACTAACCATGACGAGGGTTCACACGGGCCCGAAACAATGATGCTCGTTGTTCTGAAACTACAAGTCGAGCAATCGTCATTATTGACACCAGAATTAGATAACGATTGTGTGTACAGTACACATACAGATCCTGTGTTCATAATTTACGTGAAGGGTATGACCCGGAAGTTTAACATGAACAGAAAGGTCATAGTTATCTACGAACTTGCGAAACTTAAAGTTTGTTCTGTCCACACTGTCGGAAATTGCGACGGAGGACCCCCCACTGCTAGTGGTTTGGACGTTAACCAGGAGCTCGCTTGTGGTTCTAGAACTACAAGTAGACTTAAAGTTTCGAAACGACAAGTCCGTTCACACGGTCTGAAACTACAAGATAACTGCAAGTTAACTTAAAGTTTTGAAACTACAAGCGAAACTTAAAGTTTAGCTCCCTTAGTGTGAACCTGGCTATTGCCTAACCCTTACCCATGCCCTAAATCTAACTTATTGTTGGGCATTGATTGCAGTGCATCCATGACATTTACCATACAGCCATATGATATCTCCCCATCAGGTATAAAGGTGATTGCAGAGGTTTTTTTCTTGGATCCAAGTACAAAACATAAACTTTAGATTAGTCAGTTTGCTTGTATATTACTGGCAGAGACTTGAAGGGATTAAGTCACAAGATGACTGGGGATTAGTTGGATTAAGGAAAGGTGAGGTGAACTATCATGGCTTTGTGTTTTGCCAGCTGTTAAAGATAAAGTAGAGTTCTAATCATGCAATTACATTATGAACGAAACTGTCTCAAAGCAATTGCGAAAGGTTGACCATATCTACATAAGAATTGTTTTATACTGTGTTGTTTTAGAATCATCAAAATAGATAAGAAATTGACCCAGTCTTGCTGAAAAGCACATGGAGTGCACAAAAAAATGGGTATATGGGACTACACACACAAGTGGCATGAATGTTCGGCCCAAACATTTCAGCTATTTCTAGTCATATTTCGAATATGAGGGCATTTAAAGAGCAGTCCTTTTTATGGGATGTTTCTACTATGGTGTTCTTCCAAACTTGACATAAAATGAATGAAAAAGCTCACAAATGATTTTACACCTTTCCCAGAACTCAATCTTTCCTTTAACTAATTTAGAAAAGCTAGTAGATTCTGTATTCTGACAAAGGTGATCTTATTTTATGAAAATGTAATGGATTTTGATATGAAAGTTGTTTATTGATGTCCCCTTTCGTTAAGAAGTTCATTGCTTATCTATATCTAAAAATAGAAAATTAAGGAATATATCATGATTGATGACCAGTGGGTCCCATAGTTAATAACTACATGTGGGTTACACTATACACAATTACTTTTAAAGGGAAATCCAACCTTAATAGCAAGTTGCTTTGAAAGAAAGAGGAAAAATCAGAGAAGCAGATTGGTGAAAGTTTGAACGAAATCGGACAAGTAATAATAAAGTTATGAATTTTTGAAAGTTGTAATCACTATGCATATGGAATTTCAAATTGGCCAAATAGGTAATGTCACTGTGATGTAGCTGTGGACAACTCCCCCATTTGCTCTAACACACAAAATGACTAAAATGTCACTTTTTTTCAAAATGCATCACTCAGTAGGATCTTTTTGTTCATGAGGACCTGTAACAATATGCTATCTCCAATATATTTTAAGTACTGCCCCGAGGGTAAAACTTAAAAGCGCCTCGAAGAAAACCGCAAATTAATGATATTTTTGTGTACGACAAATGGGAGAGTTGTCCTCAAAAATGTCACAAGTGACTCACCAAATTGCCAATGTGAGATTCGCATAGATGTAGTGATCTCATTTTTCAAACATCCATAATTTCTTAGTCCTTGTCCAATTTCTTTCAAACTTTCACCATCCTGTTTTTCTTATTTTTCTGCTTTCACACAAATCATTTTATTACCAAGGTTGGATTGCCCTTTAATGTGAATATTTAAGCTAATAGTGTTCATTCATATTAAATGTTATCAAAATTCTATTTTTTATGGATCTTGCATTGAGTAATTGTGGTAATGTTAGAAGTGAAGAAATATATCACTGGACCATAGGAGATTATAGTTGTCTCAAATTTATCAATAGAGGGCACTATTTACTGTTTATAAATGAGATGAAGCAATTCTACCTGGGCAGGAAGAAAATTACAGGACTTTCTTTAGTATAGACTTTTTGCATGGCATGGATTTCTGCTATGTGCCATATGATTTGTCCCATCAGGTTATTCACTTGTTATCATATGAACATTTAAAAACTTATCATTTTTTGCATGTTAGGCTCGAATTTCTATTTAAAAAAAGAAGAATTTTTCTTATTTCATGCTCCAGTTTGAGAAAAAATATTTTGCTTATGAATTCAAAACATTTCGACCGCTGAAGTTATTGAAAGATTATCTTCTACCCTTTGTGATGATGTACAAATAATGCATGTTTGCGAGTGCATTAGTGAATACGCACTGCACGAATGTTAAGTCACAATGGTATAATGAACGAGACTTGTTGAGTTCATTATCTGTCTCATTGTGACTTAACTGAGTGCAGTGCATATCACTCATGCTCGAGCCACAAAACATGAATTATTTGTTTTATGAAATGGGTCAACAATATTGAATATAAAGTAAACAAAAACATGGTTACAAACCCCATCAAAATGCAAAGAATCTCACAGTCCAGGAGGCTGCCATTTGCTTTCCTTTATGACATCACATTTAGCGCAGTCAAAAAGTATAATGCGCATGTCAGTGTGCGCATCAAAGTCCTTGCTATGGCCTTCCTATATGAAACTACGCACATTTAATCGCGTCTTAAGTTTGTACACCCTAGCGGTACGCATACGCGCATCTCAGCCGTGCATTATCACTTTTTGCTGCGCACTTTTTGCACTCCCGCGCATGTTAGTGAAAAAATAAAGAGCGCACATGTGACTCATTTCAGCGCATCTGATTGGATACATTCTTGAACCCATTTTATAAAGACATATGTTGCACAGAAAAGAAGACTCTTGAAAGTTAAATGGACTACCGGTATTTAAAAAGATTTATACAGATTTTTTCCCATGTAGAATTACCCAGTTCTCCCATGCTGTATATCAGATTGGATTGATTGACTGACATTCTCTTTGCCTAGATTGTTGATAATATAGCAAATATCATCCACTGAGTGCCAGAAGGGCATTAACCATATCATTTTACAGAGTTAATGCCCTTCTGCCTCTCAGCAGACGATATGCTGAATAATTTTGGCAAGACATTAATCCACATTTGTCACTCTCCACCCAGGTGTGAAATAGGTACCTGGCAGGATTTATCCTTGAAATGCACTGTGCGCTGATTACGGCAGCCGGAGCTAAAGCCAGGGTAATAATATCCAAATCCTTTGGAAGCACATGGGGACGTTATATCATAATGTGATATGCGCTATACAAGAACGGTTTATTATTATTATTATTATTATTATTATTATTATTATTATTATCATCATCATCATCATCATCATCATCATCATCATCATCATCATCATCATCATCATCATCATCATCATCATCATCATCATCATCATCATCATCATTATTATTATTATTATAACACAGTTGTAAGTAGCCAGCTGACCTGTGGCTTTACATCTTTCCTAGAGACTCCATGAGGGATTGAAACAGTGCTTCATTTTCAGCTTCAAATTTTGTTTATTTGTGTCAACTAATGAGTATGATTTTCCTCCCGCCTTCATTTTCAATCTTCTTCATTTATGAATATTGAGGAATGTGCTTAAGTCTCCTAATTATCATGAACTTTCATTGATATGTTTGAACTTAATGCCCTTTCCTTCACCCTCCTATAAATTGTATGGCAAAATATCATAAACAAATAAATGAAAAGCAAAGATAAGTATTCAACATATGACTCCCATGTCCTATCTTCAAACTGTTTGCTCTATGCTCACTTGTGTTTGTTGAACTTGAGAAAAAGAAACTGAGACTGAAAGAGCACATATTTTAGCAAATGATTAACTGGTGATTAGCACCTCATCCGTACTACACACTCTTTAATAGGTAGATAGTGAAGGCCTCTTAACACTTCCCCACACCCTGTTATGAAGACAAGAGGATAACAAGTGTTCATTTTCACACAACACACTCACTCATCAAACAAACATATCACTGATAGCTCCCCAAGATAATAGATATTACTCATATTGTAAATGCAGAATCACTCTTATCAACAAGATGTCTCATTTCATCATGTTAAAGGCAACATCCTTTGAAGATAGTATCTTGATATGAAATAACGGTAAAATTGAGTCACGGTAGACCCTATACCTTTTCACTAGCATGGTAATATCTAAAACAAATCACCCTCTGGCAGTTGTATTGTTAATATTAATCTTTTCATCATGTTAGATATTAAAAATACAAATTCTTAGAAAAATGAATAATGTGTGATGTGTCAAAAGTAGAATTTAGCTTCTTTGTTATAACTTTTTTTCAAAACCTGTGAAAATGAACATTGCATACTTCAAAGTAACATGCAGAAATCATCTTAGAATTCTAATCTTGGGGGGAAAAGTAATAATTAGGTGGTCTGTCGGTATCGACAGATCACCTTTTAATTTCGTCAGAATTTTCTTTATTATTTATTTATTTTTATTTTTCCACCACTTTCTTGTGTCCATGAAATCTCAAAATCGGCTCAGCCAATTTTTATCAAATTTTTGCCAGTTATCAGGTCATATCAGATCAAGCTCGGGCATCTTTTTCAAGGTCATCAAGTCATCGTGACGTCATCCAGGCGCCATTTTGTGAAATCACATTATCGATCATATCTTCATAACGAGTTATCAAAAATAAACCATATTTGACACACATTAATTTCAGGTCATGGGTCAACATAAAATGTAAACAAAATCCGCACGCGCATCATGACGCGCACGTACGCGTGCGTCAAAATTTAAAAATGCTCAAAATCACTTTTTAATCAAAGGAGAGTATGGTTCAGGACATTTTAAGCATTTCAAAATTTTTCGTCCGTGCGCGTCCGCGCGCGCGTTATGCGCGTGCACAACTCGTACAGAACGTAAAAACGCCGTTTTTGTGCATGGTTTGTATTCCTGACACAATTCTTGACAATTTCCAACTATTTACAGTCATTCTCGACATTCCATAATGCCACACGCGCGCGTCAAACTTTCAAATTCGTGCGCGCGTCAATGGGCAATATAATGTAAAAAGTGCTAAAAACATGCCTATCTAGAATCCGCCATAGCTCGTCAGAAAGCGTGGAGACCCCCCATTTTTTTTACATTTTCTGAAAGCCTATGAGTTGTAGATTGGAATTCATGAAAAAAATTGGGGGGTCGAAGGATCAGAACGTCGTCACATTTGCATATGAACTCAAAAATTCGATTTTGAAAAAATGACGTCATAATTTTTGTATTCAGTTGACAATATTTCAGTAATAGATTGTCGATTTTCTTCCAAATTTTGATATGTTGTAGCTGAGACAATTCTCTACAAGATCAGTCACCACGATTTTTCATTTTGACAAAGGCATCATGGCGTATTTTTGCGATTAAAGGAGGCATGTCAATTTTTCTCATTTTGCGTGTATTCTCTATGGGACATGACTTTTTCTCAAATCTTGATTCTACATTCCGGTCTTCTTTGAGCAGTATCTTTGTAATTTCTGCTCGATTTTCTTCCAAATTTTAATATGTTATAGCTGAGACTATAAGCTTTCACAAGTGTGCTCTCCAATTTTTGATCAGATGTCGGGATCATGCCCGTTTTTTAAGTACAAAATGTCATTTGAGAATCCCGTTTTTCGTCTACGTGTTATCTCTATTGGAAAACTTTTGGTCCATTGGTAAAGCACTTGCCTCCCATCCCGCCGACCCAGGTTCGAATCCCGGTGGGTCCATTTTTTTTTTTGAATTTTTTTTTCTTTTTTTTGCCTCATATTTTACCATTTGCTTCGACTACTGTAACATATAAAATCACAAACAATGTAGTAAACTGCCTAATTTTGCGTGTTATGTCTATTGGAAAGTAGTGTGCAGTAGTGTACAATCTCATTCCCTGTCGTGTATTAAAGCTAAGGGGATAATCTCCCACATGTCCTGTAATATCAAATCGTCCAGTTCGTTATCCCGATTTCTCAAAATCGGCTCAGTCAATTTTCTTCATATTTTCGTCAGTCATCAGTCCTGATAAGGTCAAGTTCCCCCATCTTTTTCAAGGTCATCAGGTTATCGTGACGTCATCCAGGCGCCATTTTGTGAAAATCAACTTATGGTCATATCTTCATAACGAAATGTCATTTCTCTTTCATATTTGGCATGGTTAAGGTCACTGTCATTCCAGTCAAGGTCATTTCATTAAACGCGCGCGTACGTGTCCGTGCGCGCGTCCGTATGGGCGTAAAATTTATAAATTCTTCAAATCCTCCTAAATTCATTTTGCACACGTTTTATGCCATTTCAAGCACTTTTAAAAAAATCGACCATAAAATTGAACTTGAAGGGGCGCTATGCCACTTAGATTATCGTGGTGATTTTCATTATTGGTGTCATTATGATCATCATTATCAATATATCATTATCGTCATTGTCATCACTTCTATGACCATCTTATCATCATTGTCGCCAACATTATGATTATAATCTTGCAGAAATATTATCACATCTGACAAAGCAATTTGCCACAGTGACAGACCACCTAATTCGTCTTCAGTGACGAATTAAATTTCTAATTATTGTTATTTTCCTTTTATTGTTATTATTATTATCCTGCTGTCCTCAATACCCCCCAGTTTGCTGTATGTCTTTTGAAATGTTAAATCATACCTTTACATACAGTTATCTGTCTGAATAATTCTCTGAAATGATTATAGATTTATATAATAATTGATGATAATGTATGTAGACAAAATAATCGATACTGTCTTTAAAGATTAAAGTAGAGTTCTGGTCATGCAATTATATTGTGAAAGAAACTGTCTCAAAGGAATTGGGAAAAGTTGACCATGTCTACATAAGAATTGTTGTATACTCTGTTGTTTTGGAATCATCAAAATAGATAAGAAATTGACCCAATCTCGCTGAAAATACATGTATACTGTACACAGAAATGGGTATATGGGACTCTACACACAAGTGGCATGAATGTTTGGCCCAAACATTTCAGCTATTTCTAGTCATATTTCGAATATAAGAGGATTTGAAGGGCAATCATTTTCAGGGGATGTTTCTACTGTGATGTTCTTCCATACTAACATAAAAGGAATGAGAAAGCTCACAAATTATTTTTCACCTTTCCCAGAACTCAACCTTCCCTTTAAGCAAAGTGTCTTCACATCAGTTCTGACCCAGTTTTTCATGACCTCTATAAGTGGAGAGATATTAATAATGAAAAACACAGACAGAAGGACATTAGATTATCATTCTTAATTCTTTATTAGGCAATTTGTCCAAGTATGTACTATAGGTGTTGTGTAAGAAACAGTGTAACTACTAACAAGAAATTCTAAAAAGACAAGATAAGGACTTGTGAAGAGGTCTCTGTTTCTCAACGTTACCACAGAGATGTCATAAACTTTTCCTGCTCCGGCAATCAATTGAGACGTTCTCACATCAAATACGTGGGCTGGAGATCTCCACACCAATTTGAAGAGCTAGGTCTCTGCATGTGGTTTTGCGTGGGATGATTATGATATTTCTCATTTTTCATGGGGGCTTGGAGAGGTTAAATTGGGTGGAAGATCATTTCTAGGAAAGCCAATCTTTTTGGTGTGACATAGAGAGATCTGTCACCAAGTCCAAACCACTAAGGTGAATTAGATGATACCTTGTTCTCTGACTTTGAACCAAAACCTTGGAAAGGTAAGGACAGTATGTACCATAAACATTTAAAGGGGAAGTAAAAAGACAGTATGTACCATAAATATATTTTAAAGGGGCAGTCCACCCTGATGTCAAGTGGGCTTAATAAAATAAAAGCAGAAAATGAGGAACAGATCAGTAAAAGTTTGAATGAAACTGATAAAGATAGGAAGTTCTGATATTTTAAAGATGTGAACAATTAAACACAAATTGGCAACTCCATGATTTATCTTGCAAGCACCTCTCTTAGTTATTCTCTACTAAAATTTCATATATTCTTTCTTTGAATAAAGTATTTTATTATACAATTCTCTTGATATATTATTGGAAACATGTTTTTTCACGCCCACTCTATTTAAAAGATCCATTTCTTCATCAAACCAACAAGAAAGCAAATGGGAGAGTGCCTGCAAGGTAACTTAACTCATTATGTTCCCAATTTGTATTTGGTACTTTGATTGATTGCCACTTTTAAAAATCATATCTTTCTCATTTTCTATCAGATTTACCTCTAACTTTAACTTATCTGTAATCTGTTTTTGGAAAACCTGAATGATATTTTCAGCTCTCAGTCATCTCTAAACTTGGGCATAGTGTACTCGTCTCTTTGCCATATCAGTGGGTATACCATCCAGTGACCCTCGTACATAACTTACAGACCCACTGCCATACATGGCCCAGAAAACTATTTAAACATTGAGATTTCTACCATATTTATTTAAAAGGCATCATTTATTTGTAGTCTTGAAAAATAAATTAATGTTAGGATTGATTCTGTGAAAACTAGTTTTCCATCATTACAATCTCTTCAAAATATTAAATTCTGGAAATTACATCAATGTTTGTAGCTCCATGGCTCTGTCTATTTCATTAAACATTGCTTAGAAACCTGAATGAATAACTTCCTGGGAATTTTAAGAGGTGTTTCATGTATGTATGACCTTAATAGTTCACTTGTTTGGAAAAGTCATTTGCTAGAATTTATAAATAGGAAAGGCATTATTTCAGGATTCTTCTTCTTAGAAAATTTGACACTTTTTAAAATTTTCATGTGATCAAATAGAATTGAACTATTTTTAACAAGTTTGAGAAAGTTAGAAAGCAAGTTAATGCATAAACCTGCTGTCTTGTGGATGATATTGTCATGATGAATTTCACTGATTCAAAACAAATTTTTAACCGTAGAGTATGGCCTTGATTCCTTGTCTTTTCTTTATCAGGAGTGCAATTTGTATTTCATGTGCTAAATAAGAGTAATACATACATACAGAACACATGTTTATAACATCTTTAATATCCTTTAGGTGTGGGCAAATCCCCCTGTGGACAATATGATGTTCTGTTCTGATATATTTCTATCAGGTTTACTTTTTCATTGCTCTTAGCCCTGTGGATTCTCAGGAAAAATAGAAAAAAGATTGGATAAGAGATTGCAAATCAAATTTCATGAAATTGTATTCATGTACCAAATTATTTTATTTGTTTTGAATTAGAGAACTGTATCCTCTTGAACAATACTCATAGTTAGTATTACTCATTTCTTCCCTTTGGAACATGTTGAGGAACAAAATGAAAGAAAATTTAAGAAAACATTTTTTTGCTGGAGGATGGTATAACCAGATTTCTGTTGAAACATTGTTGAAGGAAATTTAACATGACATATTTGCTTTTGATCCAGAAACAACGCTCCTAGGTTTGATTCATAAAGGAAGGGGTATGGTCATGCAGATGCTATCAATGACAACAAGATAATGAAAGGGAGAGAAAAAATATGAAGTATTGGAAGGGAAGAAGAGAGAGAGAGAGAGAGAGAGAGGGAGAGAGAGGGAGAAATAGAAAGAAAGAGAGGGAAGAGAGAGCAAAGGAGGGAGATATGAGAGGAAGGGAGAGGCCATCGGAATGGGTTGGGGATATTTTTTTTTTTTTTTTTTTTTTAGTTTAGGGTATGAACTTGATGAGTCATTCCTTGACAAAAAAACAACAACTCTTGATAATTGATATGATGTGGTTTTTAAGAGCATAACAGAATCAGAAAAGGGTAGATTGAGACTGATTATAATGGTTGTATACAAAGTATCCATTTCTCTTTTCAAAGTGCTTGCTAGAATTGTTGAACATATGTTCCTGTTTCATCGCTAGATGATAGATCATTTTTTCCTGGGTTTATAGGAGAGAGAAAGAGACAGTGATTGAATAACTGAAGGATGGGGTATGGATATGATACCAGAGTGTTGAGGCACTTTATATTGACTGTTTTTAATAAAAGGACAGTTCAGCATCCGGAGAAATGTAACCCAGCAGAGTCTTTTCTATGTTGTTTTTGTGGGAGGGGGCGTCGACCCCACGCAGTTGCTTACGAATCAAGAAGCTTGTGGAAATCCCATGTTGCAAGAGCGAGAGTACGTAATGAGTAGTGTTAACCCCGATGAGGATATTGACTTTGATTATTGGTGGTGGGCGAAGGAAATCATTAGGATTAGTGGATTACGATCCCTTCTTCCTTCTCTTTAAATTGAAGTGACTTTTCTTCGTAGCTTTCCACACTCCCCTCAGGAAGATCAAGGCATGGCATGTACCCTGTGATCTTGGTGTGGCCTTGAGTAGCACTCTGAGAGGGTATTCACACTGGAGAAAATTTGTATTAAATTTCTATAAGGGAATGTATAAAAAATCATATAGCAAAAGGAGCCGGGATGGGAATGTTGTATAAAGTAGTATTGATATACTAGTTCTTGGGCATTGCTTGAGGATACAGAATATCAGCTGGCGCCTGTCATATCAGTATTAGCTCTCCATAAGCCTGCCCCCTTACACCATGTTTGTTTAATATGACATTCACACTGGTAATGGATCCTGATTTTTGATGGAGTTTTGTTCAAAAGAATGCTCAAACCTCTTTTTTGCTGTACAAAGTTACATTATGTGACTTTATGTTCAGACTAGAAAAGTTTAGTTATTTATTATATAGCTACACACTTTTTATATAGTTAGTCACTAAATTTTGCTGGTCTGAATGGGGGGTATATGACATACACTTGGTTTAGTAGCCCTGTGACTCTGACTGGGCTAAGGTCAATGTACTCCGTGTATTAAATCTGTGATTAACAGTCCTCACTGAGTGCTATTATAAACCAACTCTTTATAGTCTCAAAAGTAGAGGTGTCTTGGTCTAGTGGATACAACCTTGGACTATGGATCGAATGGTGCGAGGTTCAAGTCCAGTCTGTAGAACTTATGTCTTTTGTCAAGACATTAATCTACATTGCCACTCTCCACCCCTTTTGAATACCTGTATGACTGCTTTCCCTTTTCACCGTAGTTTTAAAACGAAATGGTTCCTGCCTTGAGGAATGCAGAATGTCAGGTTTATAAAGCTGTCTAGGGATCATCAGCAGGAAATATGATTGGTCAATTTCACAAGGACTATCAGCCCCTGATGATGTTTATCTTGTACTATGATGTGGTGATTAGGAAGGATGGTGTCAATCTCACTGCACCTGCAAACATTATCTTCTTCATCTTCAATCTTTATAGCTCATCTTTCTTTCTTCCTTCCTATCATTGCTTGCCAAAAAGAAAACAGACTTTGATGATGACCTCTTTTTATAATGACTCGTCTCATGAGAGCCAGAAGGATGCTAACTCATATACTTTAAATGCCAACTCATATACCTTAACACAGTGTTAATGACCTTAAGGCTCTCAACAGGCAAAATGGGTTTTTTTTTCTTAAAGGTAACATTTAAAATGACATGATGTAAGTATGATGCAAAATATACAAAGAACAAATAATTTTGTAAATAGCATTAGGAAGCTAAATGTAGTGCAGTTTATTTCTTCCAAAAATTATATTTGTTGCTAGGTAAGGCCAGCTAGTTTCATGTCACATTTTCTACATGCACTTGCCAAAAAGGAGACAAATTCCTCTTTGAACATATTTAACGGAAATGATTTTCTGTAAATGTTTCATGTGCATTTTTCCAGAATTTTAGAATAGATTATTGCATAACTGTAGCACTGAAGTTTTCTAAAGTTTCAACAAAAATTATAGAAATAGAAAACATAGGGTTCAGCAAAGCATTCTTCTATATGACAATGTAGGCCTATGAATTTGAATTTGTGAACATGCAGGAGCTTTTTTGGGGAAATGGTGTATGAGATATCTCTCTCTTTTTTTTACCCCATATGAAATAGGAAAGAGGATTTTATCACTGCTGATGATGATCCTCTTTGACTTGAGACATATGTCAGAGGATGAGAGTGGGAAGATGAGTTCCTCTTCTTTAAGATGGTTTCAGTTAAATAGGATTACTTACTCTGACACCTCTGCTGTTAAGGTCACCCTTAAAGGTGATATATAGTTCTTTTAGCAAAAAGATACTTGGAATGAAACTTGTTGAATATTTCCATTCCCCATATTGTTCTTCTTGTATCAATGAATGCATGTGCCATCCATGCTTTCCAGGAAATTTTAGTAAATTTGAAAGGAACGTCAGTGGCTATAAGTCGACTAGTCCACTGCCTGGACTGTCTCCGTTTCCGCACGATCGCGATCCGATATTACATCCTCGATGCTAACACAATAACAGTCCATTACCCCACCGATCTCCACCTTTTTTTCAACAGGTGAAATTTTGGGGATCGCGCGATTAGTGGAGAGTCGCCCTCAGTGTGAGATATGTGTGTAGAGAAAGAGCAGTGTAGGGGAATAACCCAAATATAAAAAACAGATAGAATCTAGACTATAAGTCATCTACTGTCAAGCCCAGGAGTACCCTGCCCATCAACCTCCCAGAGATACATACCAATGTCTGTTGACTCTCAGCTACTATTTTACTTTAAAAGTGGCTGTTGCATTAGGGAATTTACCTGCCCGGGCCAGGCATGTAAATTAGTTTTTACCTCTCATTTGTTTGATATTCCACATGAGCAGGAAGGAAAGTTCACAGCAGCTTAGATTTGGGATTATCTTGCCATTTATTGACTAAATTCAAAGAAATCTGGCAAATAGTTTTTTTTTGGCCTTACCTAAACTGTACGTACATGGCCTTTAAATTAAAGTCATATGATCATCACATCATTGCCAAGAGCTTTCTTGTAAAGCACTCCATAGTAGATCGGAAGGGACTATCCTGTTTCATTTAAAGAATATACTGATTGAATAATTTAACATGAATGTTATTAGAAGGTGCTAATTCCTCTTCTTTTTTTTTAAAGTTACCTTTCCCGAAAAAGTGAAGAGTTGGCTGTAACTGAGGAGGAAAATATCAACAGATGCTTAAGGCTTCTTTCGGTAATTATATCATGATGTATATATAACAAGGTTGTTGCGTAGGTAAATATCACAGTTATGAGATGGAGAAGGAAGACCTTTCCCTGAGACAAAAATGGGGAAAACCCTGACAGTATTGAAGAGGTGTTTTCGTAGAAATAACTGTCAAATACTAAGGATATAAGCAATGCACGAGGGAAGGATTATGAATATAAGATTGATATTTTCCTCAGTAATGTGTTATCTAAGATCCTAAAAATCCTTGCCTCCCGCGATAATGTATTTTTATTGACTAAACAAAGAGGATGTGAGTGAAAATTTTTCTGATCTGCTTGAATAGAAATCATAAGAGTAAATATCCTTCTTCACGTATTGTAATGAAATATGAATCCGGATTGCGGAATTATTACCACAATATGTGTCATGTGTGGTCACTTTGTGAAACAGTTAAAAGTAGATTAACCCTTTCAGGACAGGAATTATTGAAGCGCTAAATTGATCACATTTTGTTCTTCAAATTGGCAACAACAATATTTTTCTTTTTAGTGCTACATAGTTCTAATAAGGTGTAATGTCTTTGAAAACAGTATACATGGTTAGCAACTTTTGTCGAAAAGTTGAAAAAATTTGATAAAAAGTAATGATTTTGAACTTCTCAATGTGTTGCCAATTTAAGGATTTTAAAGCTTATTCTCGTTTTTAAAATTCCTGGCATCAAATGCAATATAGTCATGCAACAAAAATGGACGTAGTATGTGCAGAAATTTTTGCTCTTTCTACTCATGCATCTGGTATATTTTGTAGAACTCTGAATCAGAAGTTATTGAGCCTCGAAAGGGTTATTTATCAAGACCTTTGATTTGAAGATTTGATGTGGAGAGAGAGAGAGAGAGAAAGTTGAGTAATTGGTGTGAGGATTCAATTTAATTCAATTCACTTTATTATTTCCACAGATCCAATAAAAAATCACAATAATGAGTAGACGTAACATTGTAAAATGTAATAAAATTCCACAACAATAAAACGTGTAATTCAAAGTGAAATGGCAACAAATGGACATTAAAGGAAATTAACAAAATTAGTTGGGGGACAAACATAACCCTAAGGTCTATCAAAGGCTTGTCCCAGAATATATAAAATAGAAGATACATTCAAGAGAATTACAGATGTTTTACCAACAAAGTGAAGAGCAAAAATATATCTCATCAGAGGGTGTATGACTTGATCAGTTCATATTCATATTTCTTTTTAACCTTGACGGAGTTGGAGAATTTGAGAAAAGAAGGGTTAAAATTCCTTCTTCCTTTGCTCTCCCTCAAAGGCCCTTCACATGCAGGTGAATTTTCCTGCTGTTAATTTAAGGTCATTACCTTGTTCCAAGAATCTGACAAAATGAGGAGATCCTCCTCTGCAATCTTCTAATTATGTAGTCATCATCTGTCAATCATGTCTTCTAAACACAGCCCCCTCGAGACTACTAAGTTTACCTCTATCTGACCAAATATAGTTTTAAGCTACGTTCATATGGGACTTGTGGTTTCAAAACTTTAAGTTAAGGAACAATGACTAGGGTCTACACGAGCCCGAAACAATGACGCTTGTTGTTCTGAGATTACAAGTCAAGCAATCATAGTTAAACATGAACAGAGATGTCATCGTTAACAACGAGTTTGCTAAACTTACAGTTTATTGAGTCCACACGGTCCATAACTACGAGGGAGGCCCCCCCGCTGCTCGTGGTTTCAGCATTAACTACAAGCTCGCTTGTGGTTCTGGAACTACAAGTAAACTTAAAGTTTCGAAACTATGAGTCCGTTATTTAAAGTTTAGTTCCCTCCGTGTGAACCTGACTTTAGAAGTAGTGGCCTTGCTTTGAAATGCACAAGAATTGCCAAGTGAGAATGAACAAGCCTAGAGCATGACTCAAGATATTATTTTTATGGTAATTAATTTAGAAATGTATGAGTTTGAGGAAATTATGACAAATTGTGCATCGGTTTTGCTTAATTCTTAATTTGTATTAAAAGTGTTTAGGCCTATAGACATCTGCCTTTTTGTTTACATCTTATATGAAGATTCAAGATTCAATATTCAGGATTCAAATTTTAATGGCCATATCTAATACAGAATAGAGAAAATTCAATTTTGATTAATATGACATGCATTGGAAATGTAATGAAAACAGTATGGAAGACGACTTTAGGAATTATGAGTTTCAAATTGTTCGTAGGGTGGGTCATGATTGAAATATGTTGCTTGCAAATATTATTCAAGGAGACTTTGTAGAGGCGCTCTCACCAGTATACCGCCATGGAAATGATGTTTAACAAAGTCTGTTGGAAGCAGACTATCAAATATTATATTCGATTCTCTTCAGAGGAGAATTGTGAAAGCAGATAGCCTATACCATCCAGACTCTGTTCAACTTCTTATCAAATGAAGGGGCGTGACTCATTTGGCAAAGAAGCTGCGCTATTCTCGCCCCTTCTCCATCTGTTTCTTTCCCCAGGGGTAAATAACCTTGTACCCTAGATTAAATGACCTGCTCTCTTCCAGGAATAATAATACCGGTGTTGATAGGACACGTTGGCAACTTACAAGCCTCAAGAGATGCACCTCAAAACAGAGCCTTGGTTCGCAAGATCTTGTTCTCTTCATCGACTTCTTCGTTTTTAGGGAGAACAGGTAATTCCTAATCAGATTAAAGAGGTACTAGGCACCTCCTCGATCAGACATCATTATCCCACAAGCCTGTTCCCATTGTTTTGAATAGGCCTGTTGCAGTCTCCCAACAACCCCATCCCCCCCCCCCTCCGAAAAAAAAGAATAATGATAATAATAATTTTAAAATATACAAATTTGGGTTTTGTTTTGTGTTTGCACCATCTATATTGTTGGCATTATCATGTCTTCTGGAAAACTGTTTGAGATAGGACCCTCATTTAAACATTGCTTGTTAGTTTTCTTGAAGATATCTACTTTGAAGAGTTGTTACATTTCTGAACGCCAGGTATGGTACACCAGGTATTCATCAAAGGTACTTTGTCCATTAGCTCCAACAAGCTCTAGCCTGAGATTATTAGTCTGATCAGTGCTTCTGGAGAAAAATGCTTGAGTTTAAACTTTTAAGTTATCTGTCCACAATAGCCTGAGTCCAAGAATTAGCTCAAGCTTCAGATCATATGTTTTAGATGATTTAGCCCACTAACTGGCCAACCAAAGAGCAGGCTATTTCACTGACAAGTCCTAGTTTGTATGGTGTAATATGTGGAGCTAGGTAGCGCAAGGGTCAAGTAGACTGTAGCTATCTGCTTCTTCACTATAAATTAGCTAATTGTGATTGAGCGAATGTTCCCAGATCAGGGCCCCCTGTTTCATAAAACTTGTTATCAAACAAGTGGCAATAACTGTTATAAGCTACTGAAATTCTTGCTTCTGATTGGCTGAGAGCAAATTTGCCATAGAAATGTGGCAGTTGTTACTGATAACAAGTTTTATGAAACAGGATCCTGAAGTAGTGGGCAATTTTGAAAACTTGGGGTAATGAAAACGGACCTCCAGTATTCATCATGATGTCCAGTCTGAGAAGCTACTAAGCTCTGCCCTCTAGAGGTCAAGGTTGAACAGTGTTAGGACTGACTTTAGTAGGATGAACAAGTTAAATACCCATCAGATGTGTGAAAGTTTGACCGCTCTTCTATGTGAAATTTGAGCTTTATCTAGAATCACACGTCATATACACAATGTATTGTATGGGGGCTGCACAACAATAGAAGACTAGGGTAGCACTTTGATGTACAGCATTAGCCTTTAAATGGGGATAAAATCAGTTAAATGCAAAGATATCAAGGCATAATCTTGAAGTTTACTGACATAAAAATATTAGTTCTTATTAATTTTTCATATATGTTTTGCTCTTTTAGACATATTGGGTGGTTTATTTTGAAGATTCAGGCCTAGATGATATTAGTTTGACCTGATATATATAAATCCATTGAAGACATGAATCACAACAATAATAAAAGCAATAACAGAATATACTAAGTATGACTCGTCTTAAACTGTCAACTCTAATCTGTTTCTCCTAATCATCTGGAGAGAAGGAGATTGAAAAGAACTCCTTGTACTGTAGACTATTCTCAAAGACTGTTTCAAAGAGTTGCTGTCAACATACTGTGATTAGGTCATGGTTTAAAATCACTCAATGATGGTATCAGCAAACTACCCTGCAAACTGCAAATCAACCTCACAGTCCTTTCACTTTTTTTCCCCCGTTCAAACCCAATTCACACTCCCTTTCAAAACATAATGTTGAACGTGGAGGATTTGTTTGGTCAGCACAAAGAAAGATGTGAGAAGTCTTACAGCACGAGAATTTATGAGTGGCTTTCAAATGTAATTTGCTTATCAATCATTTGTTATTTAGAATTAGTTTCCTGTGTTCATATGACTTTGTAATTATTTTTTAATCATGTAAACATAGCCCTTTATTTAGTCACTTTGGAAGAGAATTCCAGTTATGTGTCAGCATGTGACATGTGTTGGCCTTAACTGTTTGTAAACAAACCTTTTTTTTAAAGATGAAAATGAATTAATAGAAACATATTTTCAATTTTTTTTTAAAAATGAGATTGTAACATGTAGTTGCATGCTTTATGCATTACATTCTCCTCTCTCTCTCCACCCTTTCGTAATATAAATATAATTTCAACTATATGAACTGTAATCAGATAAGTCAATACCATTTTTGTAATAAGGCTAGTTCAGATATGAAGAGGTAAACCGCTTCCAAACAAGTACAGGGTTTTTAACCATAGCACCCTTCACATTTTGTGTATCTTATAACACACAGGTAAGTGATGTACGCATCTCAGTATGCGTAGGACCTTTCATGGCATTCATTTAATGCTCAAAACTGCCATGTTTTTTTATTTTTTGGCTGGTTACCGCTGCATATGTGAACGGGCCTTTAAAGGTTCCCTTCTATGAAATTCTAATTCTTGGTATTTTGTACATGATACTCATCTAAATTGAAAAATGACATCCGTTTGCAATGAATACGTATCTGAATATTTTTAAAATAATATTTTCCCCAGGTATTCAGGCCTAAAAGAGTCTGCTAAGCTCCGCCCCCTTTTAAACCCCGAATTCTCGTTCTTCGAGCATGATTGACGTGTGACGTCACAAACCGACATTGCCGGTGCTTGTTTACAATATCTTGCATATATCACGCGTGCAAACTAATTTGTATACCACCTCGAAAACCACCTCTAAAGCGAAGTATGCCGCAACTCTGTGTCGTTGCAGGTTGCAGCAACATCACAAAGGAGGGTGTAAGTCTACATTTATTCCCCAAAGACCCAAATATTAGAAGAAAATGGACCTCAAAAGTGAAACTAACTCGCGTCCATTGGAAGGGGCCGAGTGACCGCAGTGTCGTGTGTTCCGAGCACTTTTGTGCGGAGGACTTCCTCGATAGTACGGGGTTGCATGCGGCGTTTGGCATCAAGAAGAGGCCGTCCCTGAAGCAAGATGCCATGATTGCCATCCCCAAAATCAAACTTGGTCTACGGTATCTAAATTATATCTATTGATCAACTATCACTGTACCTACACTAACTTAGTCTACCGGTACTTGTTATTCATAGCACCACAATGAAAACAAGCAAGATAACAGGAGAGCTAAGAGTTTTCTGGATATCAATGTTAGAATTTACTAGAAACAAAACGCTACCACCCCAATGCACCTAAACCCTGCCCAAGCCTAGGCAGGGTCAGCAGGCAAACGACCGAACGGTGCGGCGTGTACACCTGCGCACGTCGAGCTCACTGCCTCGATCAGCTATCAGCTCAGCCTCATCAGGACTGGGGCATTTTACAAGCGCAAGCAAAATTCATAATTCGTGGATATGCGTAAATTAAAATTTATTCGGCAATCTAATTATCCAAAGGGAATTACTAGTTATAATTCCCAAGTCTCCCGTCGATATCTTCTCCGTTATTGAAATCAGGGACGTCTCTGTCATATAATCATAATCTTGGCCAGAATCCGACATGTCTGGTTCAAACATATACGGCCGTGCCCCTAATTCCTCTTTTATTTCTTCTTGGTTCTCCAAATCAGATATATCTGATCCCGAATAGGTGTCTTCGCTGTCTGAAAAAGATGTCATCGTTGATATAGGATTAAAAAAAAACTAAAATGAAGGGTTGTAATGGCACGAAATCGAAGCTAGGATCTACAGGAAGTTCAATAGCCTACACACACACTTTCAGCTTGCGTGGAGTCAAGCATTCTGAGTGTGACGTCACATGACGTCATCGATCGCTGGACCGATTTTCCAAAAATTTTAGGGGCGTTCCCAATTAATTTTTTATTTTCAAGTTTACAGATTAATGAATGGAATTCAGGTAAAATGGTTGACAGATCTGGATTCACAGTAGAAAAGTCTACTAATTGAAGTTCCTTTGTAATTCCATAAAAGGGAACCTTTAAGGGTTGGTTTTAAAGAGTCTTTCACATGTGAGAAAGGGGACCTGTAGTGAACTGCTCATGCCAGTGTATAGTTATGATTCAAACAGCCAATCAGTTGATAGGTTGCCTTATCTGACTTATCTGAGCCTCAGGATATTTATGATTGGAACCATGTGAATTATAATCATCATTTATGAAACTGATGCTATAGAAGTCATATTAGGCATTTAAGTTACTGTTACACATAACAGACCAAGTTAATATTAGATGAATGCAAAGAGATTTAATTTAGATATAATTTTGAAGTATTTAATCATTCAAAAGCATTTTGGAATGTGTAATTGCAAGAGAAATTGAGGTAGGAGTATTAAAGTTCAAAGCTGTTATCCCCTTTTGTTTGGATGCTTCAAATACAAGCAATTTTAGCAGAAAAAATTATCACCGTAAAAAAATCAGAATAAGAATTACAAATTTTCAATACATCTCCTTCATTCACCAAGCATTGATACTTTTTTTTTGGAGCTCTAGGCAAATAAGATATGGACTTCCTCTGACATATTCAGTTACAGTGAGTTGCAGGGGCATTTTCAGGATTTTGAAAAAGAGGGGGAGAGGGACACTTAAAAAAAAAACACGAAGGAAACAAGATCATATAAGGGGGTCATGGGACTGGGTCCCCCCCCCCCCCCCTCTCAAATGTGAGTTGTATGAGAGATAGGATGAAGCCGAATTGCTCAGATCATCGGGTTGAGCAAGGAGAAAGTTGAGAGAATTATGAGCCACTATAAATACTATCATAATTTTTCTAAAGATAGATTTGCCTCTTGAGTGTTTTTTTTACTCATTGTTCACTTGAAAGGTAGTATCAATATCATTAAAGGGAAATCCAACCTTAATAGCCAGTTGCTTTGAAAGAAAGAGGAAAAATCAGAGAAGCCAAATGGTGAAAGTTTGAACGAAATCGGACAAGCAATAAGAAAGTTATAAATTTTTGAAAGTTGTAATCACTATGCTTATGGGAATTTCAAATTGGCTGAATAGGTAATGTCACTGTGATGTAGCTGTGGACAACTCCCCCATTCGCTCTAACACACAAAATGACTAAAATGTCACTTTTTTTCAAAAGGCATTACTCAGTAGGATCTTTTCATTCATGAAGACCTATAACAATATGCTATCTCCAATATATTTTGAGTACAGCCCCATGGGTAAAAGTGCCTCGAAGAAAACCGCAAATTAATGATATTTATGAGTACGACAAATGGGAGAGTTGTCCACAAAAATCTCACAATTGACTCACCAAATTGCCAATTTGAGATTCGCATAGATGTAGTGATCTCATTTTTTCAAACATCTATAACTTTCTTAGTCCTTGTCGGATTTCTTTCAAACTTTCACCATCCTGTTTTTCTTATTTTTCTGCTTTCACACAAATCATCTTATTACCAAGGTTGCATTGCCCTTTAATGTGTATGCCTCCTCTAAACAATTTATTTTCAATCTATCATTGGAAGATCATAAATTTATGAAAATAGAATGTAGATTTCTGTATAATTTGTATACATTTTACTTTAATCTGATTGACAGTGCTATTCTCAAAGTAGTGACATAATATATATAATTATGCTTTCAAGTTATACTGAAATATGACAAGATAAGATAGCTCTTATTGGCTCAAAATTTGAGACTTTTCAAACTTTCATAACTTTTTCATTACATAACCGATTTTGATGGAACTTTTTAAAAATTGCTTCTCTCTATCATCTCTTTTCATTAAAATTGATTTTTCCCCAGAGTTTCATTCTTCTTTAATACTTACCTTTAAAACAGGTTTTCCTGTACTGACATCTCATGGTTTGAATTGTTGCCAGGTTCTTGTGCAGGGTAAATACTCTGGGGAAACAGAGAGAAAGCAATGGGGACAAGATAAAGATGACATTACTCTAGATCAGCTTAACCACAGAGTAACATGAGTAAACACTCGGGAATTTACTTGCCTTTTATGGTACGTTTATACTTACTTTGCGAAGGCAGAATGAGTGTTTTGAAATGCTCATCTAAAACGCCTTTTCATGGGGTACTGTTTATACTTCTTTTCTCCAGGTGAATTCGGGCTCTGCAGCTGATTTTGCAAACCTCATTGCACATGCTACTAGTTTATATGACGTCATATAAACACGTTTTAAATTATTGTGCATTTATGCTTCCCCAGAAACCATGTTTTTGGAGAAATGCCGATTCAAAACGCACCTTTTTGTGAGTTTTACATGAGTGTTTTAAATTGGTGTTTATGTGAAAATGACTGTGAATTAAAAGCGTAACAAAGGGCTCATTCTGGCCTGATAAATGCATCCTTAGATTATTATCACTTTTTGGTTGATGTAGAGAGTGTAGGTAGAAGGTATGATCATCAGAGCAAAGTCATCAACAAAGTACTTTTCTAAATGAGGGACCTCATATCGTCTGTTTAGAGCCAGAGGGTTGTTAACTCATATACTTTTTCATGGAATTAATGCCCTTCTGTCTCTCAACAAATCATAGGGCCATCATTGATTTTAATTTTAAAAACATTATCCCTTGACAACTAGACATTATTATGTGTAGTTATAAAATTCCTGTTGATGAGATTCTTTTCTTGCTTACCATAATTCCCTTTAAAAGCCCTAAACCTCTTCATCGAAATCTTGTCAAATGACAAAAAAAATAAATGAGATCTGTGGTATCATTAGCTGTGAAAATTTTTGTTGTTTATTGATTACGAAGAGTCATAAATATACAAAGTGCATATTTTTGTTTTGTTATCATATCCCTGTCCAATATTATTTTCTTTACATAAATGTGTATTGAGTGGCATAACTAATAGGGTAAAGGAGAATCATTTCCGTTGAGTAAAAAGAAACTATGGTAGAAATAACCAGAAATGAACCAAATATAAAGATTTGTAAACGTCCATGTTTACGATGAATTTTGCTGCTATGAGATTTGAACAGGATGGATCCATTTCAACAAGTGTCTTTAGAGATTAGTAATGCTTGTTGACATTCTCTCTCTCTCTCTCTCTCTCTCTTTGACCCCATTCACACTAAAATAGTAAATTGCACTGATTACAAGTAGACCCAAAGATTGCTCTGAAAGGAAAATTTTTGTCTTTTGTTATTGCGTAAAGCAAGAATCATGCCCTTGAGTAAAAAATAATGACCATATAAGAAAAAAAGGATTTTTTTTACATCCATGCTCTCCATGAATTTGTCTTTGTTGAAATTAAAACAGGATGGATCCATTTCTACAAGTGACTCCTTTAATAGAGATTGGTAATGCCTGTTGACATTTTTTCTCTCCCTTTCTCTCTTTGACCCCATTCACACTTGCACATTAAATCATTGTTATTATGATTTAACCTGAAGTTTTTTTTTCCAACTGGAAAATTAATTTACCTTATTACTGAACACTTTTATTGTCTTTTTTGCATCAGTGAGTCCTTTGCTATTGAAAGACAGGGTATGTTCCATGTTGTCATGTGTAAGGCCAGTTTAATAAAGGAGCTTAGCAAAGTGTAGTGGCACATAAATATCGCTTTCACACCTACCCGATCAGGAAAAATACCTGGTATTTTCTGATCGGGTATTCTCCCCCGATCAGAAAATACCAGGTATTTTGCCAGTGTGAAACGAAAGTACTCGTAATATCCCCGCAAGGAAATACCCGGAATTTAGTAGGTACTTTCTCAAATCTACGCGTACTTTCTCCAAGGTCGCGGGGATATTTGCAGTGTGAAAGCAAATTACAAGAACTAGCTATTATGGCCATCTCTCGCATCGCACGTCCACCGCTGCAGAAGCAGTGAATTTGAAAGCGCGCGCCTCGTCTGCAAAATAAACCGTACTGCGCATGCTCATAACTTCGAGAACTTTCCTCGAAGAGCTCTGGTTCGGGGAGGTGTGAAAGCGCGAAATAATTATCGGGTATTTTGGGGCCTGAACAAGTTCTCGTAATTTACGGGTATTTTTCCTGATCGGGTAGGTGTGAAAGCGCCTAAAGATGCATCTGTTATGCAAAAGGCATGTATAATTGTTTGTTTTTCGGTTTATAGGGGGGGGGAATGTGATTTGACATATCTGAATGACAGTTTTCAGTAATCCTAGTGAGTGAAATAGAGATATATTTACCAGCACCATGTCCTAATCATATGATTCTACCTCTAAGCAGTCAAGTTATGATTTCCGACAATTAAAGGGTACCAATCACCAAAAAATATTGTGCTCTGTATGTTAGAGGTTTTATGTTGTACTATATTCAGAATATGGACTTTAAAATATTACTTCTATAAAGAGATATTGCAAGTTTAACTACACTCTCTATAAAAGCGACTCGTGAGTAGACTGTTCGATGCACTCGTACGCGCTCGCCAAGATATGGGCTCACACAGAACCCAACTCAGAGTTCGATTCCGTGCTCGCACCTTCATGTTATCCTTTATTTCCTTCATACTCCTTAACTGTTGACCTATAGAATGCCAGATAAAGTTCTTTGAGGTTAATTTAATACTTTCTAGCTGTACACAATTATTTTTTCAGGTGATTGGTATGCTTTAAACAGTTTGCATTCCATGCAGACGCATATTTACATATCTCTACCCTTCCCTGAGATACCTGAGCTCTTGTCTACATGTTTAATATGTGTTACTGTTAGATTGCTGTCAGAACCAGCAGATCAATCTAATGGGGCACTTGTAGGTATGTTGTGGGTCTTCCCTCTCAAATAGGGTCATTCTCACGAATATTTGTGTTCAGGTTAAGGAATAAGCGTCAATTCATTTTTTGAGTGAGAATGGGGTTTATGTCTTTTTCCCCCTTTCTCTTTGAGTGCGTTTATGCCCACATTTACAGGCCAGAATGAGCGTTTGGAAAGGCATTTAGTTCAAAACACGGTTACATCCTAACTCATGTTTGTATAATCGCCAATTTAAAACACCGATCGTAAAGTCACAAAAAGATGCGTTTTGAATCGGCATTTATCAAAAAAGACGGTTTCTGGGGAAGCATAAACGCACTATCATTCGTAAACACGTTTATAATGATGTCATGGAAATATATTTCCGGTTCACGTGAAAATCCACACACCACTTGTGCATGCATATATAGCGCAGTAACTAAAAACTTTCGAAAAAGAACGCGCCCCAACTTGACCTGATCTCCTGGGTATTGTAGCACGCGCAATGCAGGATTGCAAATCCAGCTCCAGAACCCAAATTCGCCTGGGGAAAACAAGCATAAACAGAACCCCTTGGAACTATGTTTTAGATGAGCGTTTCAAAACGCTTATTCTGCCTTTGCAAAGTAAGCATAAACGCACCCTATGTCTCTCATACCCCGGTCACACTGAAGAGGCCAACACCAGACCAATAATAAATCATTGAAGAAAGATACCATTACACTGAATGGCCAAGAGTTACAGGGTGTTCAGACACAAAAAATTTATACCCAAAAAATTATGTGTCTGAACGCTGACTAATGAAACGTCGTATAACGAAACTGGGGTCAGAGCATCATTTCAAACTAGTACTTGATAACGAATCACCTTTCCATGTGTGTCTGAACGTATGGTGACCATAGAACGGTATAACTAGGTGGGGCTTAACGTGAGCGCGCGCAAAAGGTGTCCTTACCACGGGGCAGGGGCTAGCGGCGACCATAACAACATGCGCAGTGGAAAACTGTGCATCTATACAGTGTTTTTTCTAATCAGTCGAGATATGTGTC
This sequence comes from Heliocidaris tuberculata, assembly GCA_025618425.1. Lineage (NCBI taxonomy): Eukaryota > Metazoa > Echinodermata > Echinoidea > Camarodonta > Echinometridae > Heliocidaris > Heliocidaris tuberculata. The sequence goes on from CM046834.1 coordinate 2,641,974, forward strand.
TGAACGGTCCGTCTGCTATACGATGAAAATTTTATACAACGTTTCTTTATCGAGTTTCGGTATAAACGTTTTGTGTCTGAACAGGGGGGTTTATCAAGAATTGTTCAGGTTGGAGACTGTTTTGAAGGTGTGACTTGGGTATGGTTTCCATCTCTCACATTTTTTATTTTTTCATTGCTGAGCAGCTTTTAAACGCAAGAGGAAACGTGCAATTAATAACTATGTCAGGGCATGGCTGCATGCCACTGGCATTTGTTGTCGAGTGTGATTCGTTGCCAAGAAAGTTGTGTCAACTCTCGTTGAGAGTGATAATCGTTGATGCACCCAGCGATTAGCTATGAATGTAGACATAGTTACCCAGTTTTCCAATGCTGTGTTACTAAGAGGTGAATGAGTTCACAGTCAAAGGTACATATTAAACATTGCAGGGATAAGGCCTGGGCCCATATTATATTCACTACTTAAGTACGAAATATGAGTATTTTACTTCATTTTCCGCAGAGATAAAGTACTCGAGCATCTTTGATATTCATTTGAATCTTTTGGCTAAGTATTTTACCCTAAGTATAGGAAAGTTCACTGACCCAGAACATTATTGAGGTCTAGATTTGAAATTGAAGTGATGTTCAAGGGGGGAAGAAGTTCATTTAATTGCAATGTAGGTGAAACACTTCTTACGTTTCATCTAGTTCTTATGCTAAACTAAAAGCTCCTTTAAAGTAAATAGGCCTACACATTATTTCTTCCATAAATGTATGTTGTCAGTTGAGAGTCCGAGGGGCATTACCTCTGTGCAAAACCATATAGTGCCCCCCCTTTAGTCATTATTTATTTTAATATGTGCCATTGTGTCTGTGTGTAATGTGAAGTATAATTTTCCAAACACTTTGTTCCTCATAATTATTCATAGTTGTCGTACCCATTTAAATTTCAAGAAGGGGACCCAAAATTCCATTAAGTCAACTTGTGATTTCTCCATGTTGTTTCTAAGAACTTTACCTAGCTTTTACATGGAGGTTACATTTTTGCTCAAATTCATTTAGGAGGTTATCTGAAACCATGGTAATTCAAGGTACTTCATCCCTTTTGCAGCCCTAAATTTTGAAGTTGTATGAGTATGCGATAAATTGCTAAAGAATTATAATTGGAAAACTTGTGTGGATGTGAAAAGGATTACAATTTGCTTTTAAATATTAAAGTAATAACAGCAATTTGGTTATTCTGTATTTTTTTTCAACTCAAAAAAAAAAAGTGTAATTTTTGTAATTATTTTTTTTACCATTGCTAGTACATGTACTTGCATTGATTTCTGAATAGCTCCCTCTGTGACAAAAGCAAGATTTTCATTTCTTACAAAGAAGTTATAGAACTTGTGACCTTAAAATTTCATAGGCAGTATCTACAGGATGTCTACTAAAATTGTGCAAAGTTTTGCAGAATTTTGTGTAAGTCTGCAAAAGGGATGAGTACCTTTAAAGTAGATATTCATTGATTTTTAAAACTGACTTAATTTTCATTTTTGCGTAGGTGAAGCTTAGACCGGACAAGTTTGTCAAAATTCGACGCTTGCAAACATTCGAAGTAATGATTATTATCAATTACAAATTGCTAAAAAACAGCCCCGACATAGCACCTGAACAGCTCTCCGAAAGCCGCTGAAATGTGTGACGTCAAAGGGAGGACGTTAATTGCACAAGCAGACGATGTCCCATAACATCTCACATATTTTCAGTGCCTGTTTTGTCATCTTCTCCTCAGTTATTTCACTTCACTAGCATTAGTCTATTATGTTTAATCCATATATTGCCTCACTCTAAACCCCGCGCATGGGTTTATTTGGATGGAAAATGAAGCATTACAAGAATAAAGGAATCAGTTGCTTGTAAACAAAATAGACGCCATTTCATTCACAGCTGCATACACCGCTGGAAGTTCGGCGTTGAATGAGGGATAAATACCGTCCTTGCAATCATTCAGCGGGCTTTTCAATTTGAAAGTGTGGTTTCTTTGATTGTTCATTAACCCTCATCCTATATATTTACAAACAAAAGATTTCAGTAATCAGAATCTGTTTCATTCCCATTTTAGAATGGTGTGAAATATGGGCACGTTTGAATACACTAAATTCTTTATAATTTGAGAAATAACTGCACTGCACTTATGTTCATTCTTTATGGGACGTCGTCTGCTTGGACAGGATTGTTCCCTTTATTGACGTCATTGAAACATTGTTATTTTTCTGGCGAAGCGCTTGTATATCGCAGATGCTGGGAGGTAGTTTTATTTGTATTATTGTTTAATTACCTGATATGTAGTTGACTTTAAACTGATACGATTGCTATCTGTTAACTTGCCAGTTTCTAGTGATACATTATTTATCATATTTGTGATTTTCTTTGAATGTGTACTTTAAGGTTGAAATCTCCCCTGTGGAGTAAAATAAAGGTATATAAACTATGTTGCCCTTTCGGACATAATGGTGCCACACCCACGCATGTAAGATGCGTAATACATTCTACACTTGTGGAGGTTTAACTCTTTCAGTGCTGATGGCACGTATATGTGACAGATAGACTTGTCATTTTCATTCACCAGTTGCTCGACCACAGGAAAGGTATATGGTGGTCAATGTATGTCAAAATTTTGAGCATAAATCAAGCATTATAAATATATGATTATAATTATATGCTACCATAGAAAATTTCAGAGAAAATTGCAGATTTTCAAAAAGATATTACCTTTTTTCAACATTAAACAATAGTAAACAAATGAGAAATCAAAATATAATGGACAAAAAAGAAATTCAAATGTAATTTTCAATAATTCTTATGCATAAAGTTGGGTAAAGTAATAATCTTTGGTGTCATGAGAAATGGTAATAAATTTCCTAGAAGTTTTGTACACAATATTTTGTGAAATGATAGATGGTTAATGAAGTGCAGACATTTGAAAAGTAAGCATTGATCACATTTTGGTAAAAAGAGCTAAACCCCTTGGCACAGTAAGAGTTAAACCATGAGTTAAGGTAAACCTCCTTTGGGAATTTGGTCTTTTTTCCGAGTATGATTATCAATACAGCAGAGATGAAAAGAAAAAAGTGATATCCTTATATTTATGAGGGGGGGGGGGGGTGTTGCAGATGCAGAACTGGAAGAATAATTTTTATGAGGAACATGACATTTTGATGTTATGTTGATTGATGATATGCAGGTTTGAATAGCATAGAAAGGAAAATAATGAACAAGCTCATATTTGTTGATTCACATCTTGGGAACAAGGTTAAGGTTTCTCAGCTAGGACACACCATTAAAATAGATAGGGTCTGTTCACATAAAATCACCTTGGACTTCTCATGACCCATTCACACTGACATTCCCTGCATCTTGTATATATTTTCCTTAAATTTGTTTCTTCTTCACTTATAATACATTGCTTGCTTATTATTGAAAACATTTAAGATTCAAATGTGTAATGGAACTATAAAAATACTTAGAGAAAATCTGATACATGTATTATTAGTCTGTAACAAATTTCATGTTATATCCTATCTGTTATTGCTATTTTATTACTGGAGCATACAAGTAGATAGAATGTAGTATACATATCTCAAGCAAAGCAAATCTTTAATTAGCAAGATCAAAAATTTATTTGGCAAACTGCAATCAGAATCTCACTTTTTTCATTTGAAGAAAAGATATCTCAGTAATAAAATTAGTGATATTCTTATTGCTTTTAAATCCCGCTATTAGTGCATTTTTAATGAATGACCACAATTATTTGCCATGACTCTTTACATATCGCACGTGTGAACACTGAACAGACACAAAATAGTGAATTTTAAATCGCAATTCAAATCTCACTTTTTTTTCTTGTGTGTGAATGAACATTTTATTATACTTTGAAATAATAGTCACTATCAAATGATAAGGATATACAAGTATTTGTAAGTTCCTGGGTCTGACAGGTGTTTAGTCTTTCCTAGAAATCCAAGCAACAGGTTCAATTCCCTATGTCAGCTGCCATTCTGAAGTACCAGCAAGACCTCCTAACAAGACTCCATCAGAATAATGCCATCTCAACCTATAAAAGTGACAGGTCTCATCAATTCTGAGATATTTTGATATTTATTACATGTATCCCCATCCTGAAAACAGACATGAGTACAGCTCTTCCAGGGCCTGTTTCATAGAACTTGTTATCAGTAACAACTGCCACATTTCTAGGACAAATTTGCTCAGAGAAGGATTTCAGTAGCTTATAACTTAACTTATTGCAACTTGTTATTGGTAACCAGTTTTATGAAACAGGGCCCAGACTTTTTTTATGATGTATTTTCTCAAGAAGGTCATGACTATGTTATCCTTCAACCTACCCAGAAGCTTCTAATCCCCCCCCCCCCCCATTTTTATTGATTAAAAGACAACAATCAAATAACAATATAATCAAGATAGAATAAGAGAAGGAGAGAATAAAATATAAAGAAAAAAAAAACAGTATACAACATGGATACATATCACAAGATCAAAAGTAGGCACTTTCAAATATAAGTTATTACAAGTCAAATCTCAATTTAGGAAAGTGTATTGTAAGCAGAAGCTTCCAATTTTTTACCCTAGTGCATGCAATTTCAGCAACCTTTGCCCCAGTTTTGATATGAACTCATTGTAGAGTGCCCGCATGTTTGGATGCAATTACTGAATGAATGCTTTATTTTAGTCAGTTTAGCCATGTTTGTGTTATGGTTACCATTTAGAAAATTATTGTATTAAAGATGAAGAATGAGACGAAAAAAGGAATGGGAATATTCCCACTAAACTAAGAATATTCATACATGGAAGTCAATCTCTTTTAAAGGTTAGGCTATGTTTAGTACTGGCTGGATAGAATTACATTTTAAAATGTGTAACACTAGCTATATGTTCACACAGATAAGTTACTAGTATTGCAAAGACTATAATATTAGGAAAGCCTACTTGAAATGTTTTTGTCATTACAGTTATTTAAAGGAGAATGAAACCCTGGGGAAAAATCAATTTTAATGAAAAGAGAGGATAGAGAGAAGTCATTTTTAAAAAGTTTCATCAAAATTGGTTACTAAATGAGAATGTGACAGGTTTAGTAGTACAACTCTCCATATGTTTTGTACACAAAAATTCATATTTTCCCCATTATTTCTCAAGATGCAGCTTGTCTCCTTCTTAGCTCAAGATATATCATGGGAAAATGTATTTTACACAACATATGTTGAGTTCACAAAAAGACATGCAGCATCTTTAGAGATAATGGAGAAAATACGACATTTTGTGAGAGTTGTACTAATAAAACCTGCGTTTTGAAGCAACATTGCCAATTTGAGGATCGCCATAGAAAGTTAATTGGGACTTTTCAAACTTTCATAACTTTTTCATTTTGTAACCGATTTTGATGGAACCTTTTTTAAAATTGCTTCTCTCTATCCTCTCTTTTCATTAAAATGGATATTTCCCCAGGGTTTCATTCTCCTTTAAAGGTTATAGCTATGTTTAGTACTGAATTGATAGAATTACATTTTGAAATGTGTAGCATACTGTAAGTTACTAGTATTGCAATGACTAGAATATTATGAAAGCCTATTTGTAATATTCTTGTCATTGCAGTTATTTAAACTATCAAAAATTGCAACAGAATTTACCATATAAGTATCGTAAACACTGATATATATCAGAAGGTTCCATAATTTCTACAAAATTTGATCGTGCAAGTGATGCAGGAAATTTCATTTCAGTGATCTACTTTCAAGAAAGATATGATCTGTGGTATTTGATGAGGAAACATTTTATGCTTCCTGGTTGGGTCATCTGAAATATTGTTAGTAAACAAGAATAAGCAGTTCCCCAATGTCTACATCTGATCTCTGTACATTTTCTCAATGTCTCATACATTTTACATTCACGTTAATGGGTAATTTATGTCCCCCAATTTCCGAAATTTATGGAGGATGCATTGGAAGTTGACATTGGAGGGGCTTTTATGTGCCCCCTAGGAGATCAACCAATGATTGTTCTCCCTTATATAGCATTTTCCTCTCTAGTGAGGTTACCCCTATGGGAGTCATTATACTATGACTGAGAATACACTCCTTCACTAGCTATGTTCACACGATGCCACTACCATTGTAGTTTTCAACTTTACATTGCGAAACCTGGAAGTTTTAAATGACCCACTAACGACATAAAAACAATAATAATAATAATAATAATAAACCGTTCTTGTATAGCGCATATCACATGATATAAGGTCCCTATGCGCTTCCAAAGGGTTTTGGATATTATTACCCTGGCTTTAGCTCCGGCTGCCGTAATCAGCGCACAGTGCATTTCAAGGAATAAATCCTGCCAGGTACCCATTTAACACCTGGGTGGAGAGTGGCAAACGTGGATTAATGTCTTGCCAAAAAACGCTAGTGCCGGGCTGAGATTCGAACCCTCAACCCTTGGATTGATCATTGGACATTGGACAATGACTGATCGAGGTTTAAAACTACAAGCCAAGTAAGCAGTCGTTATAGATATTGTAACTACAAGCTGGCAAAACCTCAAAGTTAATCGTGTCTGCAAGGCACATAGCTCTGTGTGATTAAGGACCCTCGCGGCTCATAGTTAGCATGCTAACCGTGAGATCATTTTGTGGTTTAAAACTTCAAGTAAACTTTGAAACCCAAGTTCATCCACATAGACCTTAACTACAAGATAACCTCAAAGTTTAAAACCATGAGCTAAACATAAAGTGTAGAGCCTGTCGTGTGAACCTAGCTACTGAAATTCTCTAACTGCTCCCACTTCTGTTATTATTTTACCCTTTTCTTCATCCTCCCTTCCCCTTCTCTCATTTCCCCTTCCTATCTTCTAACCCCTTCAAACCAGTGAAATGATAATTCATCCTTCATGAATTCTCTCAGAGAGCATCACTGTCACAATTCCTCAGTTATGATCTCCTAATTGTCCATCAAATTTATGATTCCTTTGCAGGTGTGTTTATTGCAGGGGCAAGCAGTTGCCCCCCCCCCTTCCCTTCTCAATCACCATGGAAACCACTGAATCTTATGCGTATTGTACAGTAGAACCTAGCACCTTTCATAAAACTTTTTATCAGTATACTATTAATACATGGTTTGGAGTGCGTTAGTGCGATCTGGCAACACAAAGGTTTTTATCGTGGTGTACTAACGCACGAGGCGTAGCCGAGTGTGTTAGACACCACGATAAAAACCTGCGTGTTGCTGGATCGCACTAACGCACGAACTCACAACCATGTATTAATAGTTTTATAAAACGGGTCTACAATCTTAGTGTTTTCTTACAATCTTAGTGTTTGATCCGGATTAGCCGTGCGTTAGTCCCGTCGCCGTGCGTTATCACTTTTTTTTGCACGGTCACGTGGTGTTATTAGACCAATCAGGATGGCTACATTCTTGAACCCGTTTTATAATAACAACTAGCACATTTCTATGACAAATTTGCTCTCAGCCAATCAGATGCAAGGATTTCAGTAGCTTATAACAGTTATTGCAACTTGTTATTGATAACATGTGTTATTGATAACATGTGTTATTGATAACATGTTTTATGAAACAGGGCCCTGTACAGAAAAAAAACACTCGTGGGAGACGCATAGAGCAGTCTTTATAGACAGGTGGTCTTTCTATACAGGTGGTTGCTACAGCAGGTTCTACTGTATATCGTTTGTTTGAAGCAAGAAGGGCATTAATTCTGTTAAAGTATATGAGTTAATGCCCTTCTGACTCTCAACAGATGATATATGCCCTTCATGAGAAATTGCTCAATGAACATAATTTATAATGCTTGTTTCATTGTTCTTTTCATGAAAGCATGCACAATTTACCAACTAGTTTAAGTGTTTCACATTGTGTGTGTGTAGAATGACAGTCATTGCATTCAGATTCAAGTTTTTATTTATGAAAAGAACTATCACTTTCAAATTGTTATGTTATGAATAGGACTGGTATAAGTTTTGAAAGGGTTGGAAATTTCCATCTTCCAACTCAGTGTAGTAGTACATGTAGTAGTAGTAGTAGTAGTAGTAGTATGATAATAGTAGTAGTAGTAGTAGTAGTAGTAAGTAGTAGTAGTAGTAGTAGTAGTAGTAGTAGTAGTAGTAGTTAGTAGTAGTAGTTAGTAGTAGTTAGTAGTAGTTAGTAGTAGTAGTAGTAGTAGTAGTAGTTAGTAGTTAGTAAGTAGTAAGTAGTAAGTAGTAAGTAGTAAGTAGTAAGTAGTAAGTAGTAGTAAAAGTGGTAGTGGTGGTGGTGGTGGTGGTGGTGGTGGTGTACACAGAAGCTGTTCACAAAACTGAAGCTGTTGCTCAGAATTTAAATTCCATATTTTTAAAATATCACCAGATGTTTTCAAATGGAATTGGATCATTGAATAGAGTTACTGTACATAGACCAAGATATTATTTATTCATAAATGTAGCTAAATATAAAATATGTTTTGAACTTGACAGATTCTACAAAAATGAATTGTGTTCAGCATACAGCAATAATATAGGCATATCAACAGTATAGCAAACAAACAAAAAAGCTGGAGGACATTTTTCCAGTTTACAGAAACACTTGAAAATCTTTATTTGAAATACATTGCAGAAAAATGATAAGTTGCTTCTCTAATTTGCATAATTATATTCTAAGTGGATATATGAGACTATAAGTGAGTCATGACTATTACACACTCCTTCCTCGTTAAAAATGAAACATTGTCCGAGTATTTATGAACATGTACATATTTGTAGATATCATTGTATGAAATGGCATGAGAGTAGATACAGAAAGGAAGTCTACAGATATTCAAGTGTACATTCTTTGTTTTTCATATCGAATAACTGTTATAGGATAAAGTAGTTATTTCTGTATTTTGTGGGAAGAGGGAAGAAATATTGCGCTTGCTGTTTTAGTGTTTGTAAGTATTTTTCCATAACAGATTAATTTTGCTACATATCGGTGAATCATACCTGTAGTGATAGATTTATCCCCCAAACTCATTTGAAAATGAAAGTTTCTTTAAGCACAAATATGCCAGTCATATATCTGGAAGAGTAGATAGTTTATGACAATTTATGACAAGAGATAAACTCCCTCTTTCACGTTCAAAGTGAAAAGAATAAAGGAAGATAAATTCTTTTAAAGGGCATTCTGCAAAAAAACAAAGCTGCAACTATGATGGATTTTCACCCATATAGTTTGAAGAAAGAATCTCCCATTTGGATTTTACAAGTCTTAAATAATTGCAATTAAAGCCTGGATTGATATCATCAGGACTGACCTATAAAACCTGTATGTAGATCCTTCTGTTGAGGGGGTATCTCATTGGCCTGGAGACTAGGTGGCGACCTGGTGGTGACTCGAGTCTCCGCTGGTTGCGGAGATGTCTCTGGGACGTCTTCGCGACGTCTCCTGGAGACAAGCCGGGTCTCCGGGGAATCGCAGGAAATTCAAACATGTTCGATTTTTTTGGAGACTTTTTCCAGTCTCCAGCAGGTCTTGGAGATGTCTCCGCGACATCTCCATCAGTTGTGGCGACGTCGCAGAGACTAATTTTGTCCGCGACTTGGGAGACGTCTCTCCGCGACGTCTCTGCGATGTCTCTGAGACCTGCTGGAGACCAAGGAGACTGAGGAGACATTGTAGTGACGTTGCGGCGACGATGCGGCGATGTCGCGGAGACGTCTCCAAGACCTGCTGGAGACTGGAAAAAGTCTCCAAAAAAATTAAACATGTTTGAATTTTCCGCGACTCCCCACAGACCCGGCTAGTCTCCAGGAGACGTTGGGGAGACGTCTCCGCAACCAGTGGAGACTCGGGTCGCCACCAGGTCGCCACCTAGTCTCCAGGCCAATGAGATACCCCCTTTAGATTTTGAGTTTTTTGGTCTCCCAAGTCACCGCGACTGCCGCGGCAGTTCGCAGCGATGTCTCCCTCAATGAGATAGGCCCTTTAATTGATCCTTGTTTGAAGCTATTTCTATATAAGACTCCTCTAATAAAAAAATCAAGTATTTCACTGACTTAGAACTTCCAGTTATTGATGTTTAACTGGTATGAAAAACAAATTTAGCACTTAAATTCAACTGAATGTAACTGAAATGAATAAAATTAATACTGAAATGAATGAAATAAAACCTGCTCATTGCTTTAGACATTATCATTGCACAATGGAAGTTTCCTTTAAGCACAAATATGGCAGTCATATATTTGGAAGAGTAGATAGTTCATGACAAGAGAAAAACTCCCTCTTTCATATTCAAAGTAAAAAGAATCTAGTGTATGATATTTTCGCATAGAATGTCATATAGATTTACATGTAGAATGGAAACATATCTGGCAATATAAACCTCATATAATGTGACCAATGGTTGTGTAATGTGAGATAAAGGAACTATTATCTCAATTCAGCACTTGAAAACTACTCATGAGTCATTATTTGTTTTAAATACATTGTTCTTAAAGGTAAGCTATGTAAAACATTTAATTCACGAAATATAATATTTTGTTTTGAATGTGCCTAAAATAGGACTCAAAAGTTCCTTCTGAAAAGCCTGTATTCATAAAATTTGTATGTTGAAGTATAGATAGATGTGTGCCTATGAAAGTAAGTTTAGAATTCACAGTTAATTTTTTGGTACAGGACATATTGTTATTTTTTCCTAATCTGCTTTAATCTCACAGACCCAATCTAGATTTAATGACATGATGACACAGGAAAAAAGAATAAGAAAGTTTGCAATGGGGCAAATATGATCACCAAATGTATCATATTATGCAGTAACTAAACTGAGCATTAAAACAGTTAGTGATAACAACTTTAATATTGATTGTACAAAATTTGGGGTCAGGATAAAAAAAATGCATATTTCTTAAAGGAGAATGAAATCCTGGGGAAATATCCATTTTAATGAAAAGAGAGGGTAGAGAGATGCAATTTAGAAAAAGTTCCATCAAAATCGGTTACGAAATGAAAAAGTTATGAAAGTTTGAAAAGTCTCAATTTACTTTCTGTGGCAATTCTCAAATTGGCAATGTTGCTTCAAAATGGCAGGTTTAGTAGTACAACTCTCAATATGTTTTATACACAAAATTTTATATTTTCTCCATTATCTCTAAAAATTTTGCTTGTCTTTTTGTGAAATTAACATATGTTGTGTCAAATACATTTTCCATGATATATCTGGAGCTAAGAAGGAGACAAGCTGCACATTGAGAGAAAATGGAGAAAATATGAAAATTTGTGTACAAAACATATTGAGAGTTATACTACTAAATCTGTCACTTTGAAGCAACATTGCCAATAGACCGCTTCGGTAATGTATGCAAATTTTATACATACCTTTCAAACAAAGGTTGTTCTTGACAACCTGAAAGCTTGCCGAGGCTTGCCGAAGACTTGCCGGACACTTGCCGGACATAGAAACAGATAATGTATGCAAACTGGATTCCAAGCATTGAGGCTCATTTATAAAAAGCAGGTTAATGGAATAGATCGTCACTATGTGCTCAGAGAATTATATGCATAAATTTGCATGCATTACAGAAGCGATCTGTTTGAGGATTGCCATAGAAAGTAAATTGAGACTTTTCAAACTTTCATAACTTTCTCATTTCGTAAACAATTTTGATGGAACTTTTTAAAAATTGCTTCTCTCTATCCTCTCTTTTCATTAGAATGGATATTTCCCCAGGGTTTCATTCTCCTTTAATCTACTCTCAATAGACCTGTTTACTAATGCATTTCAAGTTATGCATGTTTCCCTCCAAAATCCTTAGTTACCAATTATTTAGTGCACCTGCTATGCATAATGGCATCTCTATAGATGGAATCCATTTTGCATACATTAGCTGTTGCTACGTTTGGCAAGCCTCTGACAAGCTTTTGAGTTATCAAGAGAAACTTTTGTTCAAGAATTATGCATAAAATTAGTATACAGCTTTTATTTAGATTTGCTATTCCTGTGGGTTGTGTGACACATAATGTAGTAATAGGCCATTTTCATAATGTAGGCCTAATCAAATTTATACGCATTTGCCTAGTAACAAACTTTTACATTCACCTGTCAAAAGCTATTCTTTTTCAATGGTCGGAATGCAAATTGCATGTATTAGGCGTTGTTAGGTTGGACAAACATTTTAGCAACACTTAATGTATGCATGCAATCTGCATTTTGACTATTGAAATGCAATGACTTGTAAGTAACAGGTGGATGTAAATAGTTTATTACTAGGAGTGTGACAAAGAGGTAAGCATTAAATTTGAATGCATTATGAAAATGGCCTATTGTTCCATGGTAAATTTCGTACACTAACCATAATACGAATTTCAATCCTTGATCCAACCATATATCAGGGCCCCGTTTCATAAAACTTGTTATCAAGAACAAGTTGCAATAACTGTTATAACTTATAAGCTACTGAAATCCTTGCATCTGATTGGCTGAGAGCAAATTTGTCTTAGAAATATGCCAGTTGTTACTGATAACAAGTTTTATGAAACAGGGCCCAGACCTCATCCCTAACCCTAAACTGTCATTTATATTGCAGCCCTTAAAAGGAAGGTTGAGTTCTGGGAAAGGTAAAAAGTAATTTGTGAGCTTTCTCATTCTTATTATGTTAGTTTAGAAGATTATTATAGTAAATATGTCCCCTGAAAAGCATTGCTCTTCAAATGCCCTCACATTAAAAAAAAATGATAAGAAACAGCTGAAATGTTCAGGCTGAACATTTGTGTGTAGTCCACACATTTCTGTGTGCAGTGCATGTGACTCTCAGCAGGATTGAGTCAATTTCTAATAATTTTGGCAATTCCAAAACCTCACAGTACACACCAATTGTTATGTGCTATATGATCAACCTTTCCCAATTGCTTTGAGACAATTTCTTTCACAATTCAATCTCATGACCAGAACTCAACTTTATCTTTAATCCTACATCTTTAACAAAATACAACCCAGAGCGATTGTCACCTGACTCACCTGAGCAAATTTCTGATCACCTACTTGTGAGTGCCTTTAATAGTCTTTTAGCATTTATACTGATCATTTTACTTCAGTTTTCCAACTAAGCAGGCTAAAATTAGAATTGGGATTTGTCCAATTAGCTACAAATAATAACTGGAGCCATTTTTATTTATTAGGAAGGAAGAATGACCGGGTATCTGGCAGGAAATGTCTTTTCTTTTTTATAATCTCTTCAAATGTTTGGTAGATGAGTTGGCACTGTACAGCACAGTTCTCCAAGATACATAGTGTAAAAGAAAAAGTTTACATTAGGAAATGCCATCAACAGTGTGAACAGGTTTCTCATAATATCATATTAGAGATAATCCAAGCCACAGTATGAACACATTTTTGTCAGCATATGAATTAGACCAGTTTATGGTTTCTGTCACCTTTTTTTTTTTAATGCATGCGTGCACTCGTGCTGATCTGTACATCCCCACAAATTCACCCTCCCCGTAAGAAACAGACTACATATGAACCTGTTCCTTGCACCCCAGATTAGAGATAATGTAGGCCATAATATGAACATATTTTTACAGGTTCCTCATGTAAAAGACATGAGGCCGTACAAGCCCAAATGTGAACACTTCCTTCTCATGCATGTACATCAGATTAGAGATGGTGTAAGCCACAGTATGAACATGACTCTAGAAACATAAACATGTGTCTCATAGTATCTGACTAGATACACTCAAGTTACATTACGAACACATTTTAGGGAGCATGCGAATAGGTTTCACATACAGCAGACTTGGGACAATGCAGACCAGCAACTGAAGAAAAGGTTTTTTCATATCAGACTAGAAATAATACAAGCTACAGTATGAACACAGTTTTGACAGCATGTGAACAAGTTCCTCCTATTCCAGACTAAAGGGCAATACAAGTTACAGTGTGAACACATCATTAGCCTGGGATGAACAGGTTGGACCTATGACATTGTGCTGTATATAAGATGAAGACAGTGGTTTAATGTTGCCATTGAGATTTGAGACTCAGCGGGAGAGCGCTCACTCAATGACAAGTAATGCCATCAACAAATCACAATTGTTCACAAAATAGCCAACCTAAACAAGAAGAAAGGAAGAGAAAGGGGAATCTGGTATAAAATTAGAGACCAAGAATGTAATAAAATGTTTAAAAAGGGGTGGTGGTGGTGGTGGTGGTGGTGGTGTGTAAAGTGTTAGTGATATGAAGACATTCAAGAATTCTTTGAACCTGTAGGTATTTGTACTTAATGCTGGTTATATTCTTGTTTGAATAGTAATACAGGATGAAGTTTCAATTCAAGATAAATGATGATCAGCTTTCTTTTTCTCTTTACCATTCTTCAAGAGAAACATCAAATTGGTCTTGGTACAAAACTTGTTTTATATACTGCTATTGTAAGTACCTCTGAAATGTGTATTTCTTAGAGTCAGGATGGATCAAAGATTTTGAAAAAAAGGGGGGGGCCACAATTCAGAAAAATATTCTAATAATAAGCCCCTCCCATGTCCCACCACCCCCCCCCCCCAAAAAAAAATGATCATCAACTTTTGGAGGTGTCTTTTTAGTATAAAGTTATCTGACAAGCAAAACAAAAGAGAATGGGAAAAAAAGTCATCTCTGTTAAGGGGGCACATTTTTAGGGGTGAACACTTAAGGTATGCTACCTGGGTTTAAAGGGGGGGGGGGCTCGTGCATGTTGTGACCCCCCCCCCCCCCCACACACACACACACACACACTTAAACCTACCAATTATAATTATAAGTGTTGCCCTTTCCTATTTAAATTTGTTGCTGTGTCTGACAAGCTTTAGGCAAGCATAACTTTGTGGCAGTGAAATCTATAAAAAAAGAAGTATGTTTAGACCTATAATATGGTACAGCCTCATTTAGTGCATTCTGAGAGGAAATACTCTTAAACCTAACCATTTTCTATCAAAGATTGGGGGCATTCCAGCTGAGTTTGGCTAAAGTTTGTTCACTCTCATTTCATCCAGCAGTCCAACAACAAAAAATATGCCAGATGTGGAATAGGAGAAGCATAGAAATTAGGAGAGACACATGATAGCTCTAGGGTATTTCAGAGATTTGTCCAACATTGTTGAGGATTTGGAAGTTTGGATAGATATTTGATGTAGAAATTGAATTATGTGCACTTTAGATTTTTTTTATTCTGAGCCACATTCCTATCTTTCTAACCCCAGATGAAATTGCTCATGTGTTTAACTTTTTTTTTTAAATTCATGTTTAACTTTATGTGGCTGTAGTGTTTGTTTTCAAAGGCGTCTGGTAACATTATTTGAGATCAAATTCTGATTTTGTGACTGTTACAAAATTGTGGTATTGTATAGAGATTTCCTAATTTTTGTAAGCCATTGATTCTCTTAGATATCAAGATAATATCAAGATAATATCATGATTAAAAAGAGAAGTTGGAAACTAAGTCCTGAGTTTAGCCCCCCCCCCCCTTCCCCTCCAACTCCCCTTAAAGGGTGACTAAAATAAAAAAATAATTGCCCATTTTTCGTAGGAAGGAGTCATCAGGAGCCAAAAAATATCTATCACACACTTTTTTATGCATTCAGTCGTATTTCATAATCATTTGAAAAGTACATTTTTGCTGATTTACACAGTCATAAGCCCCGCCCCTAAAAAAAACCCATCGAGCGACATCATGATCACGTGATCTGTGACGTACGAGAAGTAAGGGAAAATATTCCACCAACCTATATACCGTGCGCGCCCGCAGGCCCTGGCAGGCCCAGCCCGGTGCCGAGCATGACATTCACCGCATCGACCATTTGCATCGCATATTTTCGTGTGTTTAATTCATCACAATAACTTTGATTTTGGGACACAATTTCATCAATAATGCCAAATCGGTGTATAGTTGCGGGCTGTAGCAAGACCCCTAAAGATGATGTAAGCCTACGTACATCATTTTCCTAAAGATGAAAATCTACGGAAATTGTGGGTCGCAAAGGTATGCTCACGCGGGCAGAGTGGCAAGGGCCAAGCGAGTGGAGTACAATTTGCAGTGATCACTTTTCTTCTCCAACAGCTGCAGCAGCTTCACCCACGGCCCCTTCCCCCGCCACCCCTTCACCATGCCCTGGCGCGTCTTCTGCGAGGGGTTCAGACATAATGGCCGAATTCCCCTTGCCACTGCACTTGAGCTTCTTCTCTTTCGGGATCGATAAATCATCTGATAAATCAGAGTTCGTATCTGGCTCAAAAAAGTCCTCCAAATCGGAATCGCGATCACTATCCATCTCTCTAAGTTACTCGAAGAATTCAGCCAAAAATCTAAGTCAGTACTACCGTAGTACATGTAAAGCGAAGTAAAAAAAGGCGAGAGTAAAAACAAACCAAACAAACCAAACAAAAGCGTTCACCAGTCGCTTAGTACGAGGGGGAACATAGTTGCCGTACTAAAGATGTGTAGTACATTGCACAGACGCATAAAACGGCTGTGTACGCGTTTAAGACCAATGAAAAACTATCGTTCGGCAAGCTCAGATGGATGAGAACATTGTTCAAAGAAAAGTTAAAAACACAAAACAAGTGCTGTATATTTGGGCAAAGTGTTCACTGATCTTAAAGAAAATATATTGATAATGATTATTCACTCCTTAGACTGTATTGATTAATTTCCCTTTTTCATAAATTGTCCGTTGAACAGAGGGGTCAAATACCGTATTGTGTGTACAATGTTACATTGCCGCAGCCTGTAGATCTTGTGCCTCTTACTCTTCATACGTCACTTGGGGGTGTGACTTCAATTAGCCAATCAGCTCACGAGTTTTAAGGAACGGTCCCCAAACCTCTACTTTTCCCCCTTTTTCGCCAAAACGAGACATAATTTTGACAATTAATTGCCAGATTCGTGATTTGAATGCAAAAATACATGGAAACAGCACCTTTTTTCTCTCTAATTTAGTCACCCTTTAAACCAACCATTTTAGCCATTTTCCAGTTGAAACTTGCAAGCCCTTTATGTCTGCAAAATCTAAAAGCTAATATTAAACTCTGGTTTTTCATTCAACATCAAAATGTTTGAAATTTTTTTTCTAATAAGTCTGTCAACAGCTGATAATCTATTTTTGTATATTTTTTCTATCTTTTTTTTCAGTCTACAAGAAGTTGCAAAAAGTACACGTCAAATTCATAAGGCAAAACCATGTAACATTCTTTGTTATAATCTTACAACACTTTTATGAATTCCAAAGAATCCAAAACAGGACCACCTCCTTACTGGTCTATGTACAATATATTTTTTTATCTTGGCTTCATGGCTTGCGATTTCTGATTCAAGACATAATTCCAAGATGTATAGTCTCCCTAGATATCAAGTGATTCCAGTACTTTTGTGAAAGTCATACAAGAATTACTCCACCTCACAAATAGGTTCAAAGTCATCTTGTAATGGAAAGTAGAGGCTGGGAATGGTTAGGTGAAAAATCTGGACCTATGCAAACCTGATATGACAAGATGAAGTGTATCAGCAACTCTTTGTGGTATTGTAGATATGTCCTGATTTTTATAAGCCAATCATTCTCTTGGTTATCAAGAAATTTTATCATTGAAAAAAGAGACTGCAAACTGATACTATGTTACAGAGTTCAGTCCTCCCCTCCCCCTACCTCTCCCCCTTCATGCATCCGCTCCCAGCTGAGATCAACTCTTTAGAACTGTTATCCTCCATTTGACTGAAAGTATAAAAGCTAATATTGAGTACTGGATTTTCATTCAACACTGAAATGCTTGATTTTTTTTCTCTCTCTAATAAGTGTGTCAACAGATGAAAATCTATTTTTGTATCTATCTTTTTTTAGGGTACAAAAAGTTGCCAAAAATACACATCAAATTTACCCGGCGAAACTGTGAAAGTCTTTGTTGTAATATTACAGCACTTACGAATTCCAAGACAGGACCACCTCCTTACTAGTCTATGTACATTATATCATATTATGTTTTTATCGTGACCTATGATTTATGATTCCAGACATAATTCCAAGATATAGAGTCTCCCTAGATATCAGTTGATTACTGTACTTCTTGGAGAGCTCATAAAGGGAACACTACTCCACCTTACAAAGAGGTTCAGAGTATTCCTGTGTGAGGAGGGGGTCAGTAATCTGGACCTATCCATTGCAACCTGATGATATGAAGCATATCTGCACCTATTTAGATGCCTTTCCATTAGCCCAAACAGAAGTTATTAGACCAATCAGCGCTTCTCAAGAAAACAGTCAGTGTTTGAAGTTCCCTGTTTCCATTAGCCAGAGTTGAGCTCGAGGAATTTAGCTCAAGCTACAAGATGAACCTAATCCAAGTGTGTCATCACCATTGAATCAGCCTGCTATTTGGCAGAATAGTGCAACATTTCACGGATAGGCTGCAGTTTGCTTGGGATACTGTATATACGCCATATATTTTGCCGGGATTTTGTTTTCTTGAATATCGCGAGTTGCGAGTGGGTCGCAAATTTAACAACACACTATAATATTGCCAAACTTCATACACAGTAGATGTGCGTCAGGCATAGGCATCCATATACAGCCGGCCAGCTATACTACCACCAGTACTGATATTGTATCTGATCAAGGCTAGCTCAGCACTGATATAGCTAGTACAGCGTGGCTGTATGCATGCAGACTGTGTAGAAGCTTACAAAATTCAACGCTTCACTATGCAAAAGTGCATCATTATTGTTGTTTGTAGATTTAAGAATTTCCTGATCACAAATTTTACCACTCACAAAATATACCATAAAAGCTTGAGTCAAAATCCAAAGCGCAATTGTGAAATAGCTTGCTTTTTGCATCTTCACTGTACATAAGCTCAATCTTGTTGTGATCAGGCTAATTTCCTCATCAGAAAAATTAGCGAGCTAGTTGAAAACTTGGGGGCTCATGGTGACATGTCTATTGTAATCCAGTGGAGATCAGCCAGAGACCTCGTTCTCATTACAAGGGATAGCATGCTCTGGCGCATGCTAGATCGCGCCACCTCTAAGGTCGTTTTGGCCCAATCCACGGTGGTCCACGGCAATCCCAAACTGGACCACCTCTGGGGTGGTGGTCCACAAGAGATAGAGCAATCTAGAACGTGCCTATTCGTAGTTTACTGTGCAGAAAGTGCTAAGATAGATCACGCTACCCTCTGCAGGTGTGAACCTGCAGCCTAGCCAGTGGACCTCCCTGGTGCGCCCCACAATAGGTGATCCACTTTCCAATCTCGTAATGAGAACAGGGTCTTAGAGAAGGGGCAAATCATTGCCCTCTCAAACACAGGTGGCAGATATTTAGACTTTCGATACAGAAATGAACAGGAATTATATGCAGCTTTAGTATCCATCGATGGGACAGAAAGGGCTATTTTTTAATGTGAAAACAAGAAGAGAATTGATGTGTTTTTGGCCGTGTGTGACGTTCTATCAGGTGGTGTTATGAGATAATGTATTGTTTTGAACCCAACTTTGACTTTACATTTGTTTAGACATGGAAATGAGTTTACCAAATGGGTTGATTCATGGCCAAGGATTTATTTGCTGGGTTTTTTTTGATTTTTTTTTTCTCTCAGAATTTTGCATCCTGGGAAACTCACTCCCATAAGTCCTTAGAGTCTGTTGTGTTTGCTTTGTATTCTAGTCGGAAACTAAACTTGGAAAAGGTTTAGCTACTGGTTTTTGCTGTCATCATCATTAAGGAACAAACTTGGTTATTCAATTTTCATTGTTTGTACAGTTATATTATTGCCCTCTGAGGAATATTAAAACCCTTGTCCTGTTTTTGTCATTGTTGTTCATGTGAAACTCTTTATGGGCCTTTTTTTTATTTTGGGAAAAGGGGATTCCTCATAGGCATACATAGAAAGTTTTTTATTATTCATTCCCTATAGATACCAAAAATTATCAGTATTGGTGAAAAAGGTTAAGAAATGGTTTTCTTGCTTTCAAATTTCCCACCACACCCACCCACATGACTACCTAAAAATACTTTATCTCCTGCATTTTGAAGAAATGATACATATAACAGAGGTGCGATGGCTCAGTGGTAGAGCAGTGGTCTTATAACTGGAAGACCCAGGTTCGAAACCAAGTGGATGCGCTAGTGCACTTTGGTAAGGCATTAATCCTCATTACCAAGTCCCTCAGAGAGGACCTAAAGCCATCGGTCCCCTGGTTGCTTACTTACAAGCATACACATGTTTTCTTAGCAGTCAGGTAGAATAAACCATCAAAACTTTTCAAAAAATTTTTCAAACTATTTGACAAAACAGTTTTCATGTTTTTCTCAAATACATGTTTGGTTTTGATTTTCAAACAGTCGCTTGTCACCTAAAAATCCCCTAGTGAGGGCAAGGACATCAACTCTATGTTAGACATAATGTATTAGCGCCCTTCTGGTTCCCAGTAGATGAAATACCTTATCTTCTTGCTAGTTAACTGAAGTATGGATATCTTATTGATGACATTGTTTCCAACCTTATCATTTATCTGAATGTTAATCCAAATGATGAAAGAGAAACAATATAGTAATTGTCGAAAAGCATTGTAAGAAAATAGACTAATATTTCGGTTTCTGAATCATAGCAGAATTTGACTTATGAATTTTTATCTGAAATATTGTTTCACTATATAGAGCCAGAAGGGCATTAACTCTGTGTTAAAGTGTAAAGGGTTAAGACCCTTCTGGCTCTCAGCAAATGATATGTGTAATTACTATGCAATATATATGTTGTCAGACTGAATGCATGAGGGAGGGGTGTAACCCTTCCAAGATGATTATTCATAAGCAAGGGGAACACTATCTATACTTCCTACTATATTATTTCCCTTACTTGACATCATCTTAGAAGGGGAATAGTAGATTTTGATAACTGAATAATAGCAGGATTCACAAAAGATTTATCACTCTAGGCCTACACAGTATTTATTTTGCCAGACTGAATGAGAGGGCGAGGAGGGGTGTAACTCTCAAAGATGATATCAAGGGGAACGGTAGATCTACCTTCTCAGGAAGACAGTCTTGAAACGCTGTTTAGATTCTGTGTTTCTGACCTCTATCATTCTTGCAGAGTCATAAACTTCCTTGTCTCCCAAGGTGGATTGGAAAAGGTTTTGATGTTTAAAGAGATAGTATACCTTAACCTTCGCAATTCGACTTGAACCAATCTGTACACATTGTCTTTTAGAAAACCAACTGCTCGAATAATTTAAATAAATCTGCTGCTGCAGCCACCCTCTTAAGGTGACATGCAGCTTTCTCAGGTGATGTTTGCATTTAAATCATTTTAAAAGTAGTTGTAGAATGAAATATACATATAAAGCAAGAGAGAGAGGCAGACAGAGATAGATTTTAAGGGAAAAAAAGATTGGTAGAGCTCTCATCTCTGCAAGCTGCTGCTGGCTGTGAATTATCTTTTTGAAATATCTACACTTCAAGCTGCTGTTTCACTTATTATTTAAAGATGAATATAAATCTAATTATATTGAAAATCTAAAGACATATGTGTTCAAAGGAAGGCCCTAATGAAACCATGTAATGTTTTCTATGGAATTGCAATCGCACAGTCTATTTTTGTCTAGAGATTTTCAGTGAAATTATGGTTATATTTATCGAATTCCCTGGAGTTGGTGGAATCTGATTATTCCATTTAGTGCTACAAGGCATTGTTCTTCTGTAAAACACTGTGCTTGAATGATTTTATGTGGTTTCCTTATGCATCATTTGTGCATATAGGCAGAAGGGCGTTAACTCTTTTTAAAATAGATTTTATACCCTTCAGAATGCCCTTCAAAGATTGTGCTGATTTATGGTAATTACAAAAAGTAAAGTTTTCTAAGAAAAGAATTGAATAAAAAAATATGTCTACTTAAACAGATTTGATGGAAAATGACTGATCAAGGTAAGTAATATTTGCATAAAATAGACCAAAAGTCTAGTTCAGATGAAGATCTTTCTGGTATGTTTGGCATAGGCCTAATTCTACCCCTATTGAAAATTATATTTAAGAAAAGACTCTTGACATATAGTGGTGCTATGGGATGGTGACCTAGTTGCTGTCTTCCCTTGAAAAGATAATAAAAATAGCAATTTTTTGTCTTTATAGTATGATATATTTGAGTTAGAAAGTTGACCTTCATGTATTTGTAGAAGAAATGAAACCACTCATTAAACAATTTCCAAAGGACTAGATATGCCTGGCTACATTTCCAGGCTGACATTTGACAGTCGGGGTTTTTCTCCTGTAGTTTGAGAGTATTTGTGGTGGGGGTAAAAATAAGGGAAGGATCTACCCTTCATTGCATCTTGCCCCTTACTTGGTGATGGGTGATCGGATAGTGGGCGAGTTCTCCCTGCCTCCACAACTAGAACTCAGGTTTAACTAACCCCCGTTCAGACTACTTAATTTCATTGTATAGCTATGCATAAACTGTATACCCGGTACTTATATACAATAAGTAAGTGAATTTTTATAGGTTGAACATTGTCATACAGCAAAACCCATGTGTGAATATTGTTTTGAACAAAAACTTGATTAAGAATCTGCATCCCCTTGTAGTCTTTTTGTTTTATTTGTAGGAAAACTATATAACTGGACAGGGCTTCTTGTAAAGTGCGACCTGATGTGACCTATCTGTTGTAATATTGTATGCTCCATTGCTGTCTATGATGTAACCTGATACAAAACATATGGTGTCAGCTGACTTCCCCCAAACTAGCTTCTATATACAATGTCTTTTTATAGATACTTTTTTCAAGTGTTCACACCTGTTTTGCTATACGATGATTCTCTATATGACTGTCATATAAATTTCCTGGAGTCTGAACAGGCTTTAAAGAGCAGGTCAAATTCTGTCAAAGTAAAAAATTATTTTTGAGCTTTCTCATTCTTTTTTATTCCAATTTATGGAAGGATGTGGTAGTAGCAATGTCCCATGAACATGAATGATCTTTAAATGCTTCACTTCAAATATGACAAAAATAGTTCACAACATATGACCAAATTCTGAAGCCACATGTTTTTGTACTCCTATATACCCATATACGATGTGTCCCGTTTTTTGTTTTTTGTTTTTTTTTTTCCTTCTTTTTTTTCCTTCCAATTTTTGTTCTGTGAGCTTTCAGTCAATTTGTTGTTTGTAGTGATTTAAAAACCTCATATCGCATGATTGTTCTTTTGACTACATAATCAACCATTTAAAATAACCTCTAGACAGTTTCTTTCACAATTATTTTGATGGACCAGTATTCAACATCATTTTCAAAGGGGAAATAATACTTCTTTTCAGTAGTCTAGAAAAGAGAGGGATGAGTGAGAGATGGGAGAAAGGTTTAATAATAATAATATTAATAATAATGATATTGGATATTTATTTAGCGCTCATATCCACCATGAATGGTGCTCAAGGCGCTCCAATATTACCCCGGCTCTAGCTAGGCTACCGATTTTGGCGCTCACAGCATTCAAGGAATTCACTCCTGCCGGTACCCATTTAACACCTGGGTGGAGAGTGGCAAATGTAGATTAATGTCTTGCCAAAGGACAGAGGTGTCACACCGGGATTTCGAACCCACGACCTTCCCATCTCCAGTCAAGTGTTTTAACCACTCGACTACGACACCTCTACAAAAATAGTAGGTTTAAAGAGAGTCCAAGATGGTACCATGGAAGGGGGATGAGAGGATGGTGTGTGTGTGTGTGTGTGTGAGAGAGAGAGAGAAAGATGAAAATAAATTTCAAGAGTGTGAGAGAAAAGAAGGAGGATGAGAGACAGAGACAACAGTTTAAGAAAAGGTTCTGATTAAAGAAATTAGGAGACTGAGATGAAAACAAACTTTCTTTCAAGAATGTCTCATAGAAATCCTCACCCAGATAAGATGACTTTTTGCTATGAAGGCCTATTTGGTAGTACTAGTAAGTATAGTGATTCCCCAAGAGGATGAGAGAGAGAGAGAGAGACAAAATGTTAACTCTTTGTTATTAGAAAAGATTGTGATGAAAGAAATGAGAGATTGTGAAAAGTTCTTTCAAGAATGTGTCCTATAAACCTTTACCTAGATGACTTGCTACTCTTGTTTTTTTGTAGTAAGAATAGTAGGAGTATCCCCTGAAGATGGTATCTGAGAAGGTTAGAGGTTCACAGCTCAACACAGGGGGGATGAACACACGCCCACCATGCCCTTTACAGATACCTTCAAACTTTTTTAAAGAGTAAGGTTGGTAGTCATATTTCTTGATTTAGGCTTGACTAGGAATACATCCAATATAAACAGTGCCCCTTCCCCAACCCCCTCCCCAAGAGTCTCCATGCCACACACAATATTTTCATTAAGAAAACTCTCAGCCACAATGATTGAAATGATTGAAAAAGTAAAAAAGAATAAAGGTATTAATTATCAGAAAATAAATTTTCACAGAATAAATTTAATTTGTAAAATTGTGCTTCAGCCAAACTAAGTTTTATGCCATAAGTTGTAGGTTGAACATGATTTCACTGAAAGGTAATGATTGATGAGCCCTTGAGGTACCTGTGTTTGGTGACAAGACAGGCATCCTGTGGTTTATGTTTGAGGGCGGGGCAGAGTACAATCTACCAAAAGTTCAAGACGATATAGGATGAGTCAAATTTGGGTTTTTTTTACATGTATCTTGGCATTTTTTTAATGAGTATGTTGATGTGTCAAAGGTAAGGGTATGTTATTAGTAATGTTGGTGGTGCAATGTCTGCTCAACTCTATGCACTTTTGAGAAAAAGAAAAAGTTGAGTTCTGGTCATGAGATTGACTTGTAAAAGAAACTGTTAAACAAATTATTTTTTCACCTTTCCCAGAAACTCAAGCTCCCGATGAAAAGGAGTATGGAGATGATTACACTAGCTGTAGCTCCAGCATCCACTGTTAGTGCACAGTGCATTTTAATGAATTAATCCAGCCTTTACCCAATAGACACCTGGCCATAGAGAGACAACTGTAGATAAAATGCCTTGTCTAAGGACATACGCACCTGGAAGACATTCAAACCCTCACTCTTTTGATTGAGAGTGAATGAACCACTTTACCATAATGATAGACTAGCCCTTTAATAGCAGGAGTATCCCCTGAATGAGAGAGAGAGAGAGAGAGAGCAAACAGGTTACTTCTATGTTATACAAAAAAATTGTGATGAAAGAATTACTAGTAAGTGATTGTGAAAAATTCTTTGAAGATTGTTTCATATAAACTCTTAGCTAAATGCTACTCTGTATTTAGTTGTAAGAATAGTAGCAGGATCCCCTGAAGATGGTATATGAGAAGGTTAGAGGTTCATGCCTTACATCACAGACAAAGGGAAATAAACACACCCCCAACCATGCCCTTTGCAGAAACTTCCTACCTTTTTTAAGGGGGTTTTATAGAATATGGTAGAGTAATCATATTTCTGGAGTTATGCTAAACTAGGAATACATGTAATATGAACAAATGTCCCCCATCCCATGAAAAAAATTTACCTGGAGACAACGTTCCCCAGGCAGGTTTGAAACATGAATAGAAAAAGGGGCTTTTTGTTCCTACATTTGCCATGCTGGTTTCAAATCATGATTGCCTTGGATGCATGTACATGTACATACATAGTGGTTGGAGACTTTCCTTAGTTTGAAAAAATTCAGTGCACAATTTTGGGGTTGTGCAGGGTAATTATGCCATTATGGTTTGAAATGGGGGCTGGGGGCACAGCCCAGTTGTGTCAACCCCCCCCCCCCCTCAAATCTGCCAGTAGTTTAGACATGACTTCAACATCAATGATGGACTAGCCCTTGAATACCTATTTTTATGACATGGTAAGCATCCTGTGGTTGATGTTTGAGGGCAGGGCCGAGCACAATCTACCAAAAGTTCCAGACATGTAGGATGAGTCAAATCTGGAGTTTTTTTAGATGTTTCTTGGCTTTTTAAAAGTGGATGCTGATGTGTGTAGTGAAGATAAGGGTATGTTGTTAGTAATGTCAGTGGTGTAATGTCTGCTCAACTCTATGCACTATCAGAGGACATTGGAGATGATTACCCTAGCTGTAGCTCCAGCATCCATTGTTAGTGCACAGTACATTTCAGTGAATTAATCCTGCCATACAGGTACACATTTGATTGAGAGTCAAGTGAATGAACCACTTTTCAATGATGATGGACTAGCCCTTGAGTAGGTTTGTTGACATGACAGGCATCCTGCGGTTGATGTTTGAGGGCGGGGCTGGGTAAAATCTACCAAAAGTTCAAGACAGCGTAGGATGAGTCAAAACTGACGTCTTTCTTCTTTTAACATCTATGTTGAAATGTCAAATGAGGGTATATTGTCAGTGACGTTATAATGTCTGCTCAACTCTGAGTGAACTGGAGACATAGACATAGAAATAATGCTGGTCTCCAATGCATGTGATGAGGAAGCCATTAGTGTGATGCAACTGTCAGAATATGACCTTAACCCCCACTCTAGCTGGAGTTCATTCCTCAATTACAATAATTATAAACATTTAAAATCATGGCTGATGAGGATGTATGATATAAAGAGTCATAAAGTTTGTCTATAAGCTTTTCAAACCCAACATGAAAGTAAGTTGAAGTTCACTTAAACCCAAGTCCAACTTGGGAATTGAGCACAGGATTTTTATAGTGCTGTCATCGACAAGTCTTTTGTCAACAATGTCAATGAAACACAAATTTAGCAAGAAGACGACATATCGACAATAATTCTGATACTGGCGACATAATTTTTATAATATTCAACTGTGAATTCCTTATTAAATATCCAATGGAATAAAGTTGGCAGTTGTCTGAATTCCACATCAAATTATGTGTTGTACTTCTTTAAGCTGTTTCAGTGTTTCTAGATCAGTGTGATCAGTTCGCATCACAGACGGACATTTCAAAATTTTCCAAGTTGGGAGGCCTGTAAAAATACATGATCAGATGTGATGCTTTATGATTTATTTTGAAGGGTATCATTAGGTGTACTGAAAAATGATAAAATTTAGTTGTCATGGTTACTTATTTCAATGAGAATCAATAAAATGCTCCATTTCTTAGAGTGGGAGATAGACATTTTGTGTTGACTTCTCCTTACTCATAATCTTGTCTAATAGTTTCATCACTTGCAAATGTTAGCCAGATAAATTGGCTTCCCTATCAGACATTTGGAGTTTCAAAACAAGCTTTAGATTTCATAAGAGATGTGAAATATGTGCATCACAGATGAAAATTTTGCTAAAAGCGTCATTTTTTGACAACACCCCTGCTTAGAAATAGTTTGGTCCAAGAAGTCTGGCACCTTGGATCCCTTTGAAGAACCAAATTTCTAGTAAATTTCGATGTATTTCATGGCAGTGATAGTCTTTCAATTAATTTTATGATAGAATATATTTTGTGTCACGGACGGACAAAATGCTCACTCTTAACCGATCATGCTCATCATTGTTGTATGCTTCATTTCATTGCCAATTGTTGCAGCAGCATTCAGTTTTTCTTGCACATGAAATTTAAAATTTAAAATTTGATTCACCATGTCGACAAAGAAAATTGAATTCGATGACAGCACTATGTTTTTATGTTATCCTTTATTTTCTTCATAAATGCCAGGCTGTTGTTGGAAGATTCTGTACAATGCATCCTGTACAACACATGTCTTATATTCATTATTTCATCAAAAAAAGAAAGATATCTTGACCATTGAATAATAATATGATTGCAAAGACTTTTGAAAAATCCACTCAGGGGTAACAACAAAACATTTTATAAATGTGTATTATTTAAGTAAATAACCCATTTGATAGAATTTCTACTTGTGATCCATGTAAATAACTGTTTTTCTTTTCTTTTATTTTCATTTTTATCTTTTGCTTTGTAGGACTCTGAAGATCGATTGTTTGATAAAGGAGAGGCCAACACGAATTCTGAAGATATTCAGCTAAGATTGGCTTCATACCTCCAGCTTTGTCGGCTGCAAACACAGCTCCAATCAACTCTAAATCAAGATGGATGAACCAAAAATGCATCAACAACATCATTCAGTAGGATTGTCATTGTCATCATCACCACTGTCAACATTACCACTACCACCACCACCACCATCGAAATCGATGCTCCGACACATGCGGCGCTGAAAATTGATGGTTGATGGTTTGATGGTTTATTTAACCTGACTGCTAAGAGAACATGTGTATACTTGTAAGTAAGCAACCAGGAGAGCGACAGCTTTAAGTCCTCTCCGAGGGACTTGGTAATGAGGATTAATGCCTTTAAAAGGGCACTAGCGCATCCACTTGGTTTCAAACCTGGGTCCTCCTGTTACTAGACCACTGCTCTACCACTGAGCCATCGCTCCTCCCAATTTTGCTTTGGGTTTTATTTTGTCAAAGATATAGGGGAAGTGTTGCAACTGCAATTTGGTATTAGGTTATGTTTAGGGTTTGGGTTAAGGGTAGTATTAGGTACAGGGATGAAGTTAAGAATTCGCTTAGTGTAGGATATTGACTGCGGGGGAATCCTTGCAGGAGCACGTGTCATTCGAAATGCACCACTAGCATCACACCATCGCAACCAGCCTTCTTACCAGTACATAACTCCCTTGGTGTTGATACCAAGGGTGAGGAATTTCAGAAAATAAAAACCATGTGTAGATTCCAAGAACAAGGGTACTGACAAGGGTAATAAATCAGTCAATACCTACTTTCAATCCTCTTAGTTGTTTAGGTCCTCCTAAACCACCTCCCTGGGATTTCATAAAGCCAAATTTCATTCAATATGGACCAATAATGTGTCTGCATATTTTCAACCTGCATAATTGCTTTGGTCCTTTCATATCACCCCCATGGGATTCGGTAAAGCCATATTTCTGTCAATTTTAACCATGGGTAAACTTTTTTCTGCCAAGAAGCCTGATCACAACTACCATCACCATCATCATAGTCCTCTTGTTGTTACCATCAACATGATTTCGATAGCATCTCTTTCATCATTGATAGAATCTTGGAATATATGTTCAGGGCATTTAACTGTTTAGAAGTATTTTAATATGATTTATGCCTCTCTATAGGATGTCTTTGTATAGTGTTTGCCACTTCAAAGAGAAGAAAAAAAAATCATTGTTCTTTCATAGAGCTCAATAATGCTACAAGATTTAGATTTATAAAACCAGAAATAACATCACATCAATCCTTACTGCCTGGACTTAAACAAAACAGATACTGAATGATGCATTTCTCAAGATAATTGTTAGTTTTGTTTTTCCATTTATGTTTGTGTGGTAATGACACATATTTTGTTTCCTTTTTTGTCTTGTTTGCACAGTAAAGCATTATTATTTTGGTGAAACTTCATCGTTGCTTTTTCTTCATTTTCTTACTAAATGTATACTTAATTGTCATGTGGTACTTCAACATAACCCTAAATATTTTGTTAATAACAGAATGAATGAGTACAATACAATTTTTCTCCCTTTCAGTTTGTCTCGGTGGAGCCAAAAGTGCATTAACTCTGCGTAAAATGATGAGAGTTTAAGTGACAGTAAACTGGAGCTCCTAAATAGCGCCATCTTTCAAGGATTTGATAAGTGTCTGTGGCTCTCATTTTCCCATAATGCCCCATCATGATGATGATGATCGTCATCATCATCATCTTGCCACATCATGCCCCATTCTAAAAGCTTAGAATGTACCTGCACACGATTTTCCACAATGCCAAGACAAAAATAATAGTTTGCCTCTTGCCTTTGCCTATTATCCAAAAAAGCTGCTTGTCAAAATACAAAATAAAATACAATTGATTTTCAAATTATAATCTTAATTTAGCTATTACTGTTTGATGCCACTTTAACACCCTTATGGCTCCAAAAAGATGAATTGGCATGTATGAGGAGACTTTAAAATGAGTACCTTTAAATTCTGCTTCTATAATGAAGCGTTCTTAAGTTGATTCTCATGTCAATTAGACTAGATATACTGGTAGTATCAAGATAATCCAACAGAGTATATATGTGCTGCTTGGTATGATGTCATTCCCTATCCTCCTATCTAACCACACTCATTTAAAGGCAGAGTTGGGTGTTTGCGAATCTGGTGGAAAATATTTTCCATGATCTAAGGCTCTTTGTGCGGAAAATAATTATGCAATCACATAAATCGGCTAAGAGTGGATAGGGAGATCAGTTCAAAGAGCGCCCTCTATGATAACAGCTTGAAATGCATAGGATTCACAAGAAAAGGGTAAGGTAATGAAATGGTAGGAAGTTCTTATCCACTCATGATTTTTTCCCATTTCATAGCAAAGATTGTCACCATTGGATTTTGAAAGGAATTGCTCAGACACAGTAGTACAATCAGGAGAGAGAAATAATTATGTTTTCAGGTTCAGGTTTATTGTCATGAATTATCAAAATTATGTCCATCTAAAAAGTGTGTTGCAATCTCCTTTGCCTGTGTCCTTTACATTCCAAATTTTTCTGCATTATAATTATGAGTGAAGTGTGAAGGCTCTGTGTTTATTTCTATTCTCAGGGAGGAAGATGTATTTTCTCTTTTCATACTTAGTTTCTGCGATACTTGAGATTTAGATCAGCGATGTGAGTTGTATGACATTTTTCCTTTAAGATACACAATTTTATTGTACCCGGATATTGTCTTTAAATGATGAATTGAAACTGAATCCGTCTGGAGAACTGTAAACTGAGCTGGACTGAAGGTCAGATTATTTCCTTAGCAAACTAGTGAAAGAATAGCACTAATAATTGTTATATCTTGGCCAGTTATATTCACATCTTGCTATTAAAGAATATACATGTTTTTAGAGCCCTAAAATATTGTATGTTGTATTTTTTTTATCATATTGATATTGGTATTTGAATCTGTTTTCCTTCTTTTAATTAATATCAGAGTACAAGTAGGCTCATTTACATGATGTAAATTAGCTTGTTAGTTATTTATGTTGCTGAGTCTTTTTTTCTGTTACATTTTCTTCCACGAAATGTCATTTCCCCACATAGAGGGAAAGACACTTTCTTCTTATCAAAATTGATTTAATTTTCTGTTAAATTACCCTGCTTACATACAGCAGGTGAAATCATAGAGCTTCTTAGCTCTTTCAAAGTCAATAATCTGATCATTATGTAAGAGTTGGCCTATACTTGATGATAATGCAACATCTAATTTGATCATAATGGCAATACTATGAGGTCTTGAATGTGCCAAAGTGGAGATGAATTTAAAGAAATGTGCATCTGTTCAAATGTCTTATTCTTATACTCCAGTCACACTGCCAAACTGACCCCACACTGACTCCAAATTGACCAATTCTTTTCCATTGGAGGCAATGTAATTTTTTGTTTGGTCTGGCGTTGGTCTGGCGTTGGTCTTGTTGGTGTGACTGTGGTATTATATTTAAGTTATTTCTATGCACAAGAATAGTGAACTAGACTTATGGGAAACTACGGGTGATGGATACTATCATTCTTTATCATGGTTTACTCTTTAATTATGAAGAGAGGTGGAGTTAGGGGTCCTGTTCATCCATAGCATTGCAATCATGTTCTTTCTGGTGACACGACATATGCTCCTGTGACATTTGCTACTCCGTCCATATCTCAAAAGGTAAAAGGTTAAGTTAATGATTTGGTTTTTTGTTCAGGACAATGTGAAGATTAGGATTAGGGTTAGATTTAGGTTTAGGATTAACATGGCAAAATTAGACCGGAGTAATTGTCACAGGAGCAAATGTCATGGAACCGTTGCCATCTGTATTGTAAAAGTGCTTTATGCATATGGGTGGCAATTCTGGGGTTGTTGCAGCTGTTGGTCCCCCCCCCCCCCCCCCCCCCACACCAAAGAAAATGTAATGAGAATAATGATTAACTGAAAAACAAATTATCATCATAAGCTCATGATTTTAAGACTGTTAATGGTGTTTGCTAAAAGAAATGTGGAATTTATCTGAATGTAGTAACATTTATTTTTTATCACTCTCTTCCTATACCTTTATTATAAATTCACAACGTTATGTATAAAGTAATCCAATAAGCTGTATGAATTTTATTTACCATGCACCATGCTGGCAAAAAATAAATGATAGTAAATAAAGTAATGGGATTGTAATAACAAAAGTTTTTTTTTTATCATCTTAGTTTCAGTCTATACATCTTGTCAGATGTTGGTGGTACAGCTAGACTGGGTATGCAGCGCATATACGGACAAACTTAAATTAGGATTGGTTCTCCTTTACAAAATATTTTATCATGAAACCCGTGGTTAAAAATGTTTTCTTTAAAGCTTTCCTGAGGCCATAATGATGATGATGATGATGATAATAATTAATAATTAATAATGATGATAATAATGATGTTGATGATGATAATGATGATGATGATGATGATGATGATGATGATGATGATGATGATGATGATAGTTGGAGTTATAAAGCATTTTTATTTCAGGATAGCAAGCAATGAATGTTCTACAATTTTCTGTCATATTCTGTGAGGAGGTGTAAACACACATGTATGCACACCCACACCCACACTTGTAAGTAAAAAAAACTATATAAATGAATAAAATGTGATTAAATTGTAGGTTTTTTCAATTCAATAAAAGAAGGGCAAGTTTTATGCATGATGTCATAAATTGAATTCACCAAGGGCTGTTGATTGGTTTTGTCTGTATGCTAATCTAACCCAACGCCAACAGAAATGTGACAATGTAAGAAACAGAGGAAGAGAATAAAATGGATAGAGCATATAGAGAAGACAGGAATATACTTAGTAGTCCTTCATAATCTGTTGGCGTAGCTACCGTGTGAGCAGAGGGCATGTGCCCCTTAAATCAAATTAGAGAAATGAAAAAAGGAAAAAACAACAAGGGAGAGGGAAGAAGGTCAAGGAATGTGCAAATTAGACACCCAGCCCCTTCCTTACCCCCTCTCTCGTCAGTGGCCTTTACATCTTATCCAATGAGTAAGACCTGTGCCCCCCCCCCCCCAAGAAAAAATGTTGATGGTACCCCTCAGTGGCTGGACCCACATATGCCATTGCATGCAGAGGTTGATCCAGGGAATAGTTATTCCTGGGTAGATGCTACATCAAAAATAAATAATAACAGAGGCTGTCAAATATTTAAAAAACTGAAGGGAAAAAATCCACAGTTCTTGTTGGGAAGTGTATAGTTTTAATTTAGAGAAAGATGTCTTTAAAGGGGCATCCATTCCTAGATCTGCCTTAGCATGGGCCGCAGAACCAGGGGCTGGGGGCTGCAACCCCCCCCCCCCCCCCCACACACACACACATACACACACCCTTTTTTGAGTAGACACGTTTCATAAAGCCTCAGAAAAAAAGTTCGAAAATTGTCATTGATGAGTGAAATCAAATGAGCCCCCCACTTTCAAAAATGCTCCGCGGCCCCTGCTTAGAGGTGCAATGTGGGAGGGGGAGGATGAGAGAGGGGAAGAAAAAAGAGGAAGAGAGTGATGAAAAGACAATATTTTAACTACTTAGGCTACCCTATTTAAAGAATATGAAATAAATGATATAAAAGTAAGTATTATTCATGCAGTAAAGCCTATTATATAATAAATTTTTAGGATGAGCTTGTTGATTACTAAACCGTTAAGACATGAACAATAGTCTTATACAACAATCGGCAATTTCAATAAAAAGACAGAATAATTTTCCATTAATAAGAGTATATCACCAGATTTGTTGGTGTCATTAATAGGAGAGACCCTAAGCTATCTACAGCTACAGGTATGAAATTTCCTATAAATATTTTGAAATATTTATTTGGGGGACTTTATCCAACTGTTAACTTTTTTCCCGGGACACACTGTAGAGTCATAATTAGCAATACATGGCTTTTAAAACTTATGCTTATAACCTTCAACCACGTATCTTTTATAGTATTTCGGCGCCACTGCGTTGATTTAGATCATGTAAACATTTGCTATATCATGGTATAAGCCAGACAACTTCCACTCAATATCTTTTTTTTTTTTTAATTCTTATAAAGTTATATGCAGGAATCTTATGCAGGGTTTCGCATCACATTCACGTCTTTGTCACTTTCTCCCGCGCTTTTATATATTTGGCGGGCTTTATACTCCCTTCTTCCTCCTCTTTTGTTCATTGCTGATCGCCTGCATCCGTCTGCCTTGTCGACTCGTGTACGAATGTCGAGGGAGGCTCGGCGACGGGCACGATTGTCAAATTGTTTTCGCGCCTCATACCATTAAGAGTTTCTTTGAATGATGACCTCCATGTAATTAGTTTTCTGTTTTCACGAGCCTATATACCAGTACTCCGGTGACGGTTGCCCGAATACTTAGTACGATAATAAGTATTAACTAATTAACACAGTAATGTAATTATGTCGTGTTTCGTTATGAAATATAAACACAAATGATACTTCGTTGTCATCTGGGTTCTTTATCTGGTTCAGCGCTGCTTTATAGGTCCTGACGAAAATACTTATTACTGATGATTTCTCAATGAACACAAAGTGGCCATATGTCATGAATTTAATATCTTTTGTGAATTTGTCACGTAATCATTGTTAGAATCGCCGATATAGATCAAACACCGTCATAAACAAAAGGCACGCGACTCCACAAGACAGCAATTTTGATAATCAGTGAATCAGCTTTATCTCATTCAGCTTCTGAATACAGAGGCAAAGCAGCACGCGACCAAAATAAAACAATAAAGCTTAAACTTCATCTCCACCGAAGTATCAGAAAACTTTATTATGGCACGCTTCTATTACAATGGGGAAGTCACGTATAGTGCGTTTCATCGACACGTCTGGAAAGAAAATATCTGACAGCATCTCAAATCATGATAAATACATGACCGATTTCGTAAGATGTATGCATAACCAGGGGCGGCGCCAGGGTATTTTGATAGGAAGGGCAAGACGACCTAAAGATGACGTCATATTTTTTCTCCATTAAATAACAGGGGTATATGTTTAAGACCTCTCTTTTTAATACTCCTCTTTCTTCTTTTTTCCCTTTTCTTCCCTTTTCTTCCTCCTTTTCTTTTTTTTTTTTTTTTTTTTCTTTTTTCACTACTTGAAAAATCATAGGGGGGCGGTCGCCCCCTCTGCCCCCCCCTGTAGCGCCGCCCCTGTGCATAACCATAATGATATAGTCATCTATGAGATATGGAATACTTCAAATTTGTGCCATGATATAATTGTTCTGCCGAAGTTTGTTTACTTTCGGTAGGCCTTCACAGGTCTCTGGATACTTTTCAATTCATTTTTATGTTAATTTTCTTTATTCAGCCATCAGGGATGAGTCACCCTAATTTACTTTGTTCGTATACTTCGTATGAGATGAAACAACACATTGTTAGTCCTTGGTTCCAGTCTTATAATCCTCCCCATGTTGCTTATTATGTCCCGCAATAATAATGGTTCTTCCCATTCCTCAACAATGGATCTCCCCGAGAAGAAAGCGCGGGAAATAGTGATGGATACACCGTGCTGCTCTGTGGATTGCATCAATAATCTTCTCTTTTTTCGCGCGCAAAATGTGACAGAATGTAAACAAACAAAGAGAGGGCCACGTGGACGACAGAGTGCTGGGAACACAGTCGAAGTCTCGTAAAAGTTAAAAGCGAACTGTCAGCCTATTGGCGATCAGTTCAAACTGGAAAGTGAATCTCCACGTGAGAAAGTAAAGAATAGAAAGTAGACGGGAGACTACAAGAATATTATATTTACCCAAAAATCCACGGGACAAATTTATAGTAAGCGTTCTGCAGGTGGTGAATAAGTGCGCAAGGGAATCTTATCGAGAACGTGGCATGTCTGCATCCATGCAGAGCAATATTTCAACAGGGCATATTTGAGGTACTAGTAATAAAGCTGATTGGGCACTAAGCGCGCGCCTTTAGAAAAGTTTTCCCGCCATGCACGTGGCTAGCGGTCGCAAGAGCATGCAGCTGGTTGTGTAAACAATAATACACCCGTCCATCTCTCCAACGACGTCGCGCTGTTTTACTAGGCCTACGCACTCCGCCGACCACGATGCTAGCGTTCCGTTACTCGGACGAATTCCGATAAGCTTTTGGCCAGCGCTCCAATAATTAACAACCCCCTTGTGAAGCGAGCAGGCATTAGTTGATGCCATAAACAATGAATGCTCTCTCCATCTACGACGTCATAAGCGGCTCTGCATCGACTTATTCTCTAAAATCCCAATTATCACATAAAAATCTGTCAAGAAAGCTGCTGATTTTCCCGCGTAAACCATCCCCAAGCGGATGCTTTCACTACTACACAAGAACGGCGTGCTCTAGCTCTAGAAGCCCACATGTGAAACGGAGAGATAAGACACTGAAAAGGGGTAATTCCCGGCGGAGTTTACGAGTCCTATCTGCTTATCTCGGTATGACAGACCCGTTGAACATACCTTGTATACCGTTGACCAATGGCAAAGACAACTTTATTCTCCTGCGGATTTTAGCGGAAATGAGATAAGTTTTGACTTTTTAACAATATTTTTGGTGTCTAGTGACTTTACTATTGTTAACCCACCGCACACAAAGACAAGACCAAACAACAGAAGTAGGGGGAGTGGCAGGACTCACGTGCCCATGTGAATTTCACAATTTGGCTTCTAAAAGTATAAATGAACACCTCGATTCACCATGTCCACATGCCTCTCCGATGATCCTATACGTTCTCATGAAATATAAATTGATTGGATTTCCACCCAAATATTATAAGGAGTTCAAATTTACATGATTTGATATAACACTGACATATTTTGTTTTTTCGGAAAATTAAGGGTAGGCTCCGGCAGCAGAAAATAACTTAGCTCCCCCTCCATTTACCGTCAAGAAAAGACCCATGTTTGTTTGTATGTTTGTTGTTTGATTGTTTTTTATTCTTAGAATTCGGATATAGATACTGTCTCTTGTATTTTCCTACTTCCGTGTAACATGTAATCAATATTTTTATTGTGTTTTTGTTTGTTTGTTTGTTTGTTTGTTTCAGGTGTTTTCACCGCGCAAGCTCCTTATTTGGGTCTTCCGATATATTGGCAACCAGGCTGGAGACCCCAGTGTCCTGACCATAAGGTCCAAAAAGCAATTGCCCCATTCGGTACGCACGCTGCACTTTATAAGCCTATAACTAATGGAAGAGCGTGTAACTGCTATTATCCTATTTATGAATGTTCCACTGTTACATTAAACTCGTTTCATCAGTCATGGCGAGGGTGGGTAGGAACAACCGACCCGCGGGCCCTTAAAACTCAATTGGCATACGCAACAAAACAGAGTGTGCCCTTTCACATTTTCAGAAGTGATAACCTTTTCTTTTCCTTGCCAGATTCTTTTTTTCGGAGTTTTGCCCCCCCCCCCCTTTTTTTTTTATATAATTTTTTTACAATCTTGGATCCGCCCCTGACTCAATATTCGGCAGATTGAACGCCCTGTCATGTGCTCATTCTGTTGGAAACATTTTCGGTACCCGAGTTTCTCACCTTTAAAATTTTTACTTCTTCTCTTTCTTCTTCTTCTTCACCTTTTTCTTCTTCTTACATACATACATACATACAGATTGGTATTTATATAGCGCCTTTCCATAAAATCATGCTCAAAGCGCTTCTTCTTCTTCTTCTTCTTCTTCTTCTTCTTCTTCTTCTTCTTCTTCTTCTTCTTCTTCTTCTTCTTCTTCTTCTTCTTCTTCTTCTTCTTCTTCTTCTTCTTCTTCTTCTTCTTCTTCTTCTTCTTCTTCTTCTTCTTCTTCTTCTTCTTCTTCTTTCTTCTTC
The DNA here is from genome assembly GCA_025618425.1 of Heliocidaris tuberculata. Classification (NCBI taxonomy): domain Eukaryota; kingdom Metazoa; phylum Echinodermata; class Echinoidea; order Camarodonta; family Echinometridae; genus Heliocidaris; species Heliocidaris tuberculata. The sequence goes on from CM046834.1 coordinate 2,679,805, forward strand.
TTCTTCTTCTTCTTCTTCTTCTTCTTCTTCTTTTTCTTCTTCTTCTTCTTCTTCTTCTTCTTCTTCTTCTTCTTCTTCTTCTTCTTTCTCTTCTTCTTTTTCTCCTTCTGTTTCTTCATTGTGATAACAGTATTGATCAAGATATTTTCTGATTCCGCACGTAAGTAGGTCTTTACCCTATATACATTGACACTTGTAAGAATCAAGGGTTCTCAAAATGAGGGGGGGCATCATTAGTGTGCAAGGGAGCAGCGGGGCTGTCCCCTTTCGTCTGTATAAAGACATTTATTTTAATTTGGGGTGTTAAAACAGGCATTTTAGTGCATTATAGAGTAAAAATCAAAAAAAGGTTTGGGAACAAATGCTATGATATCCCCACACTTTTAAAAGAGGGTATAGGGTACCCACCGCCTGTTGACGCCTGGACAACAATGTTGACTTATTTTTTCTGGTTTTTCGTATACAGTCCTATACTTTTCAGAATCATCGATAGGCATTATTTTGTGCTGGCATTGTGAGCTATAGTTTGTCTTATTTCGTTGCACTAAAATTCCTCAGAATTCGTTTTCTTTTAAGTTATACAAAACCTAAGCCTATTTACCCTTACAATTATTATTATTTTCTTTTTTTAGAAAAAAAGGGGGGAAATAATATAAGTTAACTTCTTTCACGCACTGCAATTTTGAATACGTTGTGAGTATGCAATAAACACGGCAAACACAATAAAGAAGTGACAGAGACCGCTACATCATGTGTCTACAGATTTAATGAAAGGAATGTGTACATTTCACATTCTCTGATGCACGTGCGTGTGTTGATTTGAAGGTTGTTGATTTCATGGGGTTTCCCTTGTCAATATCGGGACTTATTTTCGGGTTTTGTGGTTTTGCGGTATACCGCATCTAGGGACGAAGTTTCTTAATTCCACATACTGAGGGACTCGTTCTCATAGTAGGTCCATGTTCTCATCAAGGTCCACCCAATTGGAGATATCTGTTGTCAAAAAATTAACATGAATTCGCGAACTAAAAGATTAAAATTTCTGACATTTTCTTAGTGCAGGCTTTGCTGTAGTTTCGAGTTCACATTACACGATCGCAAAGACTTCGAGAAATCAACTCAAAGGACAAGTTCAATACCCTATCGCGTCTATAATGTGCGGATTATGTAATATGTTCACACTTTTCAAAAGGAGACGCACAAATCTATTGAAATTGCCTTTTTATGTTGAGTTTTTAAAAGTCTTTGCCATCGTCTTGCATGTCTTGTGATTGAAATTGAAAACATTTCTCTCATAATGACCATGCATTCATATCTTTTGCAGGCATGATGATATAGGGACCATTTTCTCTGTCGCTACTTGAAAAGTCAGATCATTTATAATTTTCTCGTTGGGAAAATCCCCCAAAGGATTAATGTAGTTTTCATAAATTTATTACATTGAGTTCGGCATATGTAGCCAGGGCTTTTTAACCAGCTAAGCTTGAACTTTGTAGGAGCTCTAGCTAGCCTGCATTTGTCAGCTGGCTCATCGATCGCGATGGGCTGAGCTCATCCTTTGGTGGTCGCGTCGTGGAATTATATGAAATGTCGCCCTCATAGTTTTACTTTGTTGAGGTACTAGTACAAACTTAGCTCGTCTTGATCTTCCGTAGCGCATATTATGCACATGCAACTCGACCGTCGGTCCACATTACACACATGTACGTATAGCGATCACTCATAAACCACATACTTGCATATATGTGTGTGTGTGCTTTGGCGCTTATCTCGCAGAACTTGTGCCAATGGAATATAAGCATAGGCATTTTCACTGCACTTATGTGAATGAGAATTTTACTTGTGTATTGCATACAAATTATAGTTATATTTTATGACAATAGTCCACATTATTATAGCCCATAGGCCTAGTGTTCATATGCTATACTCCTGTAGCTCACATAATATTCAATTGAAAATGCATGAAGCCATAATGAGGGACCATTTAGTGTTATTGGTATAGCTGTATTTGTTTATTCATATAGGTCTGTTGCTAGTTTTTGGTACTGTGGCCGAATAAACATGATTTTATCATTTCCCTTGGCCTTGATAAGTTCTCACATATCAATGTGCTGCTTTTAAAATTATATTTCTGAGACAGATCTCTTGATGTGTGATAGTGAGTGAGTGATAACTACATTTCAAACTTTGGATGGATTGATGCTGTTAAGCTCGCTACTTTGTAACACCGTCATGAATATGTACATATCTCTCTTACCCAAGTAGATTCAAGTCCCAATAATTCATTGCATTGAAAACAAGCTGTAGGTGCCGTAAATATAAACAACATAGGCTTCCCGCAGACATCCCATATCTCGTTTGATTACACCCTTTAAAAAGTCACTCACACAAGCGTTGCTGACTCGACTCATGTTTTTTTTTTCAGATCCACAGTACAGCACTACCACGGTACGGCACTGCATATTCTAAGCCAGTTAAAAAACTCAGAAAATACGTCATACTACTTATTTGGTAGCCGTGCAGTAGCTGATTGGGCTATCAAAAAATTAATATTCATAAGCTACCTGTTGAAACCCAACCCACATATGTGAAAGGGCTTTTGGACATACAGCAAGAGCTTCACGCAACTTTAGTACATGTATTGTATATGACTAGAAATCACGAAGAATTTTTTGTTTAGTCTTGATTATAATTAAATAATAATCATCCGAATTCAAGATCTAAATTTGCTTGAAAAGTTGATGATGAACCCGGTAGTTCGATTCATTTCTAGCATGCAGTAAGCATGTTTGTCAATGAGATTATCATTCAGTTTAGGTGCTGTGTGCACATTTATAATTCACGCCCACAATGCGAGTGCGGAGTAAGCCCCGCCCATTATTTTCTTACTCTCTGCTACACGCTTTTTTCCCTCAAACCGCAACCAGCTTAGCCAATACATTTTAACTTCGTGCAGCGTGCTAGTTGAGTACACATCAACTAAACCCAAAGCTTGAAATAGGGGCTCACCAGCGCTGGGAAGTTAGTGTCGTCAATTTTTTCTAACTTCTTCACATCTCTCCTGAAAATGTCCACCGCAATGGTATCAGCCTTTTACGATGTTGGAGATATGTTGTTTAATCACAAGGTAATTCTTTCAGCTTATTTCGTAGATTTCACTTTGTTGTTAGTAAATTTCAAATCGTCGAGCTTCTTGCTTGTACATTTCACGTCCATTTCACCACGCTGTGTATTGGAATGTTCGCTGGGCTACACACTTGTTGAATGTGCAGTGAAGGCACGTTATCTGCTGGTGTGTAGCTAGGCATGTGCAAGGACAGGCTGTGTAGACTGTATTTTATTTGTAGCTGCGAAGTCAGCGTTCTGATTATTTTTCTCATTTTGAGACGAATCAGGTCGGCCTTGGTTTCAAAGTCTGTTCAGCAATTTCACTTCAGTAATACTTGCAAAGTTTCAAGCTAGATGTAGTTACAATTTCTTTTCAATTTTGTTTTTAATTTTGTTTTCAATGTTAGAATTTTTGCAATTTTTAGACTAGTGTCAGTGAATCTCTTCGTCATGTTCGTAATGACTAATGTTATGTTTTTACTTTATTTTGCAGAATGTGTCATCACTGATACATGCCAAAACGCAGCTGAGAGGGGATACTCGAGCCGTAGGGACTCCTATTAATGGATCAAATGGAGCACATCTTCTTCGAAGGCATTCCACGAGTACAACTGGGTCTACAAGCCCAATCAGCACCAACCACCTAAACGGGAATTCACTGTTCACTCAGCAGTTGGAAGCTGTGTACAACAAGGAGAATCTCAACAACAAGCCAAGGGACCGGGCTCTGAGTGAGAGCGATCGCAATAGTCAAACACGCAATCAGAACTCGAGTCGGTACAAAACAGAGTTATGCAGGCCTTACGAGGAGAATGGCACATGTAAATATGGAGATAAATGCCAATTTGCTCATGGCATCCATGAACTACGAGTCTTGTCCCGACATCCCAAGTACAAGACGGAGTTATGTCGCACCTTCCACACTGTAGGATTCTGCCCTTATGGACCTCGATGTCACTTCATACACAACCCTGATGAGAGGAAATTATCATCTCCTGGTCCAACCAGCAAATCTCCCCGTGAACGTACCATCGAGAGGCCCAAGCTCCTTCACTTCCCCAGCGCACCCCTTGGTTCAACAGGTGGCGATCTAACACCACCTCCCATGTCCATGTGCGATAGCCCTCTTCCTCCTCTCACCCCACCACCAGCAATAGATCTTCTTAGTCAGGATGAGTTACTTGCCACGCTTACTAACAACGCCATGTGTTTGAGTCAGATGCAACACGACGTAGGACCCCTCCTTTCTCCGTCAGCATTATCTCCAACCACCCTCCAGAATGCCTTCTCCGCTGCCCCTTCTTCCCCATTCATCCCCCTTCAGCCGATCAACGATGACCTCGAGCAACTCGCAGCATTCCGTCTGGCCAGTAAACAAGGAAGTAATAGCGTCTTCTTTCCCTTAGATGAGTCGGTCACCACCAACAACTTCCGACCCCCTTCCCCACCTGAATCTCTCTCTGATCCTGAATCTCTAGCAGACACTAACATGACCTCCACCTCTCCCACAGGGAGCCCAGTGGGGGCTAGACTCGGACGCTTGCCTATCTTCAGAGGCATTTCCCAGGAAGACCAACGTTTTTAGAATTCTATCACACCAGGCAAGGAGATAAACCTTGTTAAAAAATCACACAAATCAAGTCGATGTCATTAATTTATCGTGGACATCTCTTTATAACATTTGTTTTTGTTCCTGCGTGGACTTACAAACATTTTGTATGATCTACTAATTATATGATAAATACTCATTTTGTGAAAAAAAAATATGTTCAAAGTATTTTATTGATGTACATGTAAATTCTAGTGGATGCATATAAAGTTTCTAGAATTATTTATATATTAAACTATTTGATCCATTTCTTGGCATTTTTGCACTTGGAAGGATCCTGTGCTTATTCCATTTTTTCTTTTATTTTTCTTCTGTGCAGTATTTTAACTGCCAGGTCATTTATACTCTTTGTGTTCAACATGACTTTATAGTCTGTTATTTTTGTGTGGCAATTCCTTTATCAAAAATCAATTTATGTTATTCTATGTTTGTGTAACTGAATCATTTATTCCAGCCTATTTTGTGACTACAGCAAATAGTGAACACTACGTGTGTATTTAAGTTATCTTGTAATATTTATTTTCAAATTGATTAAACAAAAGTGCAGTCTGTTGGGATGAATTTATCATCTTGTTGAAAAGAATTCTTATTTATCGGGTTATTTTTTAAAAGATGAATTAGTATATGTGTTATATCATTCAAGCATCTAACTTATCAATGTGTTCCATTCTTGGGGTTGAGATGATATTGATGAATTGAATGATTTTTCTGTTTTTGTAGCCATGTTGATTTGAGTGGATTAGTACTTAGTGACAGCACTGGTTACGTCCTGATGGAAGTACTGGTCAAAACCAGCAGCTTCACATATCGATTTGTGTCATGTTTTTCTGTGCCAATATACCTATTTAGCTTTGTACAGCGTGGTTATCTGTACTAAAGTTAAGCAGGGCTGTAGTTTTACCTTCTAGACCTTATCTTGTATTTAGTAATTTATTGTCAAACCATCTAACTTAACGAGAAAGAAAAGGAACATAGTGCAAGAGACTTGTTTAATAACGAAATGCAGCCCTTTATCTTATTTATTGTCAAGAATTTTCATTAAGCTACCAACAATATCTGTTGGTGGTATTTAATATATTTGTGAATATAGTACTTGTGCATATGTGATTTATTTAACACTGCCTATTTGGTTTCATTATATTCTCACTATTCAATCTGGAATAATCCCTGCAAAATGAAGTCAAAGGTGATTGATTTAACTCATTATTTATCACATTTATTTCTCAGACCTCCTGGTAAACTGAAACTTTTAAAACACCATTGAAATCTACTACTTAAGATTGTTATTTTTACTAGTGCTGATAATTAAAATGCACTCTGCTGTTATGCATATGCTAACTTGCCTTATGAAACTTAGCAATTTATCAACCGTAGCCTTACAATTTGAGCCTCTTCTATTTCTAGTATACTGTCGTGCCTTCCCGTGTTATCTCTATGCACTCAAAGTGACTCGGATTTCAGGAAGTTGGGCCATGAATCAATTATGTCGGCTGGTGTTTCGGGAACTCCATAGCCTCGTGAATCAGGCTTTTGCTCAAAATTCGCGGTTATAATATGTAGGCTTTCAAAATGTTTCCATTTGTATTCGTCTTGGCGTTAGATAATATATACCCTTGTATGAGGAAAACAAGTGGGTTTCTTTTCAAAGACATTGAAATTAAGTGTTCAATAATGAATGTTTCAATTATTTCTGCTAGTTTGAACATGATTGATATAATTCATTGAATTCATTTGAAATGTTCAGGAGAACGACAAATATTTGAGGAATATATTTGTCATTTTCCTTGGTTTGTCTAATCTATGCAATATGAGTGAAACCATGTGATATAATTAATCTTCCATAGTAGATCTAAAGCACAAATGTCTTCCTTTAATATCTATGAGCTCATTAATATCTTTTTGTTTAAAATGATGCTCTAATGAATAAGATTGACTTTAAAATTAACAACAAAAAAGAAGTGCCTGGAATTTTATATGGAAACGACTTGTTCACTGAAATACAGTGACATATTTTCCTGATTTACAGTTTTGAATGTTTTCCAAACCAGTTAATTGCGTGGAAACAAATAGCATTCTAGCTTTGTTCATTTTGTGTGGGTGTTGTCAGCTAAGACCCGTTTGGTTATTTAACATGAGAAAAATCGTGCTTATTATCTTGGCTGTGCCATCTGATTCTATTTACTTGTACAGTATAGATATTGTAATTTATTGTATAATGTGGGAGTCGCTCCCTCAAAAGTTTTTGACAACTCAAGAAGGTTGAACATTTCACAAACATTTTGTATCCTCCTTCCATTGAGGACCAATAATGATTAAAGTGCAAAGAACTGATCTCAGTTCACACCTCAAAAATTACAGTGTATCACTCAAAATTGTTCAATTTTCAAGATCTGTTTTTATAAAGTGCCTTGTCTTCATTCATTCAAAGAAACTCCTATTTCAAAAATGTTCCATACTTCCATTAACTTTTATGTCAATCTAAAGTTTATTCCTATTTTACGTCCAATGCCTATCACTATGTGATCGATATTATGCATTTGATAACCGGTTGTTGGAGAAATGTTTGAGTTTGCAAGAGTTGTTAATGTATTATTTAATTTTATTAATAAAACTGAGAAAAACTTACAAAAACTATTTCAATCTGGTACAGTGTTTGTATTTCATTATATTCACAGTTGATCTGTGTGTAATTGTTTATGTAATTACAGTCACAATAGATTGCTCTGATGGAAGATACTTGCCTTCGAGTGTGGAGTAAAACTTGAACGTGAATCGAGTTTATGGCATGAAAAGTCTGGAATGATGGTGTTGATATCTCGACAAAAATATGTGCGATTGTGCAAGGTTTATAAAGTTGTGTGTTCGTATGAATTTTTCTTGCATACATGAATTAAATAAGGGAAAGTTCAAAGTATGACTTGATGTGCTGCCTGATTGTAATGATATTCAGCGCGAGAGTTGTTTGCGGTTCATGTATTTTGACTGTTATATGATCTTTATCTATTACATGTATAATCCTGACCTGGTGCGATATTGAAATGTGAGCGCAGTATCAATATCACCCAGTCTGGGGAAATGAAAGGAAGATCCGTCAAATAATTTATAATTATTCATTGTTTGGTGAGGCTATTCGTATACTAGTTTGCATTTGAAATTATTTGTATAAAATTAGGTTTAAATGGGATTACGGGACAAATGTATCCCAAAACCCTTATGCTGAAATTGACGAAATGAAAAGTCCCTTTATTGACTCTAAATTGACGGTCTTGCTCTATTCGACTCTTTTCCAGTTTTTAGGGCGTGCATGTAGGGTTACATTGAGGTTGATATAATAGTACACCGAGTTGGATCGAGGATTGGTATTAGACGACCAGTCAGTCGATAAATAATACGCATGTGATCTGAGCCAGGCAATTTAAATCTCCATTAGAAAGCAGAAGAATAGAAGCGAGGGAGAGAGAGAGAGAGAGAAAAGGAGTTGTACTTTACCCCTTCCAACAAAAGGCAATCTAAAGCTATTGATTTTTTTAGTCCTCCCTTCTTTTCTTTTTTTCGGCCTGCGGGGGAGTTCCTTTTATTCTTGTTTTGTGAAGGCGAGAGGCGAGCTGCGGTTATCACGTGACCTCAAACGGAGGGAAAGGCTACGTTGTGATAAAATGGGTCCGGGAAAGATTATAACCATGAAGCTGCGCTGGTTGTAGCTTTATGATAGAACGCAGGATTCTGTTTGCGTGCGTACGTACGTTTACATGCACAATGTATTTTACACACGACCATGTGCGTTCCTTATATATATATATATATATATATATATATATATATATATATATATATATATATATATATATAGGAGCTTTATTTATACTGGAAGACAGGGATTAATGTTTCTCCAGTTTCTCTCGATCTCTCCTTTTTCTTATTCTGGAAAGTTCTTCCTTTATTTTATTTTTCTAGGGTGAGATAAATTGAGAAGAAAACAATTACATGTATAAACAAACAAACAAACCAAGAGAAATATGACCAGACATAAAAATGTGAATAATCAGCTATTTTATTGCCACATATGGCCTCGGCTCCAATCTTGGCATGGTATGTGAAAAACACGTGTCTCTAGCTCTTACGGTATTTGCTGACCACGCCTATGATCCGCCCAATATACCGCCCATAAACTGTCTTTTACAATTACGCGCCATACACGAGGGAGAAGCGCGCCATTTAAGCGCGTACAAGGGGGGGGGGCGGGGGATGGGTGGGGGACTCATACAGAGCTATTTTTATAGGCGCGCCATATCAATGTGGCCTAGTTAATGTTTGTAAACAAAGAGCTGTACGGTGATCTCATGCATGCATTTACCAAGAATGCAAAAATTATTCAGTTTGTATATAAATCATTTGCACTGACTTTTAAAAATTATATATACGGGCGTTGGAACTTGGAGCTGCGCTGTCATGATACAGTGTTCTTGTAATGAAAAAAAAAATGTTTAAACAAATCTACTGCTACTTTATAATCCCACAGAAACTATACTGACGGAGGCTGAGTTACCATTCTCCAATATCGCCAAATGTAGTTCACTTTTTTCCCTCTTACTAGGTTTATTTTGCCATTTCTTTATTCTCAACAAAGTTTCATAATTCTAGAAAAAAGATAATAAGATTTTGTGACATTGTTATATTACATTCCAAATTTGGCTCGACGCAAACGCACATTCATAATTTTGTTGTATGCTCATGTCCGTTAAAAAACTCCAAATTGACGAAAGCCCGTCATTTCCTTCTCTACTAAAGCCATTACTCTCTCTCTCTCATGCGTCATTTTGTTTACTACCGGTACTGACTACTAGTACTACTACATGTATTACCTTCGACAGCTCGGGAGTAGTAGTTCTACTGAAATCATTGGACACCCCCCCCCCCCCCCCGTCTCTTATCTCCCCCTTTTCTTTCTCTCTCCATCTCTATCTCTCTCTCTCTCTCTCTCTCACTTTCTCTCTCTCTCTTTCTCTCCTTTCTGCTTTCCTGTCTTTCTCCCAGTGTGTCTCCCGTATCTCTCTCTGTCTCTTTCCTATCATATTTTCAAAGCTGTTTTGAAAATATTACTGCAATGGCGGGCATAGAGAAGGAAAGCACAAATGTGGGAGAGAGAGGGAGGAAGAGAGGAACGCAAACGCATGTAAACCAAGCCCAAGTTGGCTGCCTCTCTAGCCTCACATCAGACGGAAACACATTTTTTCCTCTTTCCTTCTGCGTCACATCCAGCATAGCAGCGGGATATAACGACCGGGTAAGTCAGTGGTAAATAGGTGACTTCCAGCGAGATTAGGTTATGTATAGCGGCAGGTATAAAGACTGGGTAAGCCAGTGATAAATATACATGCAGTTAACATCCAACCAAGGAGTTATCGTTCTGTGATAATTCCTTGATCCAACTATAGGTTAGGGTTGTAAAGACCGATAAGTCGGTGAATATCCAGTAAGGTTATGTTAGCATCTTAGCACTGTGGGCACTGTGGCAAGTCAGAGAAAATAGTTCGAAGATTGTATGTTATTGAAATCAATAATGTGTAGCGCTCAATCTTTAGCCAATATTCCTTCAGATCTTTAATTAACACTAACGGCCTTTTGTTTTCACTAATAGATAACATCAGGCTCAATGATGTTTCTTACTTTTCATTTTAATTTTAATCGAGCATTCAAATAGTTTTTTAAAGTTCTATTTCGCCATTGTATAGTATTATTTCAACATCTAATGCTGTAACCCCTCCGCCACCAGCAAGTTTAATCATTTGATAAACACAGTACATGTACTCGTAAACTTTTCAAGCAAGTGCTTTGCAATTATGATTGCAATATATACACCTCTCGCAATCTTCGCTCAATTTCAGCTGACAAAAAATGTAAGCTCGTTATTCCCAAATCCAGACTCTCATCAACTGAAATTAAAAGCGCTTCTCAGTGGCTGCATCTAAAACTTGGAACAATATTCCACTCTGCATCAGAGAAATAACTTGTCTTGCCATTTTCAAAAGATCCCTAAAAACATATCTCTTTCCCCAGTATGTTTTAATGTAATCTCTTACTTTTTTTAGTCTGTCTCTTTGCTGTTGCTGTTGTCTTTTCTTTTCAAATTTGTATTTTTGTAAGCGTTTTTAGTGCTCCTAAATATGCATTATTATTATGGCAAGAGAGTATTATTCATTTTGTATGTATGAATATAGAGATGAGCTATGAATGTTTGTTGGTAATGGTCTGTTTACTACGAAGTACTAGACATGTGTTTATACATTACTCTCTACCAATTACCACCCAATTAGAGTAAATTACGAGACGGGACGCTTTTACGACTAAACTTCAATTGAGTTTGTCAGTAGTTGATGAATCATTGTGCGTGGGGGTACTCATAATACCGCAAATCGGGCTCCCTGTGGGATAGAATGTATTGAGGCTTAGAAAAGTTCACAACTTTTATGTAAACAAAATAAAATATAGTTTGAGTACAGAATTACAGGTGTGTGATGTTTATTGTTATCATTCATTAATTGAAGTAAAGTTCGTTTGTGTTAGAGGTATACTTCCGGGTTAATTGACGAAGAAATTTTTAATTTAACGTTGATAGCCATGATTTTTTTTTTTTTTTTTAACTGAAATTACCCCCCCCCCCCCCTTCTCATAATGCTCGCATACACTATATACCAATTGTCATTGCTCATTTAAATGAAGCTAGTGGATTTTGATAAAGCTGATTTTAATACGTTAATTCATGCATCTCAAATATTCCTCATTATACAAAATTTTCTTCTTTCTTTTTCTTTATGCCAAATAAAACTAATTCCTAATCTCTCGTCTACTCCTTTCTTCTTCTTTTTTTCTTCAAGCCGCTGCATTTTTTTTTTCATTTTTTTTGGTTATTTGTTAGTTTTGATCTCAAACAATTAAAGAAATGATAATCTGAGCATAGGCAACGAGGTAACAAAAATCAACTGTGCATTATGCCATTTGGCACAGACTCTACACACAAATCACATTGAAGAGTATTTATGTGGCAAGTACAGAATTGATATAATGCCTCCGAGCATATAATTTTGTGTTGAAATTGACCTATGATATAATTTCTATGAACAGGACAAATACCAAATAACATGGAACCCCTCCTCCTCAATTCAAAAAAAAAATCCAACGAGAAAGGCTAGGAATCAATTTTTAATTATAGCATTATTCCTCGTCGCATATATCATTCCAATATTTCGTCATCTTCCATTCTTATATACTCCGCAATTAATGATTAAAAACAATCTAACCCCCCCCCCCCTCCAACCCACCACCCACCCATGCATGCATGCATACACTCTCAGAATTTTTTTTAGGTTGTTTAAAATATGAACCTACCAACTGGTTTTAAAAAATCCCATATGTTTTACATACAATTTTTATAAACCAACAGTTGGTAGGTTAATATTTTAAACAACCTAATGATTTTTAACCAACATTTCTGAGAGTGTAGTCATCCATATCACGAGAATCAGTTTTCTAAACAAATTGGTGTTGTATTGTATTGGCTTATGTTCATCGGAACTAGTATGGGGTGGATCCAGGATTATGTGAAGGGGATGGGGGGGGGGGGCAAATTCCGAAGAATAGCTATTTAATAACCCGAGAAAAAAACCCCCCAAGGTTATGACATTTTCCTACGGCCTTCCAGGTCCAGAATTTGGAAGAGGGCACTTTTTTCGAGCTTACTTAGGATATTCCAATTGGGTTTCAAAAGGGTTTGTGCCCCCCCCCCCTTTAATCTTTAAGCAACTGGGGCCCCCTGGGGCCTCAACAAGCTTTCGCACTGCACCTTCCTTTGAGCGGATTTCCCTCAATTTCGCAATTTTTAAACTGAAAATACCATAGTGAGATGATTACGTCTCCTAACCCGAGTGCCTTGCCTTTACTCTAGAAATAAAAAGTTGATGGAACCAGATTGAAAGGAAGCTGCGCAACTAGGGCTTGCCTGAGGAGGGGAAGAAGGAGGCGACAAAATGAAGATACGACTTCAAATTAGAGAGGAAAGAATGTTTACAATACTAAAAAGTACATGTCACTTTTGGAACCTTAAATGAGCACTGTCAATTATTAAGTTTATTCTTGTTATAATGCTGGCCTATAGGTTAGGGCAAGTCTAAAATAATGTCCAATATAATTATGTAACCATTGTAATTGTACCCTGGTAGCTTTATTTCCCCCCCCCCCCCGAAAATTTCCAGAGTATACGCCAGTGTCCCCCACGTCCCCCTCAGGACTGCACTGGAACCACTACAACTCGACTACTACTACTACTACTACTACTACTACTACTACTACTACTACTACTACTACTACTACTACTATACTACTACTATTACTATACTATACTACTACTACTACTACTACTACTACTACTACTATACTACTACTACTACTACTATACTACTACTACTACTACTACTACTACTACTACTACTACTACTATACTACTACTACTAATAATAATAATAATAATACTGCTGCTACTACTACTACTACTACTACTATACTATATTACTATTATTACTACTACTACTACTACTATACTACTACTATACTACTTCTACTACTACTACTACTACTACTACTACTACTACTACTACTACTACTACTACTACTACTACTACTACTACTACTACTACTACTACTTTACTACTACTACTACTACTACTACTACTACTACTACTACTACTACTATACTTACCTTTATATATACTTTACTACTACTACTACTACTACCACCATATAGTATACCAGTAACCACCCCACCACTAACTCCACTATCACCATTACCACGACTACAACTACATCTAGTATTACTATAACTATTGTTTTCTAGTTATTATTTTAACCACTAACATGATCATGTGCTGGAACTTTACTAAAATACTGATACACTAACAGAACTCTGTTTATAAATATATAGAATACCATGCATGCAGACATCGTTCAAGTTCACGATATTCTACAGTATGGTCCCATGCCTTCCTCACGATGATAAATCAGTACCAAAATACCGGTATGCTCATCCTCTTTTGAGCTCATTTCTCTTTTCCTTTTGACATTGACCCCATATTAGACCTCTTCCACAAAATTACATTGTAGTCTCTCTATATTCTCATTCTACCATTCTATCACGGGCTGTCGATCGGGCGGAGGGCCAACTGTGCATGACGTCATGATATCTTTCGGCTTTGTTGACGTCATCACTTTTCGAGCTTCTTGCTTTTGAAGTCATTAATCTCTTTAATATATACATGGCCCGTTCTTTTCAACATAAACGTTCTGAGAAGAATTCGTGACAGGTGAAATCAGTATATTCTCACGCTCCTCATAAATCGTCTTGGAATTCTAGGTCCTCAATAATAATACATCGCCCTTATTCACACTATTTTTGGCATGAAGTCACTGTCGTAATATTAGACACCACATATACCGGTACTGCTTGTTTTGAGCTTTTCTTACATTATTATATAAGTATCATTGAACGGTTTGCAATGAATGGCACAAAATGTACGTCCAGTAGAAAATGTACCGACCATGCAATTCTCAAATTTCCCCCTTCGTTTTCTGACAATAATTATCAGAATAATATATATTTTTTTCATAATCTGATCTTGCAGGCAAACAAAGAGCCCAAGCATTCACAACTAATATGTAGGCCTATAACTGATATTTCTTTCATAGTTATATCAAATTTCCCTCTTTCTGCTTGTTGAAGTGAACTTTTCCGCTGATTTTGCTCAGAAAGGAAATGAGATGTAAATAAAATGTCCATATTTTACCGGGTTACCCGTACTCCTTACGGTCTCCTGTTTCGGTTTGGTTTTCCTTTGCACGCCATCAATAGGAACAAATTAACAAAGCGTATAAATTCATTATATATATTTTGAGGTATTCCCATGCTTTTACTGATCAAATTAAAAAGAAATTAACAAATGATAAAAATAAACATAGAACACGATAAAAACTATTTTCGAAAAATCAACTCAAGGCAATTTCAATAGCCCTGTCTATCACCTTTAGAAATGTGCGAACATTACAATGGCGTATTACGTAATCCGAACCTGATTTCTATGGGCAGTACAATAGGCCTTTGAAATTGCCCTTGAGTTTATTTTTCGAAAGCAGTTTTTATCGTGTTATAGGACCAATGTATCCCATTTCAACAGTTTCAATCTAACCGTAAACTTATAACACAATCTGATTTTATAATCTGATAATAATCCCATGTAATGATAATTTTTGGTTTTTACGTCAGAAAGATTATCAGGTTTTATTGATAAAAAATAGATGAAGTTATCGAAAATTGTAAACAAATGATTTTCTTCTCAACTTTTAATAAAACAAAAGAAATAGATTACAGTAATGCCATATGCTGGTTCTTTTGAAAAATCAAAATTCGATGATTTTAAATCGATTCTGAGGAAGAAAAGTAAGAATTGACCCCCCCCCCCCAAAAAAAAAAAATAATAATAATACAAATACAAATAAAAAATAAGAAATAAAAATATAAAAAATCGAATAAAATAAAAACAACGGGTCGAGACCCCGGCCCAAGAACGACGCTTGTCATTCTAAATTTCCGCTGCTCCCGCCACTTTTCAACGGGCCATTTGATAAGTTATGACAGTGACAAGGCCGGGGGTAGCATCGTCATGGCAACGAAAGTCTTCTTGATGAGCACGAGTTCGTGAGAAGAGATAGTCTTCATTCCAGTCGTCTTCATACCTTCATACCTTTCATTTTCAGTGGGTCTATGATGAAACTTATTTCATCACTGTATCAAATTCAGTCCATTGTACAGTGTATCGATTTTTTTTGATTTTTTTTTGCAAGGAAAATTGAAAAAGTTACTAGCTGATATTTTTAAAATAATATATATTTTAAAGTAATGCGCAATAAGACGCTGATAACTGAAGATTGATCTCATGTATTTATTGCGTTTTTATCATATATTTTTTATTACTCGCTATATGAACTGATAACCAAAATTCAAATCAATGAGTAAATATTTATAGTTATATCCCATATCTTTAGGGGGAAAATGTTTACTAACGTCACTCATTCGATAGCAGGATGTTTGACAACAAATCATGTTAATTTCAACAGATATAGAAAAGAACCGATGCTCACAATCATATGACTTCTCGTTATTTCGTTCGACATAGATTTGTTGAACTTTCCCAAAGTTCATTGTACATATATAGTGGTACCTAATGACGTCGCAATGAAACTCGCACGCAATGCCCAACAATCATGACAATAGATATTGTAATCAAACTGTTATTTCAGTCACTCATTTCAGTCGTTGTCATGTACATTTTCAAACACTAATCATAATTGCTCTTTTTAGCTAAACCCTCGTAGGCAAATCAATGTTATGACTGTACATTGTTACGAGGACGTGGGTTATTTTTGACCGACAAATGCTCGAAATTGTTTATACTAAATGCGAAAGAGGGATATAAAAATCTGGAAGGAGAAAAGATAAGAAAGTGGACCTATTTTTAGACTTGGGAATGAAACCGCAAATGAAAGGAAATATTGATATGGCTTCTATTTTAGTGTCGTTTTTCTTGTGTTCAGGCAACAGAAGACACCATTACGTGTAGCTTTGCAAATTTTCGTAGGCCTGAATATATTTTGGATTGAGCAATAAAGCTTTTAAAAGTTTCAAAGCACATTTTGGGAAGTTCAGCCAAAAAACGAGTAATGGCACGCATTTCCGACGTCGCAACATCCCGCTATTCAATGAAACTGATAAGATATTGATATGATTATTATCTTCATCAGTCTTTTCCTTGCAAATCATTAGGCCTACACATCGCCTAGCTGCTTTGAGTTTATGATAGGATCATTTGATTGGGTTGCGCAAATAAACCGAAACCAGTCAAAGTTATAAGAAAAAGAAAAAAAGTCAGCTGACATTGATTTACGACCAGCATTGACGATGAAAAAGATAAAAATATAAGTTAGAATTAAAACCTGATCACCATGGGGTATCCGCAAAGAGAAATAATTGCTTTGATTAAGTTTGTTCCAAGTATCGAGAATAAGGGTTTATTGCCCGATTTCTATCGCATAATTATCCTACTATAAACTCAAGACAAATCTGTTTCTGCTTTCAGTCTTCTTCACTTGTTTATTTATCATGTTGTTTGTTTTGTTTCAGCCAGCTAGTATCATGAGTATAGGGTATGTAGAAGAATTGTAAATTTCCCCTGCATGTAAGTTTATCTGAAGCAACAATTTTAAATTCATTTCCGAAATTTAGACACAGGCTTACTTCAGCAGCAACAACAAGAAAGTTTTACCGGGATTAAGACAAAATCTCTATTCACTGAATTGAAGATCCTTCAATATCTCAGCTTTGTTTTTGTCCCTCTACAGCTCTGCACATCTATCAGCAATTGATGAGGTCATCTAACGATTCATGCTTTATGACACGTATCACTGACCAACGAATGTAGGTTACATTGTTTTGGTCAGACTTCCTAGAATCACGGCCATTTCAGGCCAGTGCCATGGTCATAATGCATGGTCAGTATAGGGATCGCGGCCTTTCATTTTGACCGCTCTCTACATCCGACTCCGAAAAACGGCAGTGACTCATTCAGTTTGACATGAATGATATTGGGGATATTGTTAAGCATCTTTGCACACTGCATGCAGTTATCCCAGTGTGTTGTGACCATGGACAGTTTAAGATACATTGACCAATAATTGGTCCAACATGGACCCCCGCCCCGCCCCCATACAGTCGTCATGAATTGCACTGTAAAGTGTAAACATATCCGTTTTAGGGATATGACGTAAAACAACAGCAACAACGACAACAACAACAATATAACAACAACGTAAAAAGCCCCCAAACAATCACAGCAAGATGACCAAGAAGAACAAACATTAAGTGATCGATTTCTTTTTCGAAGAAGCTATATAGTCCAACAAAAATATCAAAATATGATCAAAGATTTTTTTTGTGTGCCTTTATAAAGCAAATGATACTTTGGGAAAACATCCTCTTTGAACACACGCTTCAACCGATAATAACTTTGCGTAAAAAAAAGTTTCGAATTTAAATTGCTTATTTTATAAGACACATAATTCTCCTACTTTTATTTTCATTTCAAAACAGCACCTTTTACCAGTTGCAGGGATAAAAGAAACTTTTACTTTAGTATAATAGAACAATTTGTACACTTGAAAATAAAATAATTCCATAACAGTTTTCTGAGAAAGAAGAGAAAGAAACAGAGGATCATTTCCGAGAAGTGTGGATGATTTTTAGCGAGATCGGCACGAGGCGGTTACGAGATCCTGGAAAGGCAACGAAGCGTTTTATTTCAAACGAAAGAGATGTGTCAAATCATATCCACTTGTCAATTTCTGTCGTATTTCCCGGATCAAGAAATCATGATTTGACAGGTTTCACCTTCTCTTGATACTGTCCTTTGATTGGTTTTTCTTCAGCTTTCATTTTTATAAATCATGATATCCATTTTTAACGAACGATTTTTGAACGAACTGCTTTCATTATTGTCACTTAAATTTTTTTCAATCTTTGTCAGAGTATTATCGTTAGCATAATTTATAATGGCCTGACAAAGATTGATTATCATCGAGTTGAAATTTTGTATATTTCATTTTATTCTCTATTGTTTAAATTAAATGTACCGGTATAGTGATAATTCTAACTGTATGCACTGCCAGTACAGTATAGTATTAAATGATGAATTTTCACATTGCTTGTGTACTGTATGTAATTAATTTAACGTAGATCTATGTGTTTGCTATCATGTGTATGCAATTACCGGTACGTGTATTTTGTGTATGCAATTATGTGCAATTTGTGTTTGAAATTATGTGTACGAACACCATAGGCACTATCATGCATATCATATCGATACACAGACTAAAATGTAACGTTGTGGAATGTGGCGCGCGCGCAAAGAGGAAGTAATGTAATACATTATATCTGGGCGCGCCATAGCTACTCCCCCGTCGACGCGACATCGATCGCAACCACGCGCAAACACTACGCATGCGCAGTTTGCATGGTTTTGACAAAATGTAAACAAAACAAATATTGAACAGAGGAATCGAGGCAGCTCGCAGGCGCAGGCAAGGCGCCTATAGGCTAGGCCTACTACAGGCGCGCATTATATTATGCTCAATTCTTTTATTTTATTTTTTCGAATAGATTGCGTGTATGGGGCCAATACAAAAATGTACCATGATTAGTGCGATGGAAATCGATTCAAGAAATATAGATTTTAAATATTTACTAGGTAAATTAAAGGAAAAAATAAATCTCGAGAAAGTTTTTAAAATATTCATGAAATCTTACACTATTCCACCTTCATTGAGTTTTTATTCGGTAGATCCTAGAAATATTCTAGATTGAGATTTTTTAATGATGAATGACAACAACAAAAATGTATAGCTTATGTACAGTATCATCCTGTTTTGCAATGAAGATTTTCGTTGAATTAACTTCTTCATTTTTCGTATGAATACTCAGTATCCGTATGAGGAAATGGAATGACCCGTGCTATATATCTGGGTGTTTTCCAAATAAACCGACCCAGTCAAATATGGAAATGAACGTTTCGTTGAAAAGAGGAAGTAGCTGCGATGCGTCAACAAACACATATCACGTGCATTTGTTGACAAGAAGAGGTGCTGTCTCGATTTCTATATGACTAGCTATACATAATGTGTAATATACTAGTAGTCTTTCCTCGTGGGCGCTTTGATTTAAAGACTGCCTGAGAAGAAAATAAATTTCGAAATGTTTTATTCATTTTCATGAACTTTTGGAACATGCCATTAACTTTCTATTTTATCAACAAAAAAACAAACAACAACAAAACAAACAAACAAAAACAAAAACAAAAACATACCAAAACATAACAAAACTTCTCCATATATTTCCGTACATGAACTGACGGGGGTGGTAGAAGCTTAGAAAAATAGAAGGAAAGGTTTTGACTGGTGGAGAGGGGAGGGGAAGGGGACTGAGTGCCATTTTATCAAGCTTACTTACTATTCTAACGAAGGTAAATACTTCGGATTCATGCTGAATTGCTGTCGAAATAAAATAGTAAACACATAAGCGTACGGGCAAATTTTTGGAAGGTGGCTGATGATAAAAAAACAATTTTTTTCATAACGATCTCCTTCTCGTCAAATCAGATATTACCGTACAGTAATGAGTTTAGTCCGCCCAGAGTAAAACTTTTTGAAATAACACTTGAAAGGTTTCTTAGGGTGTGAGGCAATTAAAATGACTATCAATGCTTTCTTATTCAGTCAGCAGACAATCGTTAACGGTCAAGACGAAGGAACCGTCCCTAGGAAACTCTTTCTCTTGATTGAGTACACTGAGAGGTGTTGTGGTCTAGTGGATAAGTCCCCGGAGTGTGAACCACAAGGTACTGTCTTTTGGCAAGACATTAAGCTGCATTTGCCACACCCTACCCAGGTGAGGTAAATGGGTACCTGGCAGGAATTAATTCCTTGAAATGATATCTAGAGCACCGTAAGAGCAGCCGGGGTAATAATTGTGGAGCGGCAGGAGTGTCAAGTCTGACACACATGCGCGCCATCACAAGAACCCACTATTCTTCTTTTATAGGTCGATAGTGAAAGAAACACTTTAGTAGTCATTCGGGTTGGATAACGACGTAGTAAACAAAAATTATTGTGTATTTTAAGGTTTCGGAATCATCAATATGATAGCAAATTCAGTCAGTACTGTTCAAATCACTAAAAAATCATTTAACACAGATATTGGTATAGGACTACACTCACATGTATAGAATCAAAATTCGGTACGAAGTTTTGAACTTTCTTTTAGTCATATTTGGAATATAATGTCATTTTAAAAGCAAATTTTTTAATGTGACATTGCTCCTATGATATTCTTCCACATATGAAGAAAAATAATGAGAATTAAGCTCGCAAATTATTTTTCGCCTTCAACATAATTCAATTTTCACTTTAAAGGAACAGTCCAGACGTTTCCCTTTCTAAGAAAAATGACCATTGACCGATGTCTTATTATCATCACTACTCGATGGTAATCAGTATTGATCCGAGGGTTCCTCTTAGCTCATCATGTATTGATAGAAGCAAAGAAAAGAACCCGGGCGTTCAATATGAATTGGCGGAGATGATAAGAGGATTAGACATCCTAACCACAAGCCGAACTGATTATAGGACCTGAGGCTCATTAGTTATTAACAGCTCCTGTCCATATCAAAGAAATGAGATTTCTAGGTAGACCTATCTTAAAAGCTGTAATCTAATTTGAATTTTTCAAGAATCTTAAACTTATAGTGCGGAAGGTAATGCCCTAGCTGTGTGAAACGTTCAAGTATAAAAATGCCAGTTGGAGAAAAGCACAAAATCTGACCCTAGTATACCTCCTTGATCCCTGGTCTGACTTAGGTCTATAGACCAGCTTACGATGTTTGAAGGAGCAAAGGTAGTAATTAGGGGGCATGCACTCTGACTGCATGCGTATTCGAAGGGGGTGCATGGGCTCGGCTTGGAGGTCGCAAAATAAGTAATTGATGGCACTACAATTTTGAATATATAGCATCATACTGAACACAAAAAACAAAAAAACTAATAAAAACAAACACAAAAACAAATGTAGGAGAGGTGGGAAAAGAACGCCTGTCACCCTATACCCCCCCCCCCCCCTCCCTGCACTCCACGCATACTATAGAGCCGAAAAGGTAAATGTCACTGAAATACAGTCATATATCACTGAATTTAATGTTTTGAAGCCTCCCCCCCCCCCCTCCAACGCCAACGTCCAGATCGATACACGTACCAATGGATATTTGTTTGCTAAGTAGAGATAATAAAAGCTGTAGGGTATGAAGGCTTCTTGAATCATGTTTTCATTATCGTTCGAATATAACACACATATATATTTAAATCATATAGGTATAAGTTTGTGCTAATTAAATATTGTTCGTTAAAAGGTCACCGTAAAAAAAGTGTCTGTGGTGACCGAGAATATCAGATTCTGTATTCATAAAGGAATGAATGAGTTGCTTGATAGTAAAAGTATGCAGCAGGTGTTGTGAACTGGAGCTTGGAGATGAACGAGAATGTTGTCTCCACGCCTATCATGCCTATTATATAAGTAATTTTTATTCAGTGTTATGTTGGGGAATGGGGATAGAAGAATGTTGTCCCCTATATAGGTTACTTTTGTGGTTGGTATTTGAGAGAGTATGTGGCTCCTTTTTAGTGACATGATCAAAACAAGTATAGTTGTGTTTTGGTTGAGGTATTTTCGGTGGCATTAATTTGTTATAACAATGGGAAAACAATGTTTCGGAGGTTCAGACATTTGTGGGTGATATCAGTTTAGTATTGATAGGTTTTGAATGTTAATTATAGAATGGAGGGATAACATTCTTGGTGATTGGGTCTTGGAAAAGACCTAATCACCCATGAGTATCTCAAATGAGGGCACAGAGAGCGTGGTGTATATCATAGCGTTGTTGAGGCAGTCCTGGGGGACAGGGACATGCATGCAGGGTTTCGTAAGTTGCTTTTTCTAATTCATTATTTCAGAAGTTGTAAATGATTGAGGGTATGTCTGTAAAAAATATTTTTAACTATGATTTACATGAAGATGTATAGTTAGCTGATATACTAGGTTTCATACAGTGATTGTCAGGTATAGTGCCGTGGGGATTTAAACAAAAGACATGAAAGAGGTCAATAATTTTATGTTGTGGTTCTCCATATCAAACAATATTTAAATTACATTCGCATTACTCTGACGATCCGAAAATCATTAAAATTTGGAGGGGGGGGGGTGGTCAAATCCCGTGTACAGACCTTACCGCAGAAATTTAACAAGTCATAGATTGCATATCGCTATTAGTCAACCCCCCCTCCCCCATTCCGTAAACCAAATAGTATTAGCTTTAAAAAAAAAGAAGTAATTTATAGAGGGCTTTTGTAAGCTGCTTCTTTAAATGGGGGTCGATTGCGTAACGAGACCTTGTTGTTTATTTTCCCGTGTTTCCAGATCCCTTTCAGATGTCCAAATAAGGTTTCACAATAGATCGAGCCCATCAGAGGGAACAATTACTATTGATCTCCTGGTTCTATACGGCATTGTATGGAATACGTCAAACGATGGCTCATTGCAATAGCCCCCTTTCCTACTTGTCTCGCTACCTAGTGGTGACGTCATTGATGAGGTGACTGCTCGTTTCAGGATTCAATGCAACTTGAGAGTAAATAGTAGCTAAGAACTGTTTGTACAAGATTATAGGATTTTCCCCTTTTGTAATAACTTTACCAAATTATGTAAGATGAGTAGAGATGTGATGGCTTAGTGGTAGAGTGATAAAGCCGGAGATTCCCGGTTCAAAACCAAGTCGATGCGCTAGCGCCCTATAGGAATATCCTCATTATACATGCAAAGCCATGTAGGACCAAGGACAAGGAGGTACTTAGATCCTTCTGGTTACTTATACATACAAACATACATTCGCTTCCTTCTAGCAATCAGGTCAATTAAATCACCGGTCAATCGAACAAATATTCTTCTGAATACAGTGATTCGATATGTAACTTCCTAACATGTATTTTTATCATGATGAGGTAACATTTTGGGTATCAAATTTATAGGCCTGAAAATATTGGAGCCCTGTGCAAAGCGTTACCGACTCGGAAAAAGCAATAACATTATAGCCCTACACTTTTGTTTTTAAGTTTCGTATGACAATCTGCATGTGTTTTTAATTACATGAGTTAGTTTTTGTGTGACAAGAGCAAAAACGGCTTTCAGGAAGAAGAAAAAAAGTGACTATCATGTACTCTCGATGGAGTTGCTAATGCGTTTACGCTTTATAACCGGAAGTCCGTCCATTGTCACTGACGTTGTTTTAGGTCAGCGGGGTCATGAGGAAATAGTAAGATGGCACCGACATGGGTTATGATATCAGCGAAGTCGGAAACTTCTCGTTCAAACGACATGAAGCTGAATAGAAACCGAAAGTAAAGTGCACACTGAGCCCGGACACTGAGCCAACTCGAGACAAAACAAACGAGATATATAGGTCTATATAATAATATCAATAGACCTACAAAATGGTGGATCAACATGACATTATCCTGGTTATAAACTCGAACAGTCTTCCTTTGCAGTTGCAGAAGAAATTAACGAATTAATGTGGGAATGATATAAATGCTCTTAATCATCATAAATTTATTCGAATATGCACTTTATTGTCAAGATCGACTGTGTAATGTTGGTTACAATCTTTTTTCTAAATACGGGCGACGTGTTTTGTCCATCAAAATATACCTTGATATACATAAAGAAACTCGTTTGTAGAATATGTATTCTTGAGTAATTAAATAAAATGGTAGGCCTAAAATTTTAAGGTACGAATCGTTGTTAAAATAAACCATATATATTGAGACTTGAATTTCCTACAACATTAACTGTCTGCTTGTTGCGCAACAATTAATTGGACTGATTCTGTGAATTCACATCTAAGTTGTGCTTATGACGAATAACACCGGTAAGAACTTGGATGGAAAGCAAAAACAACCTGCTTAGGCCAGAGAAAAGAACGTCCAACCGCGGCAAACAAGACAAATTCCCCCGTGACAAAACCACTCAAGTACCCGGATTCTTGACCTCAACTCTGTCCAATTCTCTTATTGTTAACCTTGGGTCATCTCTAAACCGGTGAGTAGTCGCTCTATGAAAATAAAAGAAAGAAAGAAAGAAAGAAAGAAAACATAACCAGATATGACATAACAGAAATTAGTATGACCACGAATATCTGATACTAGTACTCTGTGTGACTAGACTCGGTCAAAGGTGATTCCCCCATAACGTCATCTCTATTCTGGTGCCGGTGTGCATTGTGACGTCACAAAACAAAAATACCCCCCGCGGCCGTCACTGCACCCATACAAGGAGTGCATGAAACTGATGTGTTTTTATAAACATAGTTCTGTGAGGCGACTACTCAATTCACTGTAAACTAGTATTTTACCAACTCAACATTTTTGATATATTTGTTCTTCTGTTTGATTATTAGTGTTTTTTTCTCGAACCTGCCTGATTTTGTTTGTTTGGTCAACTAGATTCTTCAGTTGTAATCACAACCTGTTTTTGTGTGCGCGTCATTTTGCATGGAATGATTTATTAGTTTAATAATCCATGCTTAAAACTCCTTTTCGTCACAGATGATTAATGGATCAGTCATGTACGCATTTCCCATTCAAAATTTCGACATCGTCTCTGGTATATTTTCAGTAAATCATGTGAATCATTATGACCAACATTAAATTTTGAACAACAACAACACGATTGTCGAAATAATGTTCTTTAATAGGATAAGTAGACAGACGTGCTTCATATCAAGAGGATACAACATTGTTCAGTAGAATGAAAGTGCTTAGAATTACGAAATGTTACTCATGCCTTTCAATGAAATATGACATGTGCAACATAGGCTTAATAATCATTTTTTGTGAAATGATATTGCTTCTGCTGGTCCCTCCTAAATTTCTGAATCATAACATTTTGGAAAGAAACTGACAATTTTGACTTCGATGTGTCGGACAATGATTTTGATGTGGTTTACAGTTGTTTTTTGGACATTACTTTAATTGAGAGAAATCCTGGCACCCATGCTTAGCATATTGATTTTCAATTTCTAAGAAACGTGACTTTCTTTATGTAATATGCTATACTGCTCAATCATATAGCATGTTACTTATCGTGAGGAAGGGAGAGGGAGAGAGGTGGAGCCTTAGGGAGAAACTGAGAGATGGTATGAGAGAAAGAGAAGGAGAGAAAAGAGGAGAGGGAGAAAGTGAGGGTAAGGAGAGAGAGAGAGAGAGAGAGAGAGAGAGGTGGTGAGATAGAGAGAGAGAGAGAAAGAGAGGTGGTGAGATAGAGAGAGAGAGAGAGAAAGAGAGAAAGAGAGGTGGTGAGATAGAGAGAGAGAGAGAGAGAGAGAGAGGTGGTGACATAGAGAGAGAGAGAGAGAGAGGTGATGAGATAGAGAGAGAGAGGTGATGAGATAGAGAGAGAGAGAGAGAGAGAGAGAGAGAGGGAGAGAGAGGATGCTATGGTGATAATAATCATCAAGCTTGTCAATAGAAGATTACCACTCTTAAGAATCCCAAAATGGTTACTAGATCATGAGAACATTTTCCATTTTATTACACCGACGAAGCAAAGAAAGCGAATAAGATCGAGTACCATATATTTGTGCCTAAAAAGAAATTAATACAGACTCTTCGTAAATAACCAGATACACGCCTGCACACTGCACACATGTTTCCGAATTACTTTTTGATAGCAAGAATCATTCTTATTTATTTCCCTGCTGCCCAAAGACGAAATACATGTATACCATGGTGTCTGTTGTTGCCATTTTACAGTTTCTGGAAGAATACAAATCAACTAACCATGGTTAATCGGGGGAGTCGTTCCAGAACCAACTCTGATTATGACATCAGACAAAAGTAATGAAAACGTATTGCCCATG
This sequence comes from Heliocidaris tuberculata, assembly GCA_025618425.1. Lineage (NCBI taxonomy): Eukaryota > Metazoa > Echinodermata > Echinoidea > Camarodonta > Echinometridae > Heliocidaris > Heliocidaris tuberculata. The sequence goes on from CM046834.1 coordinate 2,706,133, forward strand.
TCAAGTGACGAGAGTAAATGAAATCATGAGCTGCCTTTACCCGTATTTTTTACGCTGCCTATAATTACATATGTTCATTATACTGGTATTGGGTATCAGGTTATTAACCTGATACATTTGATAAATGAAAAGGAACAAAAAATTGTCGTAATCAGATAGATGACTGAAAATATAAATTTCCCCTCGTTTTAGTCTATGTTAGTTAGTGAGTGATTCAGTTTTAAACCTGTACCGTCAATTAAATTCGTCTGTTGAGAAACAGAAGGGCGTTAGCTCTGTGTTGAAATATAATGCGTTAATGCCCTTCTGGCTTCAAACAAACGAATTTAGACAACAATCAAACATTTTCTTCTTTAAGTTTAAAAATCCCTTTCATTGTTTCAATAAAGTGTCATTATCTCATACGTGAATGTTAATTTATGAATGTCTAATCGAAATAGATTTGGGACAATTTCTAGTTCTTGTATCCTCAATAGACTCCCATAAATTTTTCGACTATGTTCTCGTTACGATGCTGAAAATGTTCTTATATCATCAGAAAGATGGATCTTAATCAAGTAGATTATGATAAAATATATACAGCATCATATCGTATCATTCTGTACTCGGGCTATTTCATAAATAGTTTCTGAATTATGAACCATAAACATAAACGGGAATTACAGGACTTGTCATGTGACCCGGAAACGGAAGTATTTTGACACTTGATAAATTGCGGAACTGACCTGGTTAAAATCAGCAACTCTCGATCGTAATATTTACATTGTTTCCTCCGCGAGACGGGTGTATGATAACAAATACCATTCATACGTATACTTTGGTTGATGACGTATTCTAAAATACCCTGCCATATTATTTAACAATCGAATAGAGTGCTGTATCTTGGAAGTATGAAACCCAATCATGGTCGAAACCACTGTCGACTTGGAATTTGTCGACTGGGAATTTTATTGCAAGAATTTCTTTCAAATCATTCTTTGACAGTTTTTCCACACCTGAAAGAGAGATGACATCTGTATAATATATAGGTCAGTAGTCAGTATATGAAATAAGAGGATTGCTTGGGATTAAGATATCTCATGATAATGCACAGATAAGTGATAGGTTAATACTCCAAAATAAAATATAGGCGACCACTATCAATAAGTGCAGTTCTTTCAGCGCATAGGCCTTCACATGAATGGATGAGAAAGTAATTTTATAGACTTTAAATAATTTCAAGACACGGTTTAAACTGAGTGCATTAATGATAATCACATCAAAACTTCTCACACCTATGTTGGTAGGATCGATAATTAAAATAATTCATAAAACGCCCTCAACGCTGCTTCCATTAAGGTTGTAACTGAACATAGTCATGATGAACTAAAGTTCTGCAGTTGCATCAATTTCGGGTCGTGAGAATTATAAAGGCCCCTGAAAAATATAAGATCTTTTTTTTTGGGGGGAGGGGTAGATGTGCCCCCTCCCCCCGCAGTAAATCATTCCTTTATTTACCATTTATGTTATAATTTGACAAGGAACTAAAACAAGAAAAGGTACAGAAAAAATACAATAAAGAAAGACACAAAAGAAATTGTAAAATCATTTAGGTCCCGACGTCGTATCTAAACATACTTGGACTCCTTTTCTTACTCTTTCTCTTGAAGAGACAAGAACTTCAGCAGCTTAACTTTTAAAATTTCTAGCTTTTCAATCGAAAATCTAATGATGGCATATAGCGTAGCTTGGCAAATTTTAAGCATAATAACAACGGAGCTAGACAATGAAATGAGAATAATGCAAAGAACGGTCATAAGATTCATTTCTAAAATTCATCAAAAGCATTTCTTTACAAGAGAACCGGAAAATGGGGTCCTGAATATTTTTTTTTTCAAGAGAATGTTGTTCTTTTATAACATTTCTAACCAAAAAAAATTCTTCCTGCATACACCCCCATTATCTAAGAAAAGATCTCGTATTTTCTAAACCTTTATTCATGACGAAATGAAAAGGTTTTGACAATAATGGTCTCTGATATGTTATATTCGGATTTTGATGGCAGTTATACTAGATCGGAAAGAATTGATTTAGAGAATGTTATTGGTACTGGTATGAAATTGCCCAAGGATAGATGAAAAGACGAAAAACAACGCTTTTCAACCCAAGATTCATTCAAAACTTGTTAGAACCATTTCATATCATGAACACAATAGATAGGGTGCAGGCTGGTTTATTGTGTCACATTCGACTCTGCTGAGGAATGAATCTTGTAAAGATATTTTGCCCTCAGGGAAATGTATTTTTGGGGTGCAATTTCTTTTACCTCTTATACCGCATAATATTTTGTTATTGAGATAGCACCATAAAAGTGAGAGATATTGATTTTATTCAGGTAGGAATGGCTTTAGAATAAATGCCATTCGAATACAACAGACGTTGACACCGAGACAAATCAGTGTTGCTTCAACTCATCATTCGAATAAATGAATATATTAAAAAATAATACAAATAACATTCATTAGGTTGCATATTCTATATATCGTCTTATTCGGAATTTGTATTTCTTTTTTCCAAAAGAATAGCAAACGTCATTTAGACATCATTAATGGCTTTGAGTTTTCTTCCATTCAAATCCAATTTCCTCGGTTATTGACAGTGTATCACATATGATGTTAATCTAACATTCTTGCTCTCACAACTTTGTAAATAGAAATGATGGTTAATAGATAACGGAAGTTATTACAAGGGTGATCTTTTGACGTAGTTTATGAAAAGCAATGATCACTTTGAAATAAAGTAATGTCATTGACCAAATGACGTGTACATTTTCAAAAAATCATTAGATTTCGTCATTGTCGTGGATGACGTTGGTGATATAAAAAGACGGATAAGATTATTGTCAGGGGTTCGAAAATAAGAAGGGTCGGGATTACATGATAACTACTAATGACTTTACTTACCGTTATAATATGATCGGATAGACGGTTACATAATAATTGCTCTAGGAATCATGAGGAGATTTGCAAAGAAACTCAACAAATGTTACGCAATACATATTTACACCAATTTTCTGTTTCTCAGAAGGTATTCAGTCACACATTTTCTACAATGCCATTCAAGGAAGATGAAAATTTGCCTTAATAATCTGAATGTTTTTCGGGGGGGGGGGGGGTGGGGGTTAGAGATTGAAGTCTTAATGATTCAGAGCTTTGTGGCTATAAATCCCTCTCCATATATTACATGAACCGGTTCCATGACATTTGCTCCTGCTACAATTGCTCCCGTCTAACTCATAACCCTAACCCTAATCCTAATCTTCACATTCTCCTTAACAAAAAACCAAATCATGAACTTGACCTTAACCTTTGACCTTTCGAGATATGGACGGAGGAGCAAATGTCGAACTCGAAGGAGCATATGTCGTGTCACTACATGAACCATACCCAAGCACAGCGACTAAAAAGAATGAATTCAGTGTTTGGTTACATGGGTCATCGGTGCATGGAATGGAAGAGGATGTATGTTGGAAGGGGTCTTATCATATCCTATTCACATTTCCTTCTCCTTCTCTTTCTCCCGATTCATTCCTCTTTTTTCTTCTCATTTAGCCATCCAATGGAAGAGGGGGGGGGGGGTCCCTGTATTTACGCCACAAGTGCCCTTTGCAAACTATTTATTGAGATGACCCGATTACCATGTGATTACTCAGTCACGCTTTACCAAACCGCGGATCTTTCTCAATCGAATATACGGATCCTGCCCATATACCCAGAGTAATTGACAGTGGGCTTCCCACTATTTACTCAGCTGGTCAAGAGTCTAGTCCCAAACTGACCACAATCAACAGTTTCTATCCTCAAAGTCCGTTACCTTGTATCGATTGGTCATCCAATTTCAAAGTCCGTGTCGGTATTTTATGAAAATATAAATCTGAAAAATTTTAGGGGCTTCAGCAGTAGTGTAGCTGCTGTGGGCACATGCTCCCCCCCACTCGAATGGCAAAAGTAACAAACCAAGAACCCCCCCCCCCCTCAAAAAAAAAAGGGGGGGGGGGAAGCGGGAGAAAAAGGATATAGGGAGAAGGGAACCTCTTCCCACACCCTCTCCCTAATCGATGGCCTTGTTAATTCGCAATTTTCCAGTGTCCCCTCAATGGCTGGACTCACGCCACGCCATTGGGTTCACGCCGGAGGGCCTTAATTTGAAAATGAAAGCCCCAAGAATAAATAAATCAACAATTCAATAAGTATGGTATGTAAGAAAAGAAAAAAAATAAATGAAAAAGAACTAACTTTTTGGAACATGTATTATTCATTGAAACTATTTTAATCATCGTTGCATCAAAGTTTATCATTTGTTTATACGTAAAAATGCAAAATTTGTTGTTGTTGTTGTTGTTTGTTTGTTTGTTTGTTTGTGTTTTTTTTTTAAACAATCGTTATCATGGGTCAAAATTATCTTGTACTATACTATATAGAAATTAATTTAAATCCTAATCGAGATTTTAACGATACAAGAAGTATATTAATAAATGGAACCATGGTGGGAAAGAGAGAGAGAGAGATGGAGAGGGGACAGAGAGCGAGAGAGAGAGAGAAAAAAAAAAAGGGGGGGGGGGGGAGGTTCAACTCCACCCATGATCTGATGATAGTGACACATCAGTGGTTTGTATTATATGCAAAAATCGAGGTAAGTTGGTAACAGCGGTTTATAACCAACGAGTCACGACGCATTTGTTATATTTCGAAACAATCTCTTCATTATGCAACAATGACGACATCTTTAAAAAGGGATAATCGTTAAAATCTGACAGAAATTTAATAATAAGAACGACTTATGCAAAAAATATTTCTTTTAGTCAGAAGTAGGCTTGGGCACGGCGGAGAGATTTTTGTTTGTTTGAATAAAACAATGCACGCCAATGTCTCATAGTGCGTCAGAGAACTTCATGAAGTTTTGGTCACAGTATTATATAGTTATTTTTTTTAGTTTGATGTTTATGACAACGTTAATACATTTCGGACACTCCAATACCACTTCATCTTGAAATAACCAACTAATGATAATTGACCACAAACGTATACAAAAATTACAAATACGTACGGGTGTGCGTGAGAAAGAGATATAGATGAGTACAGAAAGAGAAAGAAAGAGAGAGAGAGAGAGAGAGATAGAGAGAGAGAGAGAGAGACAGAGAGAGAGACAGAGAGACAGAGACAGAGACAGAGAGACAGAGAGAGAGAGAGAGAGAGAGAGAGAGAAGGCAAAGTATGATACTATCATTATTATTGTTGTAAAGACCAATATGACACCCTTAGTTTTGAATGATGATTGAGTTGTTTCATTTTCATTTGCAATGGGTAATTGAGACTGCTAATTAAACGGTATACATATACAGGAAATATTATATATCATTCATTTAATTTGTGAGAAAACAATACAGTTCAAGGACGGTTCACTTTTCAATTACAAAATGTATTGTTTACTATTTAAATATTTAATTACCCGCTGGCACTCACGGATCATAATGAACGTGAGCAATTTATTGTTTGCTTTCTAGGGAACATAATAATTCGAGAATAATAATAACATTCCAATCTCAACTATAGCTTCACTGATATAATGCATTGGGCGAATTCCAAGATACAATTTGGGCATCGTTTCATGCTTTCTAGGCTATTTTTCAAATAGTTTTAAAAACTTTTTAATATATTAATTTGAAAACTTTTTTCTTCAACTGCAAAAATTGACACTCAAAATTATTTGTTGTCAGGCTTACTATCCCTGTAGCACTTACGAATGGCCATGGATAAATGCATGGTCAAAAAAAAAAAAGTATTGCAATATTATATTATTGTAATTTGTGGCTAAATCATTCCCGAAGTGGGTCATTGTTTATTTTTGAGCTAATCTATATTCCGGATGGTGTCCATTTGAAAGGATAGTAAGAAATCTGATTGTCCTTTTCTGAGATAACTATTTCCTCTACGTCAAGCAATGATAATTTTCCGTTTCAGTCATGATATTCATGCTAAGAGGTAGGAAGAGGTTGTTCTGATTATTCCTTGTTTGCTAAATATTTCGATTATTTTATTTTGTCTTTTGATTATGGGCAAGTGAACAAGTCCAAGAAGCTATTTTGTCATATGCGTTACCCACGTCATCAAAGATATTAAAAACATTTTGACATTTTTTGTTAATAACTCAAAAGTTATAATTCGTATCAGGCTCAGGTTGTCACATTCTATAGTTGAAGAATGTCAAATTTATTTGTAGCAAGTTTGTTTGAATACTATTCTTAAATTAACCCTCCGCATATTGAATTCAATTTTCACTTTTTGAGAAATCGAGGCCTCAAATTAATCCGTGTATCTATAATTAATTCAGGACACATTGTGCATCGCACTTTCATTTCTACCAAACTTTTGCTATCCAGTGTCATTATAGACCCATGACGCTGGGTTTGAAGAGGTGCTCTGGATTTTCACTTGCAAAGCACAATAACAATTGTTGTGTTCTTAATCATTTAATGATACACACATATTTTGTGGCCTTGATTTAAAAAAAAGCAAAAATCAAATCAAATATTTTAAGAATAATATTCAAAGAAATTTCATAAAACATTACTCCAAATAGATTTGACATCCTCCAATTTTACCATGTGAAAACTTCAATCTCGTACGAGTTATAACTTTTGAGTAAGATCACAAGTGTCAATTTTATTATTTTTTTACACCCAGTATATCTGATGATTTAAAATAGTATTTAGCCCAACTAGAGCTTGAATTAGACTGGATATGAAGTGATGTAAATTTATGTTCACTCTAGTATATTTGGTAACGTATGTGACAACACGTGACCAAACACCTTGGACTTGCCCTTGTATGTATATATATATATATATATATATAAATATATATACATATATATATACATATATATATATATATATATAACAAAAGTTCACAATAAATGAAAACAACCGTAGAGATGATAAAAATATCATCTCTACGGTTGTTTTCATTTATTGTGAACTTTTGTTATTTTTCATCAACCGACGCAGGACTAATTATTTTATTTTATATATATATATATATATATATATATATATATATATATATATATATATATATATATCTGTATGAAATTTATAAACGTATTACATAAAGGATCCCATAGAAAATAAGCTATTTGTCAGCTTTCATGTGTTATCCTTTCAAGTTTTATAATTTCATTGTTACACATTTCTCAAGTTTAAAGTGTATTTATACTTGAATTTATCATCCAATCAAAGAACGAGAGAGAGAGAGAGAGAGAGAGGATGGGGAGGGAGAGAAAAAAAAACTTTTTATATTTCGTCTACACTTTGACTCGATTGTGAAAGTAGATAATTAATTCTTATTCATTAAAAGGAACATATCCCTCTATATTTGTTTGAAGGAATTGTGTCTAGGATTGAGAATTAACAGGACTAGGTTGCTTTTCACTTACAAATTGAACGCCATGCAAAATAAGCCGGGAAGGGGGGGGGGGGGCACTGGGAGCACGTTCCTCAGAAGCAATTTTAGACGCGAAAATGCACCTGAAACTCTATCTCGCGTGCTCTTTTGATCACGTAACGATGTAACATTTATTCCTGATCTTGACCTCAAGCATATATGATTGAAATAGACAAGAAAAAAATGTATGACTATATATTATCTTCAGTTATGACTGACATATCATACTATATAGCTATAAAAACATGTATTGATATTTATTAACGTCTAAAGTCTATTTTTCTTCGGGGGCGTAGCCTGATAAACTTGTGTCTTTACGACTGTAATATTTCTCCTTCCCAAACAAACGTGACTCATTATTCACGCCCCACAAAAATAGTGGAAAACTTTGGGGGAAAAACAAGAGATTGTCAGTTAGATTATGCCTATATAGTGCAAGCTCAAAGTTGATGATAGATGCTATCATTTGATCAGTAAATAAAGCAGTGACATCGAGTAATAATTAGCAACTTATCAGCGTAATAATAGTGACAGCCTATCTTAGGTCTTTAGGAAGTTACGGAATGGGCATTATTACCCTCATATCGTTATCATGATTATAATACTGCCAACCTGCAGTGTACTGGCCTTCTCAGCAAAGAAATTTTAAAAGTTGTGGAGGGGGGGGGGGGGGGGGGGGGTATTTGTTGCAAGAAAATTATTCGGAAGCGTCTTACTTTTATAGAGGAACACCTAACTCATTTAAATTCAGATCATAAAAAGTTAGATTTATGTTTGTGAAACCAGTGTGCATTTTCTTTTAAAATTCATCGTGTAATTCGATATTACTGGTCAAATATCTGGAAGTATTTTCTTTGTTGAGATATAATTCAAGTATATTCTTGTGTGTAATTTTGTGTACTTCATTAACTGTCTTAAAATCTGCCTGTCTAAATCGAAAAAACTTTCAAACTTTCATCCGTCGCTGATGGGATTTCAAATATTGTATAGAAAGCGTATAACGTTCCATTTTCCCTCTATAGTCAAACATTTTCATGATCTTAATGCATTTTATGTGTCAAATTCTTTTTTCTTTTTTCTTCATTATTTCATTGATGATACCCTCTACATGGAATGGAAACAGCCATCCCTACAATCAAACGTACAAAAACATCATTGTGAGGGCAGTGGCGTAGCTACAGGGGGACGTGCCCCCAAACGAAAAAAAAGTACTTGAAAGAAGAATGAAAGAGAGAGAGAGAGAGAGAGAGAGAGAGAGAGAGAGAGGGAGAAAAGAGGGAAGAGCTAGGGGAAAGGGGGACGTGAAAAAGAAATATGACCCCTTCCACACTCCCCCTAATCAATGGTCTTGTTAATACCGGTGTCCCCCCCCCCCCCCCCCCCCCAATGACACTGAAGCCCCCTCAATGTCTGGACTGGTGAGGGTGTATAGTAGATGAGATAGACTTTGAACAGTTGATAAGAAAACGAGAGCAGATACTGAAATGCAAACACAAGATTAAGATATCGATATAAGTGGAGTCAGTCAGAAAATGGGTTAAATAAAGTTTATAGTTACAGTAAAAGATAGGTGAGTGCATTATCATCCTTGCATCACATTTACATCATTTTTTAATGTGACCTAACCAGTATAAGCATGACAAAAATGGCTGATTTTGTATAATGATGGAAATTGCTCAATATTTTAGATACTGATTTTTAAAAATGAATATAAGCTTATAATCTGTTCCAGACATTTTCATACTTATACTTATACTATTACACCAACAGTATACTACTACTACTACTACTACTACTACTACTACTACTGCTACTGCTACTGCTACTACTACTACTACTGCTACTACTACTACTACTACTACTACTACTACTACTACTACTACTACTACTACTACTGCTGCTACTACTACTACTACTTCTACTACTCCTACTAACTGCTGCTGCTCCCACTACTACTCCTTCTTCTTCTTCTTCTTCTTCTTCTTCTTCTTCTTCTTCTTCTTCTTCTTCTTCTTCTTCTTCTTCTTCTTCTTCTTCTTCTTCTTCTTCTTCTTCTTCTTCTTCTTCTTCTTCTTCTTCTTCTTCTTCTTCTTCTTCTTCTTCTTCTTCTTCTTCTTCTTCTTCTTCTTCTTCTTCTTCTTCTTCTTCTTCTTCTTCTTCTTCTTCTTCTTCTTCTTCTTCTGCTGATGCTACTACTACTACTACTACTACTACTATACTACAACTTCTACTACTACTATACCACGACAACGACTACCACCACCATTATACTACCACCATTACTGCAACTAAATAAAACCATATTGATAACCATCATCCTTAAAGTGATTTGGTAACTTTGTATATAGGCTTGATAAAATCTGAGCTGCCTGGCCTTACATGCTATCAGTGTAATATGGTGTAAAAATGAAGCCCAGGAAAAAGCACTTCAAAATCATCATGTGCTTCACAAAAGTAAACATATACAAGTGACCGGAAATGCCAGACTCATTTCCCCCCATAGATTCAGTGTTAGACTAAAGCGTATAGCCATATGCTTTCGTAAATGGGAGTATTCAGTCACAGTTATCTTAATATAGCATTATATATTTGAAAACCTTTCTATGCCTGGCTATTTATTTATCCTTCTGAACATCATTATACAAGACAGATATCAAAATTCAACAATTTCCTCCACAAAGTTACCGAATCCCTTTAAGATAAAATGCAGTGATTGTTTTTATTATGCTTTAATCAGCATTGCCATTTTTTACAATTGCAGGTGCATCCTCACAATAATTTCTTTGAAGTTCCCTTATTGTTTGGTTATTTGATGGTATTACTTTATAAAGCCTGTTCAAGGAACAAGAAATAAAAAGAACAAATGGCTGAACACATTGAAACCACAGATGCATTCATGGTTGTTGAAAGAACTCCTTTGATAATGAACACCTAAAATCCGTCCCGGACTTATCTCTTTCTACCTGTCTGATAAGAATTGTTTTGACATAAAATATAGTAGGCCTCACATCTTTTATATTCAAATGAGGCAGACGCATCTTATCATTGTTTGTAGATCCTATAACTAGCAAGGATCTTGGTTAATAAATGCCATTCATTGAAGCAGATCAGATAGACTTTAAATTTTAAACAGTCCAATTAAGTCCTCGACTGATAAGAGCTGGTATCAAACATCTCTTGCAACATTTCTTTAAAATGAAGGAAATCAAAGAAAGAAAAAAAATAAGGGGTTTTGAAAGCCATTCATAAAAATTTGAAATGACCTCATTAGACGTCAGGAACGGTTTTGATGACAATGACAACTTTATGGGACAAACAAAATAGTTGTCAGAATAAAACATTGAGGTTTGACCATAATCTTCAGCTTGCTTACTACCAATGAGTTATCACAGAACTTGCGAACTACTAACCATGCAGTTGATTACATAATATTGATGATGAGAGAGAGAGAGAGAGAGAGAGAGAGAGAGAGAGAAATGAATAACGTTTTATACCATATATCTGAAGGGGGATGCCTCAAAAATGTTGAGAAGCACATTTGTTGAAGCCTTGAAATATCATGATGCTTGAAGCAGGGACCGGTCCAAGGGGGGGGGGGGGGGGGACAATTTATACATTGATATAATTGTTATGCTGAGTACACTGATTCACAATGAAAGCCAATAGATTCCTAATCTAGTTATAGTATCAAGCCTTTATTTAACTAACCAGTAGACCATTGGAGCATAAGCATTACTTGATTCTACCGCCGTTTGCAGTGTTAACCCGTATTGACAATGCATTTCTAATTTTCTATAACTGCTTAAATTGATATTTTCATAGGGTAACAACAAAATTTTATTTGGGATATAAAAGGGAACTAGTAGTTAAAAAACTCCAACTGCTGTTTATTTTGATTTAGAAGCTATGATATTCAAAACATGAAGAAAAGAGAAGAAGAAAGAAAAGAGAGTTTAACCAGATAGCTTGCAAATGTAATTCTAACAACAACAATTTTTTAAAATCATTAAGATTAGAAACTTGAAAATAGGACCATAAGAATGAGCTGTTATACAGAATCAGAATATTTTTTTTTTAAATTCTTTATGTCATCCTGATTCGTGGGGATTTCATTCGTTGACAGAAAAATCTTTGTTTGCAAATTGATCACACAAGCAAATTAGATTAACTAAAATTTTATACATGTACTTATATAACTGTCAAGCCTTGCACAATTAGATTGTTCACCTTCATTAAAACGGTTGATACGACCTTTGAGATTTGATGTTGACAGAGTTCAGTGACCTACTGAGATAAGAACAATCATACTCATAAAGATAAAGACCAGGATAAGGAGGGTTTGTTTTGTCCCCTATACTTCTCATTCCCATCTCATCATTGCTTATTTGTCATGATTACACCATTTGTTACTCATCCCAGAACAAGGATCTGGACCTGATTTATAATGTCACTATTGATCTTCCTTGTTCCTTGATGAATTTTGTTGGAATAAGTAAGGTTTTCTTCAAGTTAAGTAGAACCGGGTTCAAATTAAAGTTGGCAGACACAAACGGGGGCCTGAATAACATTGTTTCCAAATTTTTTTTTCAAACTTTGAAGTGCAAAAAGCAAAAACTGTTCTCCTCTCTTGGTTGTTTTGGTAAATAAAATTTGACATAAACTAATTATCAGACTTGGGGTTATCCTGTCAAGGTATATATTTCATTTTACTGTTAAGCATTTCATGTTTTAAATATATCTATACTTGATGAATCAAATCAAATCTAGTTAGTTTAGTTGAAGTAGTGATATTACATACCTGAAAAAAAAAAAGAAGAACCCCCCCCCCAAGAAACAATATCATGCAAAGAACTAAAAGGTAATAATAACTTGAAAATCAAATCATGAATCTATAATTGAAAGCAACTATAATGCATTAATGTCCTATGGCAAGACATCAATATACATTTGCCACTCTCCACCCAGGTGAAGTAAATGGGTACCCGGTAAGAAGAAATTCCTTGAATGTCTTAGAGCCTACATGGCTGCTTGGCTAAAGCCGGGGTAATAATATGATACTTTGTATTAAGTGTAGTAGATTTGTATAGTAGCTGCACTATATAAATGGACATATTGTCATTATCATTATCATTTTTCATTCAGGCTTTCATCATTCATGAAAAGTGGGAAGAAAAATGCATGTTAACAGTATTTTCATGATCCATCTGAATGTGTAGGCTAGTTCTTTGGCCATTTACAGTTATGACAATAGTAAGAAAACAATAGTAAGAAGACAATAGTAAGAAGACAATAGTAAAAAGATAGGATGATCATGTTTAATAAATAAAAGGGAAGGTTGAGTTCTGGGAAAGGTGAAAAATAATTTGTGAGCTTTCTCATTCCTTTTATGTCAGTTTGGAAGAACATCATAGTAGAGAAATCCCTTAAGAAAGAATTTCTCTTCAAATGCCCTCATTATGACTAGAAATAGCTGAAATGTTTCGGGCCGTACATTTATGCCACTTGTGTGTGTAGTCCCATATACCCATTTCTATGTGGCGTACATGTGCTTTTCAGCGAGATTAGGTCAATATCTTATCTATTTTGATGATTCCAAAACAACACAGTATAAAACAATTCTTATGTAGACCTTTCCCAGTTGCTTTGAGACAGTTTCTTTAACAATGTCATTGCATGACCAGAACTCTACTTTAGTGTAAGAAACACAAATGTCTATATCTGTGTAAATAGCCCACAAGCACAAAGTATATGCTAACAAATCCATAGCCTCCTTGATCAGACACAACAAATGTTTTCCTTGAACATGGGTAGAGACAGGACGGCAAACAGGAGGAGCGGTACAGTGGACCCTCATTATAAAGAACACCGTTATAACAAACTCTCATTATATATCAAGGTGATTTTGCTGGTCTGACTTCTTCGTATTCTATTGTTGTTTAGTCCTGATATAACAAGGTTTTGATATAAAGTTTAGATATTACCTGTATATCAAGTTATTCATGTTTGTTTTTTTTTCTCTCTCTCATCATCAAATGATCATATTGATCATATCTGATCAACTACATGGTTTATTAGTTTGCAAGTTCTGTGATATATTGGTCCAAAGGAGTTTGTTATAATGAGGTTCCACTGTACTAATACTGATGAGACTGCCCTGGGTAAATAAGACCATATTCTTACCTTACCATCATCATCACCATCATCATCATCATTAGCATCAGTATCATCATTTTCATTATCATTATTAGCATCATCATTATCATCATCATTATTACCGTGACCATTTTCATTATAGTTATCAGCATCATCATTATCATTTTCATCATTACTATAATTGGCATCATCATGATCACCAGCATCGTCACCATTTTATCCATCACCATCATTCTCATCACAAGGATTTTAATCATCATAATCACCATCATCAACATTTTCATTATGATTTGCATCATCATCATCACCTGCACCATTCTATCATTATTAGCATCATCATCACCTCCAGCATTTTCACCACCACTACCCTTCATTTGTTTTTTGTACAATTTCCCTGACAGAGGAACAAGTTTGATATTCCGAAAATGTGGAAATAAACATTTAATTTCATTCATTGGCAAGACTGCATTACAATCTTCCTTTTCATATAGGAAATATTATTTTGAAACATTATTATCATCATTATCATCGCTAGCTGCTCTTTGTCATGGGCTACATTCTATTCTGTTTTATTCTTATCTGTCCGTCTGTTCATCTAGATCTTTGAAAGATATCATCTCCTGTCCCTTCTAAACACAACACAGAATCCCCACAAGTCCCACCTGAACTATTTCCTCATAATCTCTGAGAGGGAATAAACCCTTCATGGATGGAAAATGTGGTTGACTAGTAGAAGCAGAAAAATCAGGGAAGAAGAATAGTGAAAGTTTGAGTAAAATCGGACTATAAAGGTTATGGATGTTTGAAAGCTGAGATCACTATAACGACATGAGGAATGAGGTATGACAAACGGAAGAGTTGTCTGTAAGTATGTCACAATTTGACTCACCAAATTGCCAATTTGAGATTCCCATAGATGCATGATCTCATTTTTCAAACATCCGTAACTTTCTTATTCCTTGTCCGATTTCTTTTAAACTTTCACCATCCTGTTTTTCTTATTTTTCTGCTGTCACACAAATCAACTTATTACCAAGGTTGGACTGCCCTTTAAAGATTGCGTATTATAACAACTATATTTCTGTGGCAGTTACAGAACTCTACTTCATGGTTGACTGCACACGAATTAAAGACAAAATGACCACATTTCAAAATTCACAAATGGTATGTCATTTCTTCAATCATGAAATGATGGATACCTCCAATTTTCACACAAAATTTCTGCAACTACAATATTTTGGAGTTGGGTTCCACAGCGAGGGGTTTTATGTTTTCCTTCATTTTCTTCATACTCTTTAATTGTTAACCCATAGAAGGCCAGGTAAAGTGTACTGAGGTTGATTTCATACATTCTAGCTGTACACAAATTATTTTTTTAGGGATTGGTACACTTTAACCTAAAACCCAATGGCCTGTATTAAGTTAAACGGACTTAAACTGCAAATCCAGTCTAAATTTCTGTCAAAAGTTAAACCACACTAAACTGGAGTTTAAGTCAAACAGGAGTTCAGAATGTGATTTTCTAAAACTCCAGTTTAAAGGGCAGCATTAGACTTGGTTTAAACCACACTTATAGACCGCGGTTTAAGTTAAACCAGAGTTCAGAATACGGGCCAATATCTTTGACAAAGTAACGCTTGGAGCAAGTGTCACTGGAGCATATTGCAGAGTATGGTCACCTTGACTTTTTTTTACTCAGCCTCAAGACCAGGTAGCACTTCATTAGCTTCTTCTTCATGCATCCTCACTGTGATATGAACAAATCACCTGTACATATAAAAGAAATAGAAAATGAAAAGAAAGGAGATGGTTAATGAATTATTTATAAATGGTTAACCTGGTATTAGAGGATACTAAATAAGCTCTATTCACTATACTCATCTTAACTGTAATGTATCTTCTTAACAGAACATTACTTCTGTCTTTTTAGGCATAGACATGCATTCACTGGCCTTCTTATACTAAGCAATGTCCCGGGCTTTTTGAAAAGGGAGGAGTCTTTTTATTCAATGAAATTATGTGTGAATGTCTCTTCAAACGTCATGGGTACACATCAAAATTTTCTTACAAGCAGGGGGGGGGGGGGGGGGGGGGGGGGGGAGAGAACTTGGAAAAAAGGGGTGCAATACACCATAAGGTGGCCTGAGTGTGCTGTACATACTGGCAACATAGTCATAGCAATGTACTTTCTTTTACAGTCTTCACTCTTTATATTTTGAGGCATCTTGTGGAAATTTATTGTTTTCAGTCATTTCTTCTCAGTACCATAATTCTTGAATAAAAATGGCAGACTAATTTAACACAAAATCTATTTCTGCCTCCTTATAATTCCATTGAAATACTTGAAAGGTACTCCAAAGTACACTTGAAATCATAGGATGAAGGGCCATTTCAAGCACTTGCAACCAGGCCATGTCCAAGAAGTGATTCCTTGTTCCTCTCCCTCCCCCTAATCTATCAGCAAGTTCACTATGTGTGCATACATGGGCCAAGAATGTGACCTCTGATATATACAAGAAACTGAGTGAAATTGACCCCTTGTCTGGACTGAGTTTGATTAATTGACCTATCATAACACTTACTTGATGAAAGACACCCCCCCCCAAAAAAAAAAATAAAATAAAAAATGGTGAGTAAAAAATTGAACAGAAAGGAGAAGATAAGAAACTGGAAACAACAGACATTAGCAGGGGTCAGGTACAACATGGCCTCAAAAATGCACTCCAGACCCTCTGATTCCATTGCACAAGACTAGTGATTTTTAAAAAGGTATCCTTTCATCTTTTCCATGTAATAATTTTTATATATGGTGGAATTGAATTTTTAAAAGTTTATTCAAGATGTTTTTTTTTTTTTTCATGACCTTGTTTCTGGCTAGAGACATTTCTGGTCAAAGAAGGGTATAGCCAAGGAGGTACTAGGCAAGCTACCTCCTTGATATGGCATAGGAAGGGGATAGTCCTAGGTAGGGTCGGAGAGATGGCAGGGGGAAACTGAAGATGACTTGAGGAAAATGAGTGGGAGAAAGTCGAGGGAAGGTAGAGAGAGAGAGAGAGAGATACAGGGAGAACAGAGAAGAGGTGTGAAAGATGAGAGAAGAACTGTGAAAAAGAAAATATGGACTGAGAGTCAGAGAGAGAGAGAGAGAGAGGGGGGGGGGAGGGGGGGGGGGAGGGTTATAGTCTTAAAGGAGCCAATTTTTTTGTCAGAAGAAACTAGACTAAGATGGGATCCTGAGCAGAGAGATTGAAGTCTTGAAGAGAGCAAAGTGAAGATGCCCCATCTTTCCAGGTCAAGCCACTCTAACAGGCTAGACAGTAATATAAACAAGCAGGCTAATCCCCACACCCCTACCCTCAGCTTGTAAATGGACTAGTCCAACACCCTGGACCTATCACCTGCCTGCTAATAGCCCTGGTCACATGGCCTTGGCTATTCCATTAGTTGGATTAGGAGAGGTAATCAGCGTTGACATGGCCTAGAGGGGATGACCTCAATGTGAGGCTGACCATAACATCATTCCCTGTCCATTCTATGGTAAACACAATTTCTCAAATATCACTTAATTTGTGGCCTGGTCAAAAATGAAAATTAATCAAAAATTCAATTTTAGGCTTTTAACCTGGAGGGCATACTTCCAACTATGAAGTTCAGATCTAAAGATCTACAGAAAAGTTAAATATAATCAGAGCCATTTGGGAAACAAACCCAAAACTATTCTTCAAAAATCATCTCAAATTTTGTTTAATCAGCAACCTATCAATACTGAAAGCATAACATTCTCTAACAATAAAATGTGTATAATCACACAACAAACTGTGACATGCTAGTTCTTCATCATCTGCTCTGAAAAGACAGATAGTCCAAAACAATTCACATCATCAGAGGAGGCCCGATGGTTCAGTGGTAGAGCAATGGTCTCATAACTGGAAGGACCCGGGTTCAAAGCCAAATGGATGCTCTAGAGCCTTTTGGTTAGGCATTAGTCCTCATTACCAAGTCCCTCTTAGAGGACTTAATCAGTCAGTCCGCTGGTTGCTTACTTACAGTCAAGTAAAATGAACATCAAACAAACATGATTAAAACACATCTCCCTTTCATAATATAACCCTATTTCTTTGTTATGGTACTCTTGAAAGACCGCAACATTTAGAGCTTCAGAGCTCTGATTTTGTGATTTTGTTAGTCCAATATTCATATATTGGACTCACAAAATCAGTTACAATTTTAATTTATAAATTTAGAAATACTTTGAAGAAATCATACAAAGTCTAATGTCTTTCAACGTTGAGTCAATGAACTGATCAGATGAGACATAACAAAAGATCACTCAATAATTAGTTGAGTATTGATCCCATAGAGTCTGGAATCTTATCACCATTCATCAGCAGTGAAAAAACCCAAACAAATCATGAGAGAGAAAATCAGTAATAAATTTGATTTATGAATGAAATACTTTGAAGATACCATACAAAGTATTATGTCTTTCAACAATGAGTCAATGAACTGCGATGATGAAACATTTAACAATAGATCACTCAATAATTAGTCAAGTATTGATCCATTCCCATAGATTATCATTCATCTGTGGTGGAAAAACCCAAACAAAGCATTTTTTTGAGAGATAGTGAAAGGGGATGGAGAGAAAGAGAGAGAGAGAGAGAGAGAGAGAGAGAGAGAGAGAGAGAGTTGGAACACTTGAGGTTTGTTCCCACACTGCTGTGATTAGCATCACATCAGATTACTGGCTGATAATGGGAATAACTGTAGATGCTCTCCATAGGAATGCTGGTGACATGTTCACATCTGAAAGTTAATATGGATTTTGTGACAGCAAAGATGTGTGATTACATTATCTATTTATCACCATCACGGTAGGGGAAAATAGTTAAGAAAAAATGTTGTAAAAATATTATATTTGACATTGGTTACGATGGCTTTTTTAGCTTTCCACAGAATTTGATAGGAATGAATTTCCTAAAAATAATGGAGAACATAATACAGATTTATAAAAATTTCAATGTCTTTATGCTACATAATGTAAACACAGATTTAAACAATCTTTTAACAATCCACACTTGCAACCGTGATAAGAATCTGGAGGTGTTGGGAAAGAATCTGGAGGTGTTGGGAAAGAATTCCATCTATTTCATATTGTACAGAATGTAAGACAATTCTGAACAAGTAAGAGACAATGAAGAAAGGTTGCACTAGGGCCTATATACAGATAACTTTTCTTCAAGAAATTGGTATTAATGGGAACATGAAAATTCCTTGTGATTCCTATTTTTAGTTTCAAAATGCACATCAAAATCTGATAAACTTATGTTCATAATTATGGGGTAGTCAATACAAGCACCTTGAAAATCACCCTGGTTCCAAGGAGAAGTTTATTAATATTAAAGGTCATGTAAAGTTTTGGTAAGCCCTCAAAAACTGTTCGTCAGATTTCTTCAATTTTTGTTGATAAATAGCAAGATACTAGCAATACTAAGACACTGTGAAGATTTTGTCTCCTAAAGTTTAATATTAAACAAGTAAGAGGCAAAAACTAATTTATGTGCCGGGACAGGCACGTAAAATCCCAACAAAGGCAGCATGTGCTATACACTGAACACACACGTGTAAAACCAATGATGAGTAGCTACACACAGTGCACACACGCTGTCTCTATGCGAAGCCCCAAGATTGCTGTGCGGGGAGCCGTCGGGGTGGAAGGGTCCTAGCTAGCATAATGGCAGTGATCAAGCATTCCTTACAGATATTTACACTGAAATCCACCAGAAATCATAGATGGAATACCAAATGATCTCTTACAGACATCTTTTAATACAAGGAGAACAACATGAAACTATATTTAACATGTTTCTTTCCAATTTCCTTTTTGCTACCAATACTCTACATGAGCTTTAACAATGCTTATATTTATCATGTGAATTGGGTCTACCCTTCCTCCACCTGCTTACCAGATAGTGCCCCCTCCCTGACTCTCCTCTCAACAAAAATGTTCTCACAGGGATTTACCCTCTCCTCAAACACACTCTCTACTCAACATGTGATAATGATGCTGCCCATGGAATAGATCATTCACACGAGACAAAATTTATACAAAACTGTGTATAGAAACACAGTTTAAAGGATTATCGTGTAGCTAAAGGGGTCTACGTGTATGAAAAAAAGTATTGTAAAAGGAAACATTGTAGATAAAAAAAAAAAACTACCATAGTTTGGAAGAAGTTTATTAACGTAGATTCAGTTTCAGCTCAGATGGCAACCGATCAGTAATCGATCACGATAAGCCCCACAAGTCAGACTAGGACCCCGTTCTCATTACGAGAGGAGTGCTCCATCATGGGGTGTGCCAGGGAGGTCCACTGGCACGCCGGGGGTTCACATCTGCAGAGGGTAGCGCGATCTATCTTAGCACTCTCTGCATAGTAAACTGCTAATAGGCGGGCTCTAGATCGTGCTATCTCTTGTGGACTACCCCCCCCCCCCAGAGGTGGTCCAGTTTGGGATCGCCGTGGTAGCCCGCCGAAATGACGTCGCCACGTTCTCACCTTAGAGGTGGCGCGATCTGTAATGAGAACGGGGTCTAGGGCAAGTCCAAGCTATTCTATCCCATACATTACTGACCACATCTAAAGATTTTGAAATATCATCTGATTTGGAGCCAGAATGACGTTAACTCTGTACAAATGATGGGACTTAATGCCCTTCTGGCTCCAAAAGATGATACCTAATGACTGTATCGAGCTCATAACTAGTAGAGCTTGGATCAGAATATATATATATATATATATAGTAAAAGGATATTCATTATGTTGATTTATGTTCACACGTTCATAATACAATACAATAATACCTCGTAACGTACATGACATACCTTGGACTTGCCCACTAGACAAAACTAATTACTTATCATAAAGCTGTACAGTTTTCGTATGGCTATGCAATGAATTTTGCTGGTCTGAACAGAGGGGATAAGCCATAACAGGGGAGCATGCTAATCCTCTGTGTTGGATGGGAATTCCTGAAGATGAGTGAGTGGACAAGATTTTTGTTCTTTTATCATCTTCTCAGGAGGGAACAAAGCCAAGTTAATGAGGGTTAATTAAATGGGCTTTTGTCTATGCAGCTGGCACCTAATCTTGGAGTGATAACATGACTTGATGAGGTGGTGGCGGTAGTGGTGGTGGTTGAATGAGGAAGCTAAGGTGTGGGAAATTTGAGAGTGATTGAGAAAAACAAAATAAATAGCTTCATACATAATGAGAGAAGGGGTAAATGAGACAGAGAGAGAGGGGGCAGAGAGAGAGATATGATGATGATGATGATGATGATGATGATGATGATGAAGAAGAAGTTACTGTTAAACCAGAGAGAGAGAGAGGGGGGGGGGCAGAATGAGGAGCAAAATACAGAAAGAAAAGGAGGATAAGAGGACAGAAAGAGAGAGAGAGAGAGAGAGAGAGAGAGAGAGAGAGATGATGATGATGATGATGATGAAGAAGTTACTGTTAAACCAGAGAGAGAGAGAGGGGGGGGGGGCAGAATGAGGAGCAAAATACAGAAAGAAAAGGAGGATAAGAGGACAGACAGAAAGAGAGAGAGAGAGAGAGATATGATGATGATGATGATGAAGAAGAAGTTGCTTCTGTGTGCTTGGAAATGTTCAAGAATTTTATGAGTGGTTCAGATCCGTAAAAGTTTAAAAGTTTCATGCTGCAAAATAATTAAATTATGACTTCAACAACACTGCATATTTGCAATTCGCAAAAGTTTCTTACTGGGAAAATGGCTGTCATCTCCCAATAAGTAAAATTTACAAAAAAGGGGGAAAAAAGTTAGAAATGAATGGCAAGGCAGGGCATTATCCAAACAATCTTTGAAAAAAAACCCAAACAACAAATAAACAAAGAAAAAACAAAGAAAACAACATATCAGGCTGAAAAAGAAAAGAAAATTGGAGGTATGTGAGTGGATATGTGAGGGTGGGGGGGGGGGGGGATTTTCACATTATCATCATCTATGCTCATACATTTCATCAGTTATCAGTTTTTACAAAGTTTGCTCTCTAATAAAAATATTACTGATATTAAAAAAAAGTGAAGTGGTCATGAAAATAGATGAATTTGTTTATTAACTTTAATTTGTCTTAGACTATACAAGAAAAAAACAAAACAAATAACGATGAAGACTGTAAGAAAGACACATGCACAATGAATGTTTAATAGGGGAAAAGTGAATATAAAAAATCCTCCAAACCACAGTGATCATTACAAGAGCAGTAATTAAAAAAAATATATTCCGTAGAAGTAACCATCCATGTAATAATAATCTTACTTTCCATTGCCTTTTGAAGTTATTTCTTTTTATTTAACACAAGTTCCAAGTTCAATACACTGCTGTAACACTGCAGAGACACTGGAATGAGTCTAAGTAGAGCCTGATCGGTTAGTTGACGGACGGACATTTGACAAATTTTGAAAGTTTGAACTTGAAGGCCTGTAGAAAATAAGTATTTAATTGAAGCGAGCAATTTCATGTTTCATTGTGAAGGACATGACTGATGGAGTTGAAATTTGATAAAATTTGGTTGTCATGTTCTCCTTCTAAAATTATAATCCATAAAATATTCAATGTCACAGACAGACAGACAAAATGCCTACTTTTAACCAATCAGGATCAGTAATAAACAATGAAGCTCATACCCCTGTCTTTGACTGTATTGTCCTAAGTTCCTATGCATTTCAATTTCCAGGTAATCTCGTATTCATTAATAGTAAAAAAAAAATTGAGTTAGCCTAACCAAGTCTGAGGACACACTTGTTTAAAGTGATTGATTAACTTTGTGAAAAATTGTAAAATCAGCTCAAATGCCAGTGAATTGTGTGCAGTCCTCTAACTACATATATAATTAAGGATATGTGAAAATATGAGAGAAAATGGAACCCGTTTACTGTCCTAAAAAAGAGAAAATCGCGATCAATCGCTAGCACAAGTCGCTCGGCTTCTCCGCTGCGCTGCAGTCACAAAAACCAAGCACCAGCGCTTGGCGATTTCAGAGCGGGTTTCCAGCCTGTACGGTATTCTGTGATAAAGCGAGGTATGCCAACCGTAAGAGTTCTTTAGGGTTCGGTGGTACTCTATCCCGACATCACTGTTCAATCGTAAATATCTTGATATATAAACGACCGATCAGCTTATAAAACTCAGGCGATTCCTGTCTGAGCTAAAGGTTTGCAATTATGATTACAGCATTAGCTGGAACAGTGATTTTTTTTTTCAATCCTGGGCAAAGTTAATCAATGCCTTTAATAGACTGGGTCTCCCACATAGACTAGCCAGTCACTGGGCCAAATAACCCAAAGTCTAATTAGCTTAACCCAGAGTGACCCAATGTCTATAGGTAGAACATAGCACTGTTAAACTTCCAAGGTCAACCTTATTTGCATTTGGGGGGAGTATGCACCCTGGTTACACGTGACATGGTAGTACTGTTCCATTCTTATTGGTAAGACCATGGACCCTATGGTAAGAACAATGATCTGAGTTCTACACAGAAGAAAAAAGCAACTGGCCATTTATCTATTTTCAAATGGACCTGAATCTTTTTCTTTGATACATCTTACAGAGGACAGAATATTTCAAGTACAGTATGAGCTTGTGAAATGCTTATTTTACCAGGCAGTTAATGTAGAGCATATCGTCACCGTTTTCACGAAGTGGCCGCGTAGCGCGCAGCGACAAAAGTAAATTTCGAGAAAAACGCATTTTAAAAGTTAACGTTATTCAAATTGTGATTTCGGGGGTTAAACGTACATTTTCCAGGATTTCCTTTGATAACGACATAGTACAGAATTTAACTATTCTGCACATATACTTTTTGTTTACAATAAATACATAATCAAGATAGTATGCTGTTACAAACTGTGGGGACGGTTTGTGAAAACGTAAATATATGGAATACGCATATTTTCGTTTTCACGAACCGTCCCCACAGTTTGTAACAACATACCCTCGTGATTATCAGCTCAGTATGCATTTATTGTAAACAAAAATTATATGGGCAGAATCGGTAAATTCTGTACTATGTCGTTATCAAAAGAAATCCTGGAAGATGTACGTTTTTCCCCCCGAAATCACAAGTTGAATAACGTAAACTTATAAAATGCGTTTTTCTCCAAATTTACTTTTGTCGCTGCGCGCACTATATATGCTATACGAGGCCACTTCGTGAAAACGGTAGTTAACGTTATTCAAATTGTGATTTCGGGGGTTAAACGTACATCTTTCAGGATTTCTTTTGATAACGACATAGTACAGAATTTACCGATTCTGCCCATATAATTTTTGTTTGCAATAAATACATACTGAGCTGATAATCAAGAGGGTATGTTGTTACAAACTGTGGGGACGGTTCGTGAAAACGAAAATATGCGTATTCCATATACGCGTCGTTTTCACAAACCGTCCCCACAGTTTGTAACAACATTTCCTCTTGATTATGTATTTATTGTAAACAAAAAGTATATGGGCAGAATAGTTAAATTCTGTACTATGTCGTTATAAAAAAAAATCCTGGAAAATGTACTTTTAACCCCCGAAATCACAATTTGAATAACGTTAACTTTTAAAATGCGTTTTTCTCAAAATCTACTTTTGTCGCTGCGCGCACTACGAGGCCACTTCGTGAAAACGGTGACGATATCATCAAACCATCATGACATATGTAGGCCCTACATGTTTGCCAACATCCTATTGAAATGCATGTATTAAGATTAACACTCTTTTAAACAGGATGTCAATGAACTTGAACTTAAATTGCTTTCATGAAACGATGCCCAGAGGACTATCTGAAAAAAAACCCCCCAAAAAACAAACAATTGCTTTCATCATATCAAAGTTATATGATACTACACTACAGAATTTGTCATTGAATGACAAGACTTCTATTTGATCTGAAAAACTTCTATAAAGAATAAAATACTTCACTTGTTTTGTTGTACCAGATATTTCATCAAACTGAATCTATTTCAGTTACTGAAATATTATGTGATGCCTCAGATTATTCTTTAATAGAAACATTCATAGATAATAATCAATCATAGACCTTGTATCAGATGTTACTCATGGCGGACTGGTGGCTATGGAGTTGGGACAAATCAACAAACTTCAGACTTTACATAGGCACAAGCTGTCTTATCCCAAGTGCATCTGTAAGTATGATATGAGATGCAAAATGACATTAGGCCTATTAAGACTTTGGACTTTACAGATCTAATTATCTTCTTAATATCTTTCTCCATTTATTGGCTTGATTGCTTATAAATCAAATAAAGGAAGCTCTTGGGTCTTTAAGGGTAAAGATAATGATCTTTATACCAATCCATCATAATTTCATTCTCTGTTTTTTTTTTGGGGGGGGGGGACAAAAGTAGGAGTAAAACTACAGAAAGAGCTGGGAGAATTCAATAATTTCTACATGATGTAAGATACAAAGTAGCAAGAATAGTTACAATCTTGTTTAAAGATAAAGTTGAGTTTTGGTCATGAGATTGAATTGTGAAAGTAATTGTTTTAAAGCATTTGGGAAAGGTTGATTATAAAGCACCTAAGAATTGGTGTATGCTGTAAGGTTTTGGAATCACCAAAATGAGAAGAAATTGACTCAATCCTGCTGAGAGTTACATGTACTGCACAGAAATGTGTACAGTATATGGGACTACACACAAATGTTTGGCCCGAACATTTCAGCTGTTTCTTGTCATATTTCTAATATGTAGGCATTTGAAGAGCAATCCTTTTCAGGGGACATTTCTACTATGGTGTTCTTCCAGATTTTTCACCTTTCCCAGAACTCAACCTTCCCTGTAAACATCATCATTCTGAATAAAACATGATGTTGTTTTGACAAGTAACAAGTGAAAAAATAAATTTGCTGAATATCAAAAACTGTCTACATTGAAAAGCATACCAGTAAGGATATCCAGCTCTCATAATTATGCTCTGGTATCACATTCCTTTGGCAGAAATCATTATTCGGTGTAAATTTTGTTAGATGTCATAAAATTTGTAAAGACCAGACCTCATGATATGAATCATGCTCATCATTGCTCATATGACAAGCCTACCTCAAAACAAATGTGTGGAACAGTTCTAAGTGGAACAGGGTACTAGTTCTTGTTGTCTCCTGTGTAGGTAGCAGTTTGCTCTGGGGTGAATAATCTTGCGATCATAATCACAGACTATTATAGTTCTGTTGACCACATATGATATCATATTTCATACATTCTCCATAAGGGAACAAATGTCATGTTTGGACCAAAATGCACACTATAACTGTAAAATGTATGGCTATTTATGACTAACTCTGTGTGGGCCTACCTCCAAAAATTATCACAATATTGGTAATACCAATGCATTGATGCAGCATCGACAACTATAAAGCGTACTATATTGCAGTGTGTTGAGAATAGATCTCCATGGTCAGAATTCTCTTATCCTGTAATGCCCTTGTATATATGCAGATTTCCAAATGGCATAATAAGGATGTAATTAGGAATTACTACTAAATGCGATAACCAAAAAAAAGAGAGAGAGAAAGAGGAAGAAGGTGGGAAGGAGGGGGAGAGAGAGAGAGAGAGAGAGAGAGAGAGAGAGAGAGAGGGGGGGGGGGATAAAAAGAGGAAACATCAAAGCTGAAAAAGACACTTGTAAATAAGTTCTTCATAAGAATCTGAGAGCAGAATGAATGTAAGAAAAACAATACCCATCCAGAACATCTTCACATTGGCTGACGGTTCTAACCAATTAGATGTTAGTAAACATCTGTGACACTCTCCCATTGGCTAATTGTTCCAACCAATCAAAAGGTAGTAAACATACAACCTAGTCTAAGTCATATTATTTACATACAGTTTGGCAGGAGGGGGGGGGGGGGGGGGAGGGGCAGAGAATGTAAATTGAATGTACACCCAAGTAAGAATTATGCTATACTTTATTGGAGTATGACTAACAATAATAATTGACAAATATTTATTTAAAGGTGTACATTTCCATAACTCATCAAATGAAGATTCTTTCATTTAGTACAAGACTAGTGAGATAGCATACAGGTGTGGGGGTACAGCGAGGAGAAAAACAAATTGTCAACAAGAAAATAAGAAAAGAAAAGAAAAGAAACGAAAGATGTTATTTGTGCTCACCAGATGCCCCTATTTTCTCTTTCTCTTCACCTCTCTATGTCTCTCTCTCTCTCTCTCTGTATAATATTTCAACCTCTTATACTTAATCCCCTCTTCTCTTCATTTCCAACTCTTCTTCAGTATTTTCTTGAAAAGTATCCTCAGATATTTGTTTCTTTCTATTCTCATTTCAATCACAATAATGACCTTTGTAGCTTATCAATCATTTCTATTTATAGACATGTCACTGTAGGTTTCATTATTATTCTCTTCTTCTTTTCATATCTCTCTTCTTTCTGGGTCATAACTTTTGTCAACAGGTTCAAAAACAATATGAATAAAATATGAGTAAATTCATAATTCTTTCTCCAGTGTAGTCATTAGCCTAGATAGCTTCAGGAATCGGAAGAAACTGTAAGCTATAACACTAAAGAAAACAATACATGAATATTCGTTTGTTCCATATGCAAAAGAAATCATAGATCATGGAGGAAAGATTAAATTCTACCAAGATCCTGATATTACAGTCTTGCAATGCTGATAGCAATTCCCTGATGAAAATAAACTCCTCACAATTATTATTATTATTATAAATTAAAGAAGCAATGGAAGAAAATGAGGAATCTTTTCATAAATACATTCCAAATGAAAATTTTAATCCTAAATCATTTAACAAGTAAAGATCATTTCAAAATAGCCTGATAGCAAATCATTCAAATCAATGAGCCTTGTTATGAAAACTCCAAAATATAGAAGACAAAATTGTTTAAATATTTGAACATGGATTACACCACATTGATAATTTAAAATTTATTGTAGATTGGAATGCACCGAGAATATTTTCGCATGATTTCCACAAATCAGAGCTATACAAATCCCTGCCATCTTCCGTCAAGCAATGTGTGAGCTTGCCAGAAAAACAAAGTGGCAGGAAAAACGATGGGAAACTTTGTTATTTCTTCTGCATGACTTAATCATGTAATCCTTTTCTGACAGCTTTCAATATTGATCATTAAATACAATTCTTATTTCTTTTTATACTGCTTTAGCACGGCTGACTGGTTACCTTATGTGATTGCACTTTTCTTGTTGACAGTTTTGTCAAGAATATTATATGGATCATTATTCCATTCAGCTATACTGTCAAAAGATGCCATGGAAATTTTGTTTTGTCCAACAAATCAAAGATTTGACAAAGTTAGGACATAGATTCAAGTCATGCAAATAATGCTTTAATCACAAGATATATCCAAAGAGAAAAGCAGACTGGTAAAGGAAAGAAATATAAAGAAAAAGGAAACTGGACTAATCCCTGAGTTTATTCCAATACAGAACTAATCATCCACTTATTACTTTGGCTCATAATATCAAATAATAATTTCTTTATTGCTTTGACTATTCTCTGTTCTGCCTGTGGCTATGATTTGAAGTTTGATTTAAAAAGAAAATTATGAATACGACTTATCTGAAATTTAGTAAAGAACATCAAAAAGAGGCTTGGAAAATAGTAAGGATTAGTCATAAGGGTGGTGTGAAGTAGCATTCTATTATTACTCATAAGTAAACTCCATTATTACTCATAAACAAACTTTACACCCCCTTACCAGACACAAAAAATGGCCATACCATTTTCTCTATTTTTCTAGTTCATTAATTGGTATATAGAGGATTAAGTACTACCATCTGTAATTCAATAGCTGAACTGAAAAGATGATTGAACGGGTTGTCTGTTGAGAGGCAGCATTGCATCAGCTCATACTGATGTAAAATACTTCCAAAAGGACACCATTTTGACAAAAAAACAAACAAAATACAGTGTTTTATTACAAAGTTGATATTTGTAGGTAAGTGAGCATGCTGTATTTCCTATGTCCTTTTATTTACTAGCATCTAACATTTCTTAAATTATGAAAATAAATAGTATATTTATTCTTCAACTTAATCAGATACAATCATTTATTTCAAAACTTATGTTTTCTTAAAGGAGTATGCACAATTAAACTCTAAGAGAATATTCACCCCTATCCTCTCTCTCTCTCCCCTCTTTCTATTTTTTTTATCAGCCTCTTTCTCTGTCTTTTAAGCTAAAAGTACTATTCAATGTCTGATACTTCATTACACCTGTTGAATTGGAAAATACTGAATCATTTGAATTCCTAAGAATACAGATTTTGGCTCTTCCGCATACAAATGAAATCAAATTTAAGCAATACATTTTACAATATAACTTATAAAAATACTTGAGTGGGTGCAACAAGATCCTGTTTCATGATAATTTCCACCCTATTTCCTGATTCACCATCATATTCTGACTACACATCTGTGAAAAATTGTGATTATTATCCACGGAATGCTCATTTTTTTAAAAAATACTTCGAATACAATGACTGGAAAGTTCTGTATCCTGATTACATCATAGTTGAAATAGAAGAGACTATGAGTCTCGAGGTCAATAGTATATGTTGCACCCATATCATATTCTTCCTCTTATTGCAATTCTTCTTCCTTTGGGGATGGGAAGGAAACAGAAAGTGAGGGAAGGATTTCTGATCATCTTTTCTGATAAGCGATTTACCGTCAAAATACGACATTTTAGGAATAAATTCAAGGGTGTGTAGCAAATTCATCATTCATTTCTTCTCTTTGGGGGCAAGAGATTAGTATCACTATATCAATAAAGATTATTCTAATAATGTAATTTATATGTTAAGGGTTAAGAATCATGTTCCTATTTTCGTTTCACTCTGATAATCATCTCTACTGATTAATAAAGAGATATCTTATATCATTAGGAGATAGCAGTGTGGTTGCTTAAACATTTCTGAGCTTAGTCAGTCTCTCATGATTTCTTATTTCACTCATATTTTTGTGAATCCATATTGATTTTGATGAATTGGTCTATGGTGACTCAAATATTTATATTTTCTTGTTTTCTTTCTTTCTTTTTTTTTTATGGGGAGGTCTGCATTCTTTCAAAGCCAGGCACAACTGGTAAAATTACAAGGTGCAGGCTCTACTTGTATTAGCACAATAAACATTTCACACCTTTTTTTGTCATTTTATGGATAAATTATATAAATAAATGGCATTCTTTGATTTTAGAGAAAAAAAAATCATCTCAAAAAGTATTGTGTATCAAAGAGTATGATACCTTTAAGGGGAATATAATTTGCTTTCTTTACCTACTGAAAAAAAAAATGTATTTAAGAATCATATAAATATGTTTATTTTCAACTCTCTTTTTATTGCACGATTCTCATGAATAATCACAGTGGCACTTGTACATTCTCCTGCAATTTTTCAAAGAGCGGAAAAAAAAAACCCCTCAAAAGCATAGAGAAAAAACCCCACATGATTGGTTCACACAGTGTTTACAGGTGATTGATCAACTTATGAGGGACAACCAGGAATAAAGAGAGAAAGAAAAAAGAGAGAAAGAGAAAGACAGAGAAAGGAAGAAAGAGTGAGGAAAGAGAGAGAGAGAGAGAGAGAGAGTGAAGAAAAAAGGGAAGAAAGAGAGATTGAGGTAGGACGATAGAACGAAAAGGTAATTTTTGGGGAAAATAATGCATATATGATTTATGAATAGAGTTTCTGTGGTTTTTGTAGCGAGAAAATTCCATAGAAAATCATTGTGCGAATCGTGTTTATTGGGAGTCATTGAATCAGAATTAAATGGTATATGGAATAGTTGAGTTGAAAATAACAGAATAGAAGAGATCATTGGCACCCTGTTTTATCACATCATCTTAAAGAGATAATCTTATCTTTATAAGTATAAGTATGCATTTACTGTCCAAAAAGTGGAAATTTTTCTTTCACTGGTGATAGGATACAATATAAACAATGATGATAGGGTACAATATGAACATATACATGAGATATGTTTATATCTCAAACACATGAGATTCAATCATTCACAAACAGGTTTGAAAGACAAGATGAAAAAGATTTACATTATGAAAAGGGTGTGTAGAGAGAAAGATAAATTAAGGGTCAGGGGCCGCGGAGCATTTATGAAATGGGGGGGGGGGGCTGATTTAATTTCACTCAGTAATGATAATTTTCTAACCTTTTTCCCAAGATTTCATGAAACATGTCTATTCAAAAAAATGGGGAAGGGCTGCAGCCCCTGCCCCCCCCCCCTGTTCTGTGGCCCATGAGGGTGGGTAGTTATGAATAAAAAAAAACAAACAAAGCAGAGAAACAGAATAATTAAAAAGAAAATATTAAAGGGCAAGAATTTAGTATATATTACCAAGGAGTTATCAACTCCTTGATTTGACAACTATATCAAGTTGATAGCCTTCCTAAAGCTTGGATCAGACAAATTATCAAATAAAATGACAGCTCAATGTCAATTTATGTTCAAAATTCCATGATACCTGGTAATGTATGGAACATACCATAGACTGGCCCAACAAAAAAGGTCTGGAAAATAGGAAAGAATTAGAAGCAAAACATTATGACAAATACTATCTTTTACTTACAATCATGGATTTTACTACAATTAATTAACTTTTAAAGTATCACATATTGCAAACAATTATCGATTATGTGTAAAAGTAAAATCTTAACTTGGATTCTATTTCTATTTTCCCTTATACTAAAGTTCCACATATGTGCTGAAAAAGCATGATTGCACTGTCGGTTATATGGCTTACAGACGGACGGGAGTGCCTCTTTAAATATTTGTAAGCAGAAAAATTGTTGAGCTCATTCAGGAATGAAATGGAAATAGAAGGCTCACTGCTTTTAAAGTGAATAACCAGCATGAATAGAGCATTGTGACAAATAACTGTGTGAGCTTTATTCATTTCAACTTTTCAAGAAGAAAAAATGAGGGGAGAGAAATAAATGTGATAAACTTGTGGTTTCAAACTTGCCTAGTAAGCAAGTGTTTTCTCCCTGTCATATTTCCTTCATAGCACAGGAAATCACAGAATGATGATCGCTTCTTCAAATTTTCGGGGAAGCGTTGAAGTGGTCTGATGTTTTTACAAGCGGGGGCAATCTCTGTCCGTTTACTTTTCACGCTCCTAAGCACAATTGACTAGGAATTGTAGACACTTGTGTGTTTACCATCGCTAGCAAACTTAAATAGCGATGCATCTTCCTGTGATTTCTTCTGGTTTTCTTGTTAGAACGAGTGGAAGGAAGGAAGCAAGGAGCTGAGAAAGACTTGCTTTGATCTAGCGACCCTCTTTTAATGATGGGTCCGTAGCAAGACATTGATTACTACTCCAGCTTTGGGAGTGTGGGAAAAATTGACATGGTAGTCAGGTCTGTTTGCTAGATCACATGAAGTAGCCCCAAGAATGTGAACATCTACTCAAATATGCATTCCTATTCAAATAAAAGAGAAAACTAGAGAGGGAGAAACAAATACAAAGAGAGAGTGCCAGGAATGTGATCAAAACATCAAATTTGCATTTGAAAAGCAAACTGGGAATGAGATAATAAAGGAAGAAAATCCCAAATCTGCACATTTCTTTTTCTTGGGGGGGGGGGGGGGGGAGGGTGTTTAGGCCTATATCACTCAACTGCCCTAAAATAAGACCTGTGATGAATGTTGATTTAGAGGCTAGCCGAGTAAAGACATACCAAAATAATAAAGCAAACCGACCGGGAATTTTGAAGCAAAACTGCATGAGGCTTGATCGATTATTCTGCCGCCCCCTCCCCTATCAGATATGGGTGCCAATTAGGCATGGAAGTCTCCAGTCTATATGAAAAAAGGGATAAAAGAAAAGGAAAAAAAAACTTCATAAACTGGTCTAACCCTAATCGTACCTTGCCAATCAAGAAAAGTTGTCTTTCTTTCATTCTTTCTTTCACGATTTCTCTGAGAATTCCTGAGCTCACTAGCTAGAAGTCAATACTTACATGCTGTCTGACTGACGACTGAAGTGTTTATTATGCTTTTCTCATCCCCTCTCCTGTGCTGTGTACACTTGTCTGAGTCGCTGACGGAAATTCAAAAAATGCAAACAAAGCCTTTTTCTTCTTTTACTTCTTTTACTTTAAAATATTTTGCCCTCTCATTTCTAGAAATACTTCTTTTCACTCCAATGTTCTAAATTGGTGTCACAGGCACATACAACAAGCAAAGAATGTAATACATTACTTATGCTCTATAAATCTTTTTCTTCCAACATGGTATTTGAAGAAAAAAAAAGATCCTGGTAATGCAACCATTCTTTCCTATTCAAATAGAGGCATTCAAATTAACTCCTTTGTTGAAAATCATGGGGTATGCTTGGCCACAGAAGTAAGGAAGGACATATTTATTATCAGCATTTTTAAGAAGTTAGGAAACATCTTTACAAGTTGTGATGAGGATCCATTCAACAATGATTGGTGCAAAATCTGAAAGGCAATATTTTCAGCCATACAGAGAGTTCAACATTTCTAAAAACTTCTGACAGAGAGGGTTTGTAAAGAAATACCAGGGATGAAAAAGTGATTCTTATGTTGATTTATTCCCATTGTGCAAAACTGGAAGTTGAGTAACTCGTTATCGATATTATTTGTCTTGATGACATAATGAATATAGGACCAACCTCTCAGCAAGACCAAGGAGTGCTCTGTGATAACTCCTTAGCAAGACTGGAAGCCATCAAATGATCATTTTTAACACTTATTTTTTTTTTACTACAAACTTTTATTCTTTAGCACGTAAACGAGCCTACTCATCTGTGAGTGTTCAAATTGCGCTTGCAAAATCAGCGCCAAATGAAGTATTGAAATTGAAATAGGTGATGTCCTGAAATGGGATGCAACAGAATTATTTTTCTTTTATAATATGTCATTAGGTATGGCTGCCTATAGTCCCATGTTAATGACAAGGGGATTTATGTTAGGAAGAATTGTACAAAGTGGGAGAATGAATAGCACCTGTGATAAGGTCAGATTGGGGAATCGGTCCACTCAAGTTCAATCTCTAAATTGAGTCATTAAGACACAATGGGAGCAGTGAACTGAAACAAGATAAACGATTTCCTTTCTGTTCTTGTTCTTATTGTGTGCCTTGGTAGCTGGCTAGCCTTGATCTCTAAACCATTACCATGTCACACCTCATCAACCTGATGATTCTTTACAATCCCTGGCGACATCTATGGGAATCAATAGTGGGAGAGGGGGGGGGGGGTTCCAATGTTATTGGTTTGGCAGACAGAGGGGAGGGGCACATTAATAATTTTATACAAAATATAAGTTTGAGGGATAGGGCCTATAGGATATCTGTGAGACTACCCTGTTGAAATAAAAGTGAAATATATAAATAATAAAAAAAGGGGGGGGGCCTTCAACCCTGAATGCTATTAAATTATAAGATGGAGACTGGCACATTACTTTTCCCTATGTGGGTTATGGGGTGTTTAGCTATCATATGGCAATAAACAGCAGAGGGCTTTAAGCACTTAATATGGCAGACAGTTGGAGGGCACATATTTATTCTACAAAAAATATGAATTTGAAGGTAGAACAGGGAAACAAAAATCTTACTCTGTCCAATGGAAAGAAATTGAGACAAGCTTGTTCTTACAGTAATTGGTGTAAAAAGGGCAAGGAGAGAACTTGGAGCTACAAGTATTTTTCGGAAAAACTTAACCAGAAGTGCATTCATCAGATTGATGAGCGCTGGAGTGGGAGGTCGTTAGACTACATATTGTGATTTCATCACTGCAACATTAATCCTTTTGTGTGATCATGCTAAATCACTTCTGAATTTCACTTTGATGTTCGCGCAACAGGACAGGGTCAAATGAGCTGGAATTTGGGAAAAAAATTAACATTTTAATGACTTTGTTATCAATTGCCTCAAGAACTCATATTGATATTCTTGGATAGACTGCAATGTTCATGCTCATTATCATTTCTCTTCATAATGCTTGATGCTTGAGGCAATATATTAATGGACTAAAAAAAAACATATTCATATCAGCAGTTTTAAGAACTGTGATTGCCTTTCTCATCAAACAAATCAAGATTTTAAATAACCATTTTGCACAAACACATTCTCTTTTCTCAGATATTCAATCATGAATTTTAGCGTCCATGAAAATAATATGCAACAAGAAGAGACATATTTAACGATTTGTCAATATGCGCAAAATTCTAGTTTTTTTTCAACTGCTCACAGACATATTTTCATGAATAAAATCAATCCTTGCAAAAGTTGGTTAAAGTGTACCAATCACCTAAGGAAAAAAAATTGTGTTCCGCTAGGATGTATAAAGTTAACCTCAAAACACTTTATGTGACCTATGGGTTAACGGTTAAGGAGTATGAAGAAAATAAAGGAATGCATAAAACCCCCTCGCACAGAACCCAACTCTGACTTCGGTTCTGCACGGGCCCTGTTTGTTACGAGTGCGTACGAGTATTATATGGGTGCGTCGATTAGCCTAGTCGCAAGTTGCTGTAATGTTCATTTAGAGAGTACTTAAACTTACAATATGTCTATATAGAATTAACATTTGAAGCTCATAATTGAATATTGTAAGGCAACATGGAACCCTAAAAAGCAGAGCAAAATAGTTTTTTTAGTGATTGGTACCCTTTAAGCCTTTGTTTATCATATAAATCTTTATTAATATAGAAACAATAATTCTACCTTCAGTGTTTCTTTACATATTATCCTCAGTGGTGTCGGGCGAACTTGGCACATGGGAAAACTCAGCACCATGTTGCAATTAGGTTTCAAAAGGTGAAGTACAAGCTACATGCTGGACCTGTATCAAAATAGCCATAAATTCAACATTTTTTTAGAAATTCACCTCTTGATTTTTAAACATTACTTCTTTAGTGATTATATCACACATATACTGTACTTATCAAATAATCTTGAATATGGGCATTTAAAGAAAAATAGGCCTCCTCAATGCAAAAAAAGTCATGCAAGTGTTCACGATGAATTTGGCTTTCTTGGCTAACTCGGTCTTCGTTGTCCACTGAGTCCAAATTGTCTCTTGTGCAAATTTAGCCCACATCCCTTCCTTAGTGCCATTTCTTAGAAAATTGTATGATTTTAATGATTTTTCTATAGATGGCCATAACCATCATCTGATAGTGCTTCTAGCTAGAGCGCTACAATTGATCACTGACAGTAGTCAGGTTCACACGATGGGAGCTAAACTTTAAGTTTCGCTTGTAGTTTCAAAACTTTAAGTTAACTTGTAGTTATCATGTGGTTTCAGACCATATGAATGCATGGGCGCAAATCCTGGGGGGGACATGTCCACCCCACCTTTCTGAAGATAGGCGAATGTCCCCCCCACCTTTTTTTTTTTTTTTTTTTTTTGCTTGTCAGAGAATTTTGGAGGCGAATGTCCCCCCCCCAAAAAAAATTTCAAAATGGATTTGCGCCACTGTATGAATGGACTCATAGTTTTGAAACTTTAAGTTTACTTGTAGTTCTAGAAGCACAAGCGAGCTCATGGTTAAGGCCAAAACCACAAGCAGTGGGTGGTCCTCCGTCGCAGTTTTGGACCATGCGAACAGAACAAACTTCGAGTTTCGCAAGCTTGTAGTTAAAGATGACCTCTCTGTACATGTTAAACTTCCGGGTCATACCTTTCGCACGAATTATGAACATAGGAACCGTATGTGGACTGTACACACAGTCAGTATCTACTTCCGATGTTAACAACAATGATCGCTCGGCTTGTAGTTTCAGAACAATGAGCATCATTGTTTCGGGCCCATGTGAACCCTTGTTGTGGTTAGTGAGTCGTTGCTTCGTTAACTTAAAGTTTCGTTAACTTAAAGTTTCAAAAACCACAAGTCCTGTATGAACATAGCTATTGCATTTCAATCAAGACCACTATGCTTTAGAGTGTCAATGAACCCCTTCAGTGTATGAGGGTAGAGAAGGGGTTTGGTATATATCTTGGCAGCAAGCGATGCTGAAGCTCAAGCAAATTAACTTAGACGAACCTGAACCCTTTTGGCAACATAAAGGAAAAGACATGTCAGCAAGGAGATTTAGGTCAAAATGGTAATCAAGTCTCAATCAGAATTAATTCTCTACAATTTCCTGAGAAGTGTTTTTCCCCTTTTTAAAAATTTCCTTTAAACTCTCTCTCTCTCTCTATGTCTGAAATTAAAGTGAAATCCAACCAGCAAGTTGCACTGAAGAAAAGCAGTAAACCAGAAAAACACATTGGTAAAAGTTTGAATGAAATTAGGTAAATACTAAGGTTATGAATTTTTTAAATATGCCATCACTATATGTATGGGAATTCCAAATTAGCAAATTGATAATAACCCTGTGATGTATGGTTGGACAACTCTCTCATTTGTTCGAATAGAGAAAATGTCTATATCATGTTTTGTTTTTGTTTAATCATCAAATTTGATCTTTTCTCTATTACAGAGTATAGTCTCATAAACGGAAAAGGAACTTTGGAGAGAACAAGAATTCATCTTTAAAATGGAAGAGTTATCCCCAATATGTTACATTCCAGTATTTGATTTTACTAATTTGAGATTCCCATACATTTAGTGATCTCAATATTCAAACTTGTATAGCTTTCCCAACATTTCCCAGTTTGTGTCAAGTCTGTTTTTTCTTTTTTTTTGGTGCAAATTCCTTCAAAGCAACTTTCTGCAAGAGTTGGATTGCCCTTTAAGGAAGTAATGTGGGTATCTGTAGATCAGATATTACTAATCTATTCCTCTTCCTCTGTCATTCCATTTTGGTTTTGAGGTTTGCTACTCAAGGATACCATAATGAGGGAATGAGAGATTGTAATGTGAGAAGGAACAAGACTATTTAGCCTCATCTTTCTCTATTTTACCAGCAAAGTTTAGGCAGAACTGGAGAAGCCACGTTTGGCCTGCACAATAGTTACGTTCATATGGGGCTTGTGGTTTCGAAACTTTAAGTTAGCGAAACTTTAAGTTAATGAAACGAGTCACTAACAACAACAATAGTTCACATGGGCCCGAAGCAATGATGTTCGTTGTTCTGAGATTACGAGTCAAGCGATCGTAGTTTAACATGAACAAAGAGGTTATCATTAACAACGAGTCTGCTAAACTTAAAGTTTATTTTGTCCACATGGTCCATAACATGTTTTTACATTGCAAAAGAAACTGCCTTGAAGCAATTAGGAAAAGTTGATTATGTAGTAAATAAGAAATGATAGGCCTATACGGTGAGGTTTTTGAATCATTGAAATGATAAGAAATTGACTCAATTTTGCTGCAAGTCACATGCACTGCATGCAGAAATGGGAGAAATATTGACTTGTAATTGCGTTGAGTGTATAATGAAACATTGTAAAAAAAAATATACATTACATAAGAAACTGTGAATGCTAACCAGGGAGATATATATATATATATACATAATCTCTGAACCCTAGCGCTTATTATTCATGGACCACCTCTTCTTATTTGTTCTCTTACAATAAACTCAAGGCCCATCTCTTGGGTCAATGGATATAGATCTATATTCATGCATCACTGTATCCAACCATTGATTCACATTGTGTCCACTACACAAGGGAAAATTCCCTTATTATGTTGTTGTTGTTGTTGTTAGTCTGGTTTTAACCATGTATGTTATACAAGTTTGAATATATAAGCCTACATTTACTTTAGAATCCAGTCAAAATTTACTTGGCTGGGTATGTTGAACAGGCTTCTCAGCTGGGCTATGGCCTAAGAGACCGACAGCGCAATAAACTGACAGCCTGTGAGTCTGACAATCTGCGAGATTGACAGCCACGAGACCGACAACTTTACTGAGGGTTTACTAGACCGACATTGTTGGTTTTGTGGGCTGCAGCCTTCTGAAAAGTTATCTGATGGTTCACAAAACCGACGGCCACAAGACCCACAGCCCAGGAGAGCGACTATGTCGGTCGCCTGGGCTGTTGGTCTATGGGATAGCCTCTCCACAGGCATGACAGGCATTACAGAAATGTACAGCCTGAGCCTTTCACATACAGTCAAAAGAGAATGATGCATATCTTTGGGAGTTTCTTTTTCACAACCTTGGAAATTAGGGCCAAGGTAATATTCATTAATCAAATTGTTGCGGTGATTGTTAAGCCCCTACCCCAAAACAATGATTTTAAAAAATTCTTACTATCCTTAACTTAAAATCTTATTTCTATTTTGTAACTTAAGAAAAAAGGTCACATTTTGAACAAGTAGGTGAAATAAAACTAGGTCCCAATCATTAAGTTGGTAAGACGTGACTTGCTTCACATCAAACTTGTCCATTGAAATTGAAATATGATGAACATTAATTGTTCTGACAGGGAGGTGGAAGAGAGAACCGGCCTGGTTCTGAACAGCAGCACAATCAGTTTAGTCATTACTCTGTTTCTTTGTGAAACCACAAACAATAGGAAATAATTCTCAGATGAAAATCATTATTCTCAAAGTCATTGATCTATGAATACAGGCTGACAAATAGGAGGCCATTTTGTTTCATCCAGTCAGCACAGGAAATTATGAAAAGCACATCTATAATGCTTTGTTTGCATATGCTATAGTGAACCATCTCAAAAGATGGCAGCGGTAAAATAAAGACCATTTTAAAGAGAAGGTTAAGTTCTGGGAAAGGTGAAAAATAATTTGTGACCTTTATCATTCCTTTATGTCAGTTTGGAAGAAGATCATAGTAGAAATATCCTCTGGAAAGGATCGCTCTTCAAATGCTCTCATATTCGAAACATGACGAGAAATAGCTGAAGTTTTCAGGCCGAACATTCATGCCACAAGTGTGTGCAGTCCCAAATACCCATTTCTGTGTGCAGTGCTTGTGCTTTTCAGCAAGATCGGGTCAATTTCTTGAAATTTTGACGATTCCAAAACCTCACAGTTGGGGTGAAAATAGGATAAGGAGGCATGATGGCTCAGTGGTAGAGCAGTGATCTTGGAAGTGGGAGGTCCTGGGTCCGAAAACCAAGTCGATGCACTACACTGTAAAAAATTACTGTAGGTATTTACAGTAAATTACTGGCAACCCGCTGCACAGTAAATTACTGTATTTTTCACAGTATTGTACTGTTCATTCTACAGTTAAACGGTAAACAGCGGTTATATAACTGTAAAAATACAATATTTAAATGTAAATGATACAGAAATTTACTGTAAATACCTACAGTATTTTTTAAAATCGTAGTGCCATTTGGTAAGCCATTAATCTTCATTACCAAGTCCCTCGGAGAGGACTTCAACTTAAAGCTGTAGGTCAATTGATTGCTTTAATAAAGGCATACACATGCTTTCTTAGCAGTCAGGTAAAATAAACCAACCATCGACCATCGACCATACCCATATAAGCAGCCGTGTCCAACAATGGCCCTATGCTTATACTCTGAATGTTATTGGAAACAGATTTGTGATGAGCACTATGCTTATATCATTGAATTTTGCTGCTTAATTTTTGTTGAAATGCATTTTAGCATGCCATATGTGAACAAGGCTTAAAGCAGGATGGTTATTCTTCAAATTTCCTCAAATATCCAGTGACCTCAGACCGCTTCATACCCAAGTCTTAATTATTGTTGAATTGAAATGCCCTACTTTTTGTATGAACTGAATGCGTTTTGAGTGACGGCTTCTTCTATCTCACCACAGAGATAATTATTTGTTGGCAACATATCCTTGTGTTCTCATGGTAGGAAAGAAATTCTTAGAATTAATTGAATAAAAGAAATCTTTTTGTTGCTCTTTCCAAATTATGTGGATGACATAATACAGGTCAGAAGCGTGGTGAATTGGTAAACTAATAAAAATTCATGGACAGACTTCATACATTTCATGGTAAACACATGGTATTCATAATCTATAGCTACTAATATTAGAACAATGTGAATATTCAACAAAAATTTTGGTAAAACCATAAGTAGTAGACCTATAAAATTTATTGTCCATATCAGAATTTTTCTTCAAAAATCAACTAGTCCTTTATATGACAATGGGTTACAATACGATTATTAAGTGTTAGTGTGGCCTTTCTTCAATCCTGTGCAAGTCTGGTGGTAGAAAACAGAGTCATGAAATCATAGTACTGGTACTTGTCAGTCATATCTATTTCCATTTAATGGGAAGTCTGTGATAATCTTTCCAACCCTCAGGTATGAGGAGCTACCAGCTGCTTTGAAAGGGAAAATGAACAGGGTGTTAGATCTTATTAACGAGTATTTAATGAAATGTGCATTGAGGGTGGCGCCTAATGTCTTTATAGGATAAGGTGACGACATATATACTAGAGGGAATGAGGGGGAATACAAGGCCAAATATGGGAGTATTAAAATATGATTGTAATATGAATGGAAGCAAAAATAAAATGAGGGGAGGGGAAAAAAGAATCAACTGCAAAAAAAGAGGAAAAAATATAGGGAGATAGACATCCAGAAAGAGAGAATAGAATGAGAGAAAGAGTATTATTAACCCAATTATAGCCAAGTGGGTTATCACTCAAAAATGTAGGGTGTACTCATTTACACCTATAGGTGGTGAGTGGCAGATGGAAACTGGCAAGTATTGGCAAAGGATGGTCCCAGATTTGAACTCTGAATATCTTGAATGAAAGTTAGGTGAATGAACCACTATACGATGATACCTCTATAGTGTACAGAGAGATAAAGAGATAAAGACTAGTTTAGTCAGTTAAAATAATTGTTAGATCAGTTATTATCAGCTATTGCTATCATTATCACTGATTTCAAATCAAATCAACTCAGTCATATTGCCAAATAACCTTTCAATGGCATGCTTCATATAAAAACTTT
Source organism: Heliocidaris tuberculata (assembly GCA_025618425.1). NCBI lineage: Eukaryota > Metazoa > Echinodermata > Echinoidea > Camarodonta > Echinometridae > Heliocidaris > Heliocidaris tuberculata. The sequence continues at coordinate 2,747,716 of CM046834.1, forward strand.
AATTACCAAAAATAAAAATTAATCAATCGTTTCTTCCAACTATCGTTCCCTTCATCAATTGTTTCCTTCTTTCATCAGCAAAGAGCAAAACAACCCAAGACTGATGTATCCGCAATGGAGATTTACAGGAACAATTGAACAATTGGTTGAGGTTTATGACCCATTTATTGTGACACCAAAAAGAACTGCACTATGATTGATGCAGGAGTCTCCCACTTTGTGGTTTTCCTCTCCTTCTTCACCTAGATCATGTCTTTTGTGTTGAGGGGTGAATTCCTGAGGCAGAAAGCCGTTAGAATTTGGACTTGTGAATGGGAATAATCAGTTGGAATGATGGTTACAAGGTTGTGCCAGACGGAGACCTGTTTTCAGCTCCGAGTGTTCCATTTGAATCGAAGCCAGTGGTATTGTCATTGCTTTTTCTGGTTTGCTTTTATTTCACACACATAATAAATACCATTTTATAATCCTGAATTTAGCTCCAAGGTTATCAGTCTTCTGAGATGTAAGCAAAGGTAACACGAATGTTGATAACTGTGATTATCATGGAAGCAAAGACTGGGCTGATTGTCCTTTTTTTTGGGGGGGGGGGGGGATAATGACCCAAAATATATTCATCTTGAAGAAACATTTTATACAGGAAACATGCTATTCTTATGTTGTTTGTCACAGGCAATATTGGTCCAAAAAGGTCCCACAAGATTTGCTCAGGAATAATAAGGGCTACTGGTAGGTCCTGATTTCTAGATTATACACTGGTCTCTGCTTAGACATATAACAGGTAAAAAAGAAAAAAAAAGAAGAAATATTGAACATAATTCAGGTACGATATGACCGTTTGAAAGCACATGGACACTAACCACAAAAGAAAAAGCTAGAAGAGACTCAAATTTCAAATACATCCTATGTAGTAGTTCAATGCCCTCTTCACTAACTGCATATTTTCTTGTTTCTTTCTGCACAGTTTGGCCTCTCAACTTGGCTTCTGCGCTAGTGTTGTCCACATGCCTTTATCTGCTCCTTTCCTGAGAGTTAAACTCTAGCATCTTGACCCCCTTCAGACTAGCAAAACTAATTGTATGACTATATGAAAAAACCTGTACAATATATAATTTTGTTTTTCTTAACTAAACATTGTACATGGAAATGTATTTATAACAGAACGTTGAATAGAGAAATGGAGGTTTATGTCAATCCTCTGTAAGACAATTTTTTTTCTAAATCTTGCTGGATGTATATTTCAATATGTCTATCTTTGTATAATATATCCTACTTTTCTTGAAAAAAAGAAATGATACCAACAACATTCTATGTGCGTACACCCTTTCTGCTATATCACGATTCTTTATATATGACGTTTCTTACGAGTTTGGTATAAATTTCCTCTAGTGTGAACAGGCTATGAGTGGAACTGGAAGAAGAGTGATCCTTGAATTCTATCTTATGTACATAACCTAAGGGGGGCAGACATATCCACTTTTGGGAATGTTATTCTTCCATATGTTTACAGTCATTTGACCATTCTGGAAGCTTTACTTGTTTGCACATTCAACATCCTCAAGACAAAAACCAATCCAAGTGTGGCTGCTCTTGAAATGATCTATACTTCAGCATAGGAATCCTACAACACACTAATGAATATTACTGGGTGAGAGAAAAGATTTTAATGATTTCTTCGCATAAAAACCTCTTTTCCAAAAATGTTGTCTACACATGGTAAAGCTGAGCAACAACAAATCCTGCCCTTGACTTGGCAGCAGCTTGTGCATTTTGCACTGTGGTTCTCACAACACGTTTATACCAATACTGATGAAACTATTAAATCTAAAACTGAACCAGAATCATGACATTTGTGGTCTTTGTTATAGTAATGCTTTGAATGACATTTCATTTAATATAATTTGTTTAGATTTTCTCATAAATTTCCCATTCTTCAGCTAATATAACTTTGTGTTTATCTATTATGGTACCAGTAACAAACACATAAATACAATCTTACCATTAGGCCTTTTACACTGTAACGTTGTATGGAGGGCCTAGGAGGCATGGGTTTACTGCCCTCTCTATTTCCATATAGCCTGGCTTCCAAGCTGGAAAAATTTCCCCTATCTCATCAAATCTGGGCATTCAGACTATCCTTTCTGCCCTCAGGCTCTTAGGACTGAGAGACACAAGCTACGTTCATACGGGACTTGTAATTTTGAAACTTTAATTAGGGAAACTTTCAGTTAATGAAATAACGACTCACTAACAATGACAAGGGTTCACATGAGCCTGAAACAATGACGCTTGTTGTTCTGAGACTGCAAGTCGAACGTTAGTCATTTAACATAAGCAGAGAGGTCATCGCATGGTCCGTAACTACTAGGAGGACTCCCCCTGCTGCTCGTGGTTTCGGCGTTAACCACAAGCTCGCTTGTGGTTCTGAAACTACAGGCAAAACTTAAAGTTTAGCTCCCTTCGTGTGAACCTGATTTCAGTGAGAATGGGTTGTCAACAGACTGTAGACCAGGTTGAACCTATTTTTCACAAAGAAATGCAAACTTATCCAGCCTGAATACCAGGCTACTTTAAAATCTCTCCCCTACCTGATGGACTAACCACATAACCACAGTAAGGTGCCAGTGCTCTCTATACCAGGGTCCTGCCATGCATCGGGGGTGTAAACAAACCCTCCTACTATCTTTCTCTCTCTCCCCTACACACGTGCGGTCCTGATTGCCCCGTGTGCGGAGTGACCACAGTGGGCTACATTGCTCTTTAGAATTCTGCCAGGACCTTGAAATTTTAATCTTCAGATTAATTGGAAAAACTTGGAAGTTGTTAGATCCAGGTCGCAATTAAATCATCCAGCCTCATTTTATGATTCTGATTCCTGGAATGATTACCACAGTGCCCTAAGGGGTATCTTCAGCATCAATCCACAGAAATAGAAAGAAACCTTTGAAATTAAATCTTAGATTTCCATGCAATGTGCTCTCTTTCAAAACTTGATGAATCCAAAATTACCAGTGTTATATTCATTGTTTCCATGATATCTGTGAGAATTATTAGTATTCACTTGAGTTATTTCCATCTACTGAATACATAATGAGATAAGACTACAATTCAGTTTCCCTGGTCTGTGACAGAAGTCAATATCTATGATAGCCAACTTCAGTAACAGCTATTTTTGTCTTCTTCAATTTGTATATGAAAAGAAAAAAAAAACAGATAGGAAAAGAAAATAAAGAAAAGAAAAGACAAGACAAGAGAAGAGAAGAGAAGAGAAGAGAAAAGAAAAGGAAAGAAAAAAGAAAAGAAAAAAAAAAGAAAAGAAAAGAAAAGAAAAGAAAAGAAAAGAATATAAAGTAGATTTTTGTTGAACATTGTAACCGATAATCACATACTTTTAAACTTATCCAAGATGTTTTCTTAAGCATTTCATTTTTGGATGAACCTTTGCCATTTTAACATTATAATTTCCAATTTGACAGTGTCTTTGATATGAAATACCGCAAAAAAATATGATACATTTCTTTTACTAATGTGCCTTACAATAACAAGTATGAGAGAAAACACAAGGCTGCACGCAGAGCACTTTTGTCATAATCCGTAGATATGCAGGAGATCTTTCCTGTGATTGCACTTTTCTTTACTATGTACCGGTGTTAGTCGGTGCTACGAAGAGGGACCTATGTAACCCTTCTCTACATGCGCCTATTTACAGCATGCCGCTTTCTGCCTCAAAGGGATTAAAGAAAGGGATTAACGCCTCCTAACGGGAAGGTTACCAATTCTTCAACCCAGAGGGAGGCTCCTAATTCACTTCGCCTTGAAAAAATGTAGAAATTTGGAAACGTTGAGTGATAAAACATTACATTTTCCAATATTCTCAGCTCGGTGAATATTTCCCCCTTGTTTTTCCGCCTCTTTCTTGTAAGAAAAGGAATTTTGGGGAGCTTGAAGCAGCATGGTGTAGAGGTGTTGATAAGGGCTTAGTATGAGGCCGAGTGCTAGAGTTTTGTCCCTGTCTTTAGGGGCCTTGGAGTAGGGCTATAATTGGCTGAAGTGTTGATGTTTTCTACAATCTACAAAGCTATTCCTCCGAAGATGAATTGAACCCTATGCTTTGAGTAAAAACAATCTCAATAATCTCAATTAAATTATGGCAAAAAATATACTTTGCATTAAAAATGTTTGTTATAATAAGAATGTTAATCTACATCTGCACAGTTCAACTTTAGTTGATGCAGTTAAAAATGATTGAGCATCCCATTTGGCTTGTCATATTTAAGTCATCCATAAAGTCATGCGTAACTTTATGAACAGCTTTATGAAACACCCCTAGGAAAGACTGATTCTACATACTGATATCTTTCTAAAATATTGTCTTATAACTTAATCTGAACTACAAGGATGTTGAGATGAATCAACGGTGTGGTAATACCAAACACTGAAAACACTGGCAAGGTGGAAGACACACATCATGCAGAGTGAACTGTATGATTCACATAGGTCACAGTGAGAAATTGACAGATATTCTGGAGTGCGGTGAGCACATGAGAGGAACAGGCAAAAACGTGGAAAGACGAAAAGAAGAATTTCACAGGTAAGAACGAAAGCAGAATAGGAAGATCCCCTGCTGAAAGATGACAGGGACCCAGAATGACCCCAACCTGTGAGGTCAGTCTCATCACTCAGTCTCAAGCTGGTTAGAAGGTGATGTCAGTTCTCATCTAAACAGGTGTCAGGTTAACATGGTCTATGACAGCCACCTTGGATGCTAGTATTAATATGAACAGTACAAATTGCCTATATTGTTATGAATTGTTCATCTGTCTGTCTGTTTGTCCCTGTCTGGTAGTCCCTGTCTGTCTGTCAGTCACCAAATCCGTTCTGTCGAGCAGCTTTATAGGAACTTTGTCACATATTCTGTGTTAAAAAGTGATACAGTGAAGCCCATCTTGAGAGATTCTTAAAGACCTAATAGTAAAACAAAGAGGAATAGTCACATTTGATTGTATTATACACATGTACAGGTTTTGCCTTGGATGTTAGTATTAATATGAACTGTACAAATAGCCTGTATTGTTGTGAATTGAACATCTCTTGGTTGTTTTTCCCTGTCTGTCTGTAAATCACCAAATCTATTTGTGTTGTGGAGCTTAGTAGTAACTTTGTCACATTTTCTATGTTAAAAAGTGACAAAGTGAAGCCAAATTTGAGGGACCATTAAAAACCTAATAGTAAAACAAAGAGGGATGGTCATATTTAACTGCATTAGATAGGATGTGCCTTGATGAGATGATGAAGTAAAAGATACAGCCCTAAAACAAACTCTCCACCTCCATCCAACCCAACTGAAGGTAAGTTGAAGGGTTAAAGAAGGAGCGGTTCAATCCAGCTCTCAAGAATCTGCATAGCTTCCCACTCCTCCACTCAATCGAAATGACACCATAAATATATTCAATAATTAATGCATGATGATAAGAAGCAATAGCTCCATAAGACAATCAACAGATTCAATATTTATTCATATTATCACCTACACAGCCAATCAAACTACCAAAGGTTACCGGATGGCAATTGGTTTACATGTATTCACAGCCATAAAAAGTTTGAAGTCATTCAGCTTGCAATCTCTTAGTTATCTTTTCATATATCTATTTCACGATCTAAAGTACTGTTTTGCACATATTTTTTGTGCTTTCTATTAAGCTGTAAACTATCAATTGACTCAGCTGAGAGTAAAAATGAGTAAACATGAACTGTGGATTGAATACTATGACTATATCATTTCAGATCCTAATCTTCATACAATAAGATAGCTCACCGGTAGCGTCTGTTTATTCATACTGCTGCACCCCTTAATAAAAATATGAATACAACACCAATAAAAGTTATCTTTCATCTTTTATAATGGTTATTCCTTCTCTCAAAGAAAAATACAAAAATTTACAATCCAACAGAGCATACAGAGACTGTTTACAAAGGATCATAACACAATGGTTATAGGGATAACTTGTTTAGCGTCTGTTTACTCACACTAATGTCACACCCCCTAAAGAAAAATTATGGTATAAGTGACTTCAGTTCCTCTAATATGTATTTACTCTGTCTTCTGAATGTGTTGAATCATCTCTAGCAATTTTATATTTATACTTTATATTCCTTTTTAAATCTTTTCTTTCCTCTCATTTTAGTTTTTTTTTCAGATGCCAAAGCTTGACTTGCAATTCCTTTGCAATGTTAATTAACTTCCTTTCTACCAAGTACAAGCCAGATATATTGTTGTACATCTTCCCATCATATACAGAAAGGGTTGATAATCTGGTTTCCACTATATAAGCTATATTTGTTTTTTTTTTACTCTCTTTGATTAAGTTTTTTTCAAAAATCAGTCTACTGTAAAATCCGATAATTTTGCATGCATAAAACTCGTGTGTAAACACAAGTGGTCCAGATGCATAACAGTTTCAAGCTGCAAAGTGAATGGATCACTAAAGAGAATTAACAATCACTAAAGTTCCTTACTGTGGAAGCATAGTTTACAAATTTTCATGTTGAGAGATTTTCTCGTTTTTCAGCTAATTAAAAAGAAAATCCAAATACCTATAGAACTAAACAGTTGGGATAACTGGCTAACATAACTCTATCTCCGCTCACAGCAAACAAGAAGTTAACAGAACTAAAAGCAGCCTCAAATAATACTGATAAGTTTCTGGTATTGCTGCATATCGTACAAGTAGATGTGCACAGAATTTCACATTGCTCTTTTCATCTCCTGAAGATGTGGAATTAGTGAAATATAAAAAGGGGACTATCTCACCTTAAATAACAGTCCTATCAAAGAACAACAGTCATTCAAGCTCTAATAATGATCACAATAAACTCATTTAATCATTCATTTTTGCTTTTAGCTAACAACTTCATTCCTGAATTTAGACAGGGCAAGCACATTTATGACTGGCATGTATACTTCTCTGATCTACACAACTTTAATGACAAAATGATCTATTTCTAATGAGGGTAAATTGATAAGCAAGTATATTAAGGATCTTCTCGCAGTGAAGCAGTGCCACTATCCTCTTTGATCTTCTGTCTCCACTATGCTTGTAGTCCCACGGAGCAGAACCACCCACTACGGGGGATCGTGCTTTCGGACACCCTGCACCAGTAATGTGGAATAGACTGCCGAGTGACGTTAGAAGCATTAATTGCCTCAGAACATTTCAAACCAGAATCAAGCAGCTGCTTTTCATTCAGAGCTATTAAGAATATCATTGTACATGTTTGAAATTTCTTGTTTTTGTTCTTTGTTTTGTTTTGTTTTGTTAAGATAACCCCGAGTATTGTTGACATATGTTTGTAGTGCCTTGTTTGGTACTATATCAGAAAATACGCATTTGAAATACTTATCATTATTAAAGGTGAACAAAATAAAAAAATATTTAAATAACCTGGTTTATATTCATCTTACTCAATTTTTAAAAACTTTATATCAAATCTCAGCATAATGAATTGTCAACAAACAACTTTTGGGAATTTTTGTAGGAATAGGATGAAACAGTATTTTCTATATTTGTAATACATTAATTACACAAATGTGGTCTATTACATATTTGCCTTCAGTTAAATTAAGAGTATTTGATTTTATAGTCAAACATAAATAAAATTATTGCCATTGTCTTAACTTGACATCAATACAATGATGTACAAGGTTTGAGGTTAGAATAAGTGTACTAAAGTTATATTTTGGGGGACTGAGTTTGAAATCACAACTGCAAGATCAAGTGGGCACGTCCTATAGCAATTTTAGAGGGCACCTTTGACTACTTCCCATAAAGTTAAGAAAAATAAGAGTCATATTGTTGATATACATCATATAGTTTTGAAGAAGATGGGCAAACATAGCAATCAGTAATGATGGAGATTATGTGTATCAGAGTCCAGAACAAGGTCCATGTTAAAGCTTCATCAGATTAAAAGAGATATCTTTTACAAATATTTTTATCACTAATTCATGACGTGCTCAATCATATTCATTCAACAACATGAACACAGAGCATGAGAAATATTGTTTTGATTGTTTACTGAGATAAGATGTAATATGTTTTTTTGAGTACACATTTGTGAGTAAACTTATGAAGAGGGGGCAAACTAAGCACATCAAATAGAAAAAAAAACAACAACATAATGTGCATACAAGAAAAGTAGTCCTACAGCTCTAAAGAAGTTTTCAAAGTTGAGAGTTAGAAAATTTTGCCTTTGAACTAAATTATGTAAAATCAGTTCAAAGTTTTATAGGCAAAAAACAATATTTGAGATATTTTTAATGAAAAATTGCTAATTAAGCTAAGTTTATAATGTGCTTTGTAAAATAATTTTCTGCCTTTCAACTGAAAATTTTCAGCTGGGTATTGGAAACTAGTGTGGTTGTATTTTCATCTGACCTATAGGTAGAGCTTGTTTGTATCTCATCTGATCTTCAGTTAGGAACTGAGTGATATTGTTTCCTCCATTGCTCTCTCCATCTCTCTCTCTCTCTCTCTCTCTCTTCCTCTTATATATATATCTCTCTGTCTCTCTCTTGCTCTGTCTCTCGCTCTCTTTCTTTCCATCTTTTCTTCTCATTTCATCACATTGCACAACCTGAGCAATGCTGCATGACCTAGGAAGACCAAATAAGACTCATCCTAATAAAGATGCTCCCTGTCCCACTAACGTATTTCATTCTAAAAGCAACGTTCCCAGTGAAGCTATCTTCTAGAAAACAAAGTTCCAGATGATAGTGCTAACAAAAGTTTATTGGAAATATTCTTCCCAAGAGTCAAGCCAAGTTCCTACATTGGGATGGTATTTTTACATTTTTTTAACATTCGCATGCTATGTGCAGGCATGAAAATTGCTGTTCATGAAAAACACTGAAAAACTTTCGTGAACCAAAGCGAGGGAGCGAAGCGACCAAGCTGCGAGAGGGTGTGGGAGGGGGGTGTCCCCCCTCCCACGGTAGGGAGATTTTTCAAATTTGGGGTTCAAAATTGTGCAATCTAGTGCATTCTGTGGTGAGATATTTAACCTCATATTCAATGAGAATCTGGATCAGGATGATTTTATATAGCATAAGTCATACCAAAACAGGCTCTGAGTACATAATTTATCAATACCACCAAATGCGATTTAATGTGTATTATGTGCAGAGCACTTTCATGAATAAAACTGAGTAGTGAGCTAAATTAACATCAAATAATCCACTCCCCAAAATCCCAACTTACTTTTCTAGACCAGTAAGTTGACTTTTCTCGGTACAGAATGTCTATAGATTTTGCCTCTCCTGTATCATTATCTCTTTTGACAATGTCTTTGCACTTTATTTTGAGGCCACAGAATGCCATGATTTCTGCAATGTTTATGACATGAAGTTGTTTTGACTTCCTGCGTTCAACAACACGGCCGCGCTGCAGTGGCCATGAGCGATCGAAATATCCCATCGTCGATGATCACATACCTTGCAAAATGCATGCCGTTTACTTTTTCCAAAAGCCGTGATAATGTCAAACTCTACTCTTATCCACATGATCTTGCTGCAAAACTGGAAATTTTCAAGGCTTATCCTTTTAAAAGTACAATCCAAATCGGCAAAAGACAGATCATTCGCTTACTTGAGACATCGCAACTGCACCGGCAAACATACGATGTGCATTGCACATGGGTTGTGTGACTGTGTACATGTAATTACATGCATGTGCTTGTAGTATGAATAGCCTTCCGCCTTCACGCGAGTGCGCGATTACGGGAGGTATTTTGTGTAATCCTCGGCAGTTATTATGCGATCCCTTCGCATATACGTACAGTATAAACACGAACACAAGTTGCTGTGTGAGTACATGCGTGTAGTAAGCTAAGGGATCGCCTCCGATTCCGTCTTTATTGCATGCCCATGTATACTGTGTATACACGATGACGTGTGCGCGGAAAAGTGTGAATTACGCGGAAAAAAATCTAGGCTCGGAGGAAAAAGCGGAAATCCGCGGATACGCGGAAAATTTTCATGCCTGTATGTGGAGAACATATATCAGGGCTTTACACCATGTCTTTTTTACAGGAGATTTGGATTGAGATATTCAGTCTCTCTGCATGGGGACCAGCCCCCCTGTTCAAATTTTACAATGGGGGGGGGGGGGGGGGGTGTCCAGAGTTAGACTTTGGGGCCTATGGGAGCCGGGTGCCTTTTAGCAATGAGCACTGGATATGAAGGCACTCTATAGCATTGTTAAGGAATAAATTCCTGCCAGGTATACATTTACCTCACCTGGGTCCAGTGAGGCAAATGTAGATAAACGTCTCGCTAAAGGACATTTTGTGCTGCAGCTGGGACTCATGTGATTCACAGCTCTCTATACTCTCCTTACTCTCCTTATTTGGGAAGATGCCAAAACAAAATCAGAGAACCTCTATACACAGTGGTTCCCATATATGGTAGATCTAATAGACAGAAGGAAGTACTACACTTGAGCACGTTTGATATTTTTATCATACCATGTCTGTCAGATCCCAAATAAAACTAACACAAAAAATTGGGATGATTAAGAAAGCATGGACCATGCATTAGGTCCATGATTAAAGGGAAATCCAACCTTAATAGCAAGTTGTTCTGACAGAAAGAATCAGAGAAAAAATCAAAAAAAGTCAAAAAAAGTCAAAAAGACAAAATCAGAGAACCTCTATACACAGTGGTTCCCATATATGGCAGATCTAATAGACAGAAGGAAGTACTACACTTGAGCACGTTTGATATTTTTATCATACCATGTCTGTCAGATCCCAAATAAAACTAACACAAAAAATTGGGATGATTAAGAAAGCATGGACCATGCATTAGGTCCATGATTAAAGGGAAATCCAACCTTAATAGCAAGTTGTTCTGACAGAAAGAGGAAAAATCAGAGAAGCAAATCGGTGACAGCGCAAAGACCATGACTAGGACACCTCTGCATATGTGAACAGTGCAGGAACCTACTGCATTCTAGCTTGTGGAAAACTGTTTGCAGGTTTAATGAGTCGGAAGTCCTTGCTTTCACCCACTTGTCTCTCAGAACCTCTACTTCAAACCTTGTTTGCTAACGGGAATATAATCCTCTTCTAATTACAAAAGCTTAGTGCTGAAATCCATACTCTCCTTATTTGGGAAGATGCCAAAACAAAATCAGAGAACCTCTATACACAGTGGTTCCCATATATGGTAGATCTAATAGACAGAAGGAAGTACTACACTTGAGCACGTTTGATATTTTTATCATACCATGTCTGTCAGATCCCAAATAAAACTAACACAAAAAATTGGGATGATTAAGAAAGCATGGACCATGCAGTAGGTCCATGATTAAAGGGAAATCCAACCTTAATAGCAAGTTGTTCTGACAGAAAGAGGAAAAATCAGAGAAGCAAATCGGTGAAAGTTTGAACGAAACTGGACAAACAATAAGAAAGCTAAATGAATTTTGGAAAGTTGTAATCACTATACATATGGCAATTTCAAAATTGGCTGAATTGGTAATGTCACTTTGATGTAGTGGTGGACAACTTCCCCATTTGCTCCAACATACAAAATGACTAAAATGTCATTTAAAAATAAAGTATTAGTTAGTAGAATCTTTTTCTTTTAACTCTTTCAGTGCCGATGTCACGTATATTTGACAGATAGACTTGTCATTTTCATTCACCAATTGCTCGACCACAGGAAAGGTATTAGTGATCAATGTATATCAAAATTTTGAGCATAAATCAAGCATTCTAAATATATGATTATGATTATATGCTAACATAGGAATTTTCAGAGAAAATTGCAGATTTTTAAAAAGATGTTACCTTATTTCATCATTAAACAATAGAAATCGAAAAAATAATGGACAAAAAAGAAAGTCACATGTAATTTTCAATAATTCATATGCATAAAGTTGGGTAAAGTAATGTTTTGTATAATAAGAAATGGTAATAAATTTCCTACAAGTTTTGTACACAATATTTTGTGAAATAATAGATGGTTAATGAAGTGCAGAAATTTGAAAAGTAAGCAGTGATTACATTTTGGTAAAATTTCAAACAGAGCTAAACCCCTTGGAGAGAGTGAAGAGTTAAGTTAATATGTTATCTACAATCTATTTTGAGTAAACTTTCACTATCCTGTTTTTCTTATTTTCCTGCTTTTACACACATCATCTTATTACCAAGGTTGGATTGCCCTTTACAGCTAGTTTCTTCCTACATTTCATAGCTATGTCTGTTTGGCAATCCATATGCTGAAGATATTTCTTTCAGCTAATTGGAACACTTTGCAACCTAAATGTTATTTTTTGTTTTAATTCAGAGTTATAACATTGAATAAATTGCATTTCTCTTTGTTACTATAATATGAGCACTGTTTGAATGATAATGAAAGTAAGAGGTTTGTGGTTTCCATAAATAAATTTCAATACCATCATTTTTGTTTGTTTTGAAACTTTTTGAGAAAAGGAAAGAGAAGATGATACTCTTGTATCATGTATTTTTTTGTATACTTGTTTATTTGGTATTTGTAATAGTTTGTTCTTTCTTTTCATATTACTTATAGTCAGTCATTTATTTTGAGTAGCAGTGAACGGTTTGACTGGCCCACCAGAGCTCTCAGCAAGAGTCTGCTGTTTTTCAGCACATTTAACGATTCTGTAATTGTCTGGTGAGGCTATTGTTGACATTATGCATTGTATATACAAAAAAAAAAAAACAACCCTACTAGAGGAACGTAACAAATGACTGAAATCATATGCCTAAGACATCTGACATTTCATTCTTGTTTTGCTCACTATAAAAGGGGGAGGGGAATTTGTGGGTCAACTCCATCGCCCATCAAGTTTGCAAATTAAATCAGGAAGTTGAAAAAAAAAGAATGAAAGTGGAAAGACAACATGTAGACTTTTAAACAAGACAGTGATCTGGCATGGTCCTCATCAAAACAAGAAGCAGAGTAAAAGGGATAGAAATCTTTATATTTTCCACGATTTGGTTCAGTTTAATGCCCTCACACAGGAAGTAATGTTAACTTGAAGCAGAAGCCTTCAATGTTGAATGTCAAATATGATTTCTAGATGCTTCTCAAGGCTGAAAGGGCCTGGCTAGGGATTGAATCACTAGGTGCATTTCCACTAGCCTCCAAAACCTCAAGTTTGAGATATTACGCTTCTAAAGAAAAAGGTCAAAGCTTGAAACTCCCAAGTCCATTAGTTCAATTCAACCAATCTCTGCTCATTTGAGGAATAAGCAGCTGAAGCTTCAGACTATATCATAGTATGAGTGCATCTTCACTGGCAAGTTAGCCTGAGATTTGGCCATGCAGCAGGCTATTTCATGAACAAGTTCAAGTTTACCCCTCGTGTTGAATTAGTATGCTATTTTGTAAACTTGGGCTAATAAAATCAGGCTTTGCTGGGATAGAAGAGGGAACTTGTATCCTTCACATTGGTGATACATGTCTTGCCTCCATTGACAGCATGCAAGAAAGAGACTTCTTCACACAAGTCAAATGGAAACTGATTTAGTATATTTGGAAATCAAGAGGAAAGGCAATACGACAATAAGAAAAGCAAGGATGATAAAAAAAAAAGGAAGAGAAAATGGAAAATCATATAGTTGGATAAGTAAATACCGGTAGCAGTTTGTCAAAATAACAAACTATGATGATGCATTTCAGGTTACTAGCCCAAATGCCTTAGTCAAATGATTATTTTAATAATAAAGATTGTCATGGACATCATAAAGATATACTATTGTTTACAATAATAAAATATGAAAAAATGAATAAGAAATCAATATTTCTATATTGTGATAGTAATGAGGATGAAAATATGACATCAAATCCATAATTCAAACCATTACTCCTTGATATATTCATATTTATCATTTATAGTTTTCATCCACATTTCAATCCTTATTTCTATCGAAATATGGCAACATCGATATCATTTTCATAACTGATATTTCCATTGTTTTAAACAAAAGAATAGTTTCATGACACCCGAGACAATGTTATATTACTCGCAAGTGCACTATGACAGTTTGATATAAACCATTGTTAAGCCCCTTTCACAATTGGTCTGCGACCGTTTGCGACCATTTGGTCGCACGACAGGCTGCAACAGGCTTCAATCGCCATCGATCTCATCAGGTCGCAGAAAGGCATTCACAAATGCAACAGCGGTCGTAAAAAAAAGCGACTAGAAGAGACCGTTGCACGAGTAAGTCGCATTTGCTCGCATATGCTCGTGCGAGTGGTCTTGCGTTCACATGCGAGTGTTGCACGAGTGATTGCGAGTGGCTTGACGCCAATCACAATAGTCGCACGATCGATTGCATGGTCGTGCGAGTGGATGTGAGACCATGCGATCGCTCGTGCGATTGAATGAGACCGGTGCAAGTGGTCGTAAGAGTATTCGTGCGAGTGGCATGGGGTATAAAAACCCCTTCGACAATTGACCGGTAGTCAGTTTCAAGTTGGCCTTCTTAATAGTCAACATGCCAAAGAAGAAAGTTACAAAGAAGAGAAAGTTGTTAGAGGAGGGCCCTGTTGCAGAAGATCATCTCCATAGTCCCCCTATATATACCCCCGAGGAATAGTCGCATACAGTCTCATACAGTCGTGCAACGGTAGTACAATGTTGTAAGATGTGCTGCGATCGGTCGTGCAACAGTCTCATGGTCTTAGCACAATCGCACCCATTCGCAAGACTGGTCGCTATAGGTCGCTAGCGCACGTGCGAGTGTTGCACGACCTCCAGCCCACCCACTGCGACTATTGAGTCGTGCGAACTCTCGCATCTAATCGTGCAACGTTGTGCAACACTCATACGAGAATCGCACGACTGGTCGTACGACCTAATGCGAGTGAATCGATCGCATCTGGTCGTGTCTGGATTTTGAGCATGTTCAAAGTTCAGATGCCGACCAGTCACGACCGCCTCAGGTTCGTGCGACCGCCTGCAACGACTGCGAGTGGTCGCAAGACACCAAGCGATCGGTCGTGCAACACCCCGAAAAATCTGTTGCAGGCGGTCGCAAACTGGTCGCAGACCAATTGTGAAAGGGGCTTTAAAGACAAAGTAGAGTTTTGGACATGCATGATTACACTGTGAAAGAAACTGCCTGGAAGCAAAAGTTTGGAAAGGTTGATTATATAGTACATAAGAATTGTATGCTGTAAAGCCTTTACAGTAAAGGTTTTGGAATCAGCATCAAAGTGAGAAGAAATTGACTCAACCATGCTGAGAGTCACATGCACTGCACACAGAAATGTGAGTATGGGACTACACACACATGTGGCATGAATGTTCGGCCCTAACACTTCAGCTATTTCTCGTCATATTTCCAATATTAGGTCATTTGAAGAGCAATCCTTTTCAGGACATTTCTACTATGATGTTCTTCGAAACTGACAAAAAAGGAATGAGAAAGCTCACAAATTATTTTTCGCCTTCCCCAGAACTCAACCTTCTCTTTTAAAGTCTGTGATGTGAATAGGGTTTTCATAACCTAACCCTTCCCCAGTTTCACTTCCTTCACATGTAGATGCTAGGAGTTTGATATACAGGTCACAGAACTTCCAGCAAAACTTCCAGCATCTTGATAGGAAATTTTTCACTTCCACGGAAAGCTTGGATGATATGAAAACGATGATTGATAGAGGAAAAGAGAAGGATTAAGAGAGGAAAAGAGATAGGAAGAGGAAGAAGGGATCGGTGATGGGTGAGGTATGGCTATCTTGCACCTGGCAATGGCAAATATGTACGCCAAATATATCTCACAAAAATCAAAGCATGGTTCGGAACACTTTTTCTTTCTCGAAACAATCCAATCTAATTTACTAATTACAAACTAATCTAAACATATTACAGGGATATTAGCCTCTCCTCAAAGAGTAACAGATCAGTTTTTAATGATTGATCAGGGTTTTCTAAAATCCTGTAATATATGCAGTTTGTGTAACAGAGATACAGACTATCCAGCATTTTCTGTTATACTGTCAAAGTGTTACTCCTGTTTGGTTGTGTTTGGAAAGATACTTATGCTCCAAACTGAAAGAGGTATTAACGTTCGATTTTGAAGAACTCTTTGGAGTCAAACATTCTTTGCCACATTCATCCTTCATTAATTTTTTTCTTCTTTGTACTAGATTTTTTATATACTGTTGTAAATTTCAAAAGGTTAAACCCTCTTTTCATTCACTGCTTTCTTTCATTCGTGTTAAACAGAAAACAGAGTACAATATTGCCTTAAAAAATTGTAAGCTTGGCAATTATTTCAATAAGTTTAAATTTAACGTTTAATGCCTTGTTGGACTGTACCATTTATTGTATTGTTTTTGTTCATGTATATTATGTTTGTTATTGTGTTGTATTTTACCTAATAAAAAATCATTAAAAAAAAAAAAAAAAAGTTTAGAAGCTGATGTTTGTAACATCAGCTTCTAAAAAAAATAATTTCTCTCTTTGTCTCTGTGTCTGTCTTTTTTCTTCATCTCCCTGACCCCTCTCCCTTGCTCCCCTCCCTCCCCCCCCCTCTCCCTTGCTCCCCTCCCTCCCCCCCCCTCTCCCTTGCTCCCCTCCCTCCCCCCTCTCTCTCTCTCTCTCTCTCTAGATGCAATTATCAAGCTCATCATCAAGTCCTATTTCCTGAATTCTACAAGTTTTATTTCCTGAATAAAAAAAACCTTTCACTTCCCTCCAATAACTGCCAACTATTAGCACAACATCATTCAATATCATTTGAGAATGAGGTAGTTGTTTATGCTTTAATACAAAATATGACTTTGCTACCAAGTTTCAGTTTCGGTAGGAGGGGAATATTGGGCAAGAGCTCTAGAGTAGCATGATGTTTAAAGGGAAGGTTGAGTTCTGGTAAAGTTGAAATAAAATTTGTGAGCTTTCTCATTCTTTCTTTGTTAGTTTGGAAGAATGTCATAGTAGAAATGTCCATGGAATGGACTGCTCTTCAAATGCCCTCATATTCGAAATATAACACAAAATATCTAAAGTGTTCGGCCTGTACATTCATGCACATGTGTGTGCAGTCCCATGTACGCATTTCTGTGTACAGTACATGTGCTTTTCAGGGAAACTGGGTCAATTTCTTATAATTGATGCTTCCAAAATCTCACAGTATACACCAATTCTTATGTTAATATGATCAAACTTCCTGAGTGCCTTGAGACAATTTCTTTTACAATGTAATTGCATGACCAGAACTCAACTTCATCTTTAAAGATAGCATCTGATTGATGGGAGGTAGAATTGCAGAGGGTAAATAAATTTGACATGCAAATCACTAGCAAAAACTTTTCCAGAACCATGGGTACCACTGATACCCTCCATCCCCCCCTCCCCAAATTTGTTGTTGTTGTTGATAGGATCTCCTTTTTACAAACTATTTCAGAGAGACTTTAATCTCCCTAATGGTACAGTTTATCTATAGAGATCCAGAAGGGCCTATATGTTAAACCTGTTGGATTCGATTGATTTTGGTACCACATTTATTTTCCCGCTCCAGCCAGTTATCTTGGACTAAGTATTCAACAGGTCAAATGATAAAAATAAACTCTCTTCTGGCTATTACCTAGGCAAATAAATTGTGATCATATTTAATCCTTTCAACACAATTAACCACATTTTGTGGTTTGGCTCAATAACCTTTGATTCAGAGCTCTAAAAAATATACCTGATGCATGAGTAGAAAAAGAAAAATTTTCTGCACACACTATGTCCATTTTTGTCTCATGACCATATTGCATTTGCTGCCAAGAGTTTAAAAAACGAGAATAAGCTTTAAAATCTGTAAATTTGCAACACATTGAGAGGTTCAAAATCATTTTTCAAAATAAAAATTCGCAATTTTTTCAACTTTTTGACGAAATTCCTAACCATGTATATGGTTTTCAAAGATAATACACCTTATTAGAACCATGTAGCAGTAAAAGAAAATATATTATTGTTGCCAATTTGAAGAACAAAATGTGATCAATTTGGCCCTTATATATATATAAATAATTCCTGTCCTGAAAGGGTTAATACACATTAACCCCTTGCCTAGGGGAAACTGGTCTTCCCTGTATAAAGCCTATGGGCATTAGAGAATTCAGTAGTCAACAGGTTAAACTAGCTTGCAAATGTGTCATCACCATTAAACTATAAGGGTCTAGTCTGCAAAATAAGGGTCAGAGAGAATCTCACAGCAGGCATGTCATATCATTATTTCTTTTTTTATAAAGTAGCAAGAGTTGCAATAAAATATATATATATATATATATATATATATTACTCAAAACTCTACCCTAATATAAACAACTTCCTCATCTGTCAAAAAACAATTGCACTTCACAAGTCATCTTGAAAGCTTTCCAACTGATTGAATATATATTATATATGTAAAGACTAACAACAGCCAATGAGAATAAGATGTATAAAACAGAAAGTATGCATAGGAATTTGGTGTTTATTTCCAAACTAACAGTATATAAGAAATATCTGCTATTTTTCTTGGACGAAAGCCAATTTTGTTCCAACTTTAGTATTATTGAAAAGAACTGAAATGAATGATTCAATATTATTACAGAGACTACCGAGTTGGCAAAGAGATAATGACGAAAACAGACCTTATTACTCCCTCTATAAATGGTATGAAGACAGATGGCTCATTTCATATTTTTACAATATTCTTAGCATTTGGGACTCTTTTGAAAAACAAGTCTAGTTAGATATATACCAGCAATCCTGAATAAGTATATTTTAAGATCTCATCACAGATAATAGCTATAATCTAAAAAGAATAAAGTTAAAAGCAATATTGGGATTATATTGGACAGTTACATGTACATGTCGTTTTTCCGAAGGTTCATAATTCCGAAGGTTTGTTTTTCCAAAGGTTCGTTACTCTGATTGTTCATAATTCTGAAGGTTCATAATTCCGAAAGTGAAAAAGGGTTCATAATTCCAAAATTGAAATAGGGTTTGTAATTCTGAAAATGATATAGGGTTTGTAATTCTGAAAATGAAATCGGGTTCATAGTTCCGAAAATGAAAAAGGGTTTATAATTCCGAAAGTTCGTAATTCCAAAAAGTTATGTAGGACTCTATTGCATTTTCAAAATTACGAACCTTCGGAATTATGAACCCTTTTTCATTTTCAGAATTATGAACCCTACTTCATTTTCAGAATTATGAACCCTTTTTCATTTTCAGAATTATGAACCCTTTTCCATTTTTCGGAATTACAAACCTTCAGAATTATGAACCCCCTTCTATGGGAAATTTGTGTTTCGGAATTACGAACCTTCGCAATTATGAACCTTCGGAAAAACGGACCTTCAGGAAAATGAGTACCCCCCATACTGGACGATTCTTATACACTTTCTATATATCTGCCTATTTTCTGAGTGGGTTAATAAATGCACTAGGACAAAAATGCAATAATTATATCCATAATTAATTTTTGAAAAACTTTGAAAAATTTCACTCTATTGCGAAGGCTCTTGATTCTCATAGGAGAGGTCATTGGGTCTATCCTTGCTGGGTGCTTACATCTTTCGATAAGGTATTCTATTTACTTTGCCTCTCTTGACCCAGGTGTGTTGAAAATGTAACTATCAATGCTGGGGTAATAATAATAGCATTGTCCCAGGGAGAAACTGTTAATACTAATAAGGCTACCCAGGGAAATAAAAATATTATCGTGATTATCATTACTAGTTGAATGTTTGTATTGTCCTTAACACTTTTCATCACACCCTAACCCATCCCACCCCCAAGGTTAGATATGATCTGAGGTTTGAATATAACCCCAAAATCTTTTTTGTTTGTTCCTTCAGTATCAACAAGACAAGAAGCACTGCATAATCTTCTGCATGTCAACAGCCAAGAAGTAAGACATTTTGTGCAGTATCTACAAGAAGAGATGATTTACCTGCATGTAAGTCCTCTGGTGACTCTACAGCACTCATCATCGTCTCACGCTGTTAGTCACAGTCAATGATGACTGACGTTTCTGAGACTGACAGCGGGTGATAGACCAAGATCTGACTGGATGATGCTAGCAAAGAGGTGTACTTTCACCCCTCTGATGCCAGCAGAAAGGTGCACTTCCACCCCCTGATACCACGTTACACCCTAGAAACCAAGAAGCTGGATCCTGGGTGGTAGACCACAAGGGATAATAAGACCAACAGCATCTCCTTAGAAGAGTCTACCTGTGATTTGAGAGTAAAGTAGAGAAAGATACCAATGGAGTGGAGGGGGGGAGGGAGAAGGGGGGAGTTTCTTCACAGTAGGAGAGGTAGCGGTGTTTTAATGGCAGAGTGGAAAAAGAGACCAGGAGGGTAGAAGGGATGTTCCCCTCAAAATAGCAGAGTACATGTGGTCTGAGCAGGCCCGTCTTCATCAGCCCGAGTTTCCAAAATAGCCCTCTAATTCTGATCCGGGAAACTAACCCGATCAGAACTAGCTCGAGCTAATTTGTAATGAAGACGCAATTAGCTGGCTATTTCGTGGGTTTCTAGCTCGAGCTAGAAGCCTAAGCCAACTCAGGTTTTTTTGTGAAATAGCGCGCTATTTGGCGAATTAGCCCGCTAAGGTGAAGACGCACTCGGGTTTTGACTCGGGTTAATTTATTCATGACACCAATCCTAGAAATGTTATTTTCCTTATGTATTTCTTGATTTTCTTCTCTCTTTCTATCTTTTTCTTATGTATTTCTTTGTTTTTCATTCTTTCTTTTTACTCCTTATGTATTTCTTTGTTTTCGCCATTCCTTATTCTTCTTTCTATTCTTATGTATTTCTTTGTTCTTCTTGCTAACCTCTTTTCTTTATATATTTCTTTGTTTTCCTTCTCTTTTTATCTTTTCCTTATGTATTTCTTTGTTTTTCCCATTTTCTGTTCTTCGATCTTGCTATCCTCTTTTCTTTGTTTGTTTATGTATTTCCTTGTTCCTTCTGTCCTCTTGTCTTTATATTTCCTTATGTATTTCTTTGTTTTTCTTTCTATTCTATCTTTTTCCTCATGTATTTCTTTGTTTCTTATGTATTACTTTGTTTTCATTCTCTTTTTTCTCCTTATATATTTCTTTGTTTTCCCCATTATTTATTCCTTTTTTCTATTCTAATGTATTTCTTTGTTCTTCTTTCTATTTTATCTTTTTCCTTATGTATTTCTTTGTTTTCCCCACTTTTTATTCTTCTTTCATTTCTTATGTATTTCTTTGTTCTTCTTCTTCTTCCTCTTTTCTTTATGATTCTTTATGTATTTCTTTGTTTTCTTCTATCTTTTTATCCTTTCCTTTTGTATTTCTTTGTTTTCCCATTGTCTACTCTTCTATCTATTCATATGTATTTCTTTGTTCTTCTTTTTTATCCTCTTCCCTTTACATTTCTTTGTTTTCCTTCTCTCTTTTTATCTTTTCCTAATATATTCTTATGTATTTCTTTGTTTTTCTTTCTATTTTATCTGTTTCCTTATGTATTTCTTTGTTTCTTATGTATTACTTTGTTTTTCCTTCTTTTTCTCCTTATGTATTTCTTTGTTTTCCCCATTATTCATTCTTCTTTCTATTCTTATGTATTTCTTTGTTCCTCTTTCTATCCACTTTTCTTTATATTTCCTTATATATTTCCTTATATATTTCTTTGTTTTCCCGTTGTCTACTCTTCTATGTATTCATATGTATTTCTTTGTTCTTCTTTTTTATCATCTTCCCTTTATATTTCTTTGTTTTCCTTCTCTCTTTTTATCTTTTCCTAATATATCCTTATGTATTTCTTTGTTTCTTATGTATTATTTTGTTTTTCCTTCTCTTTTTTTTTCTCCTTATATGTATTTCTTTGTTTTTCCTTCTCTCTTTTTATCTTTTCCTTATGTATTTCTTTGCTCTTTTTTCTTCATTTATCCTACATATTTTTTTAAATTTTCCATCTTCGAAGTGCGCATGCTCTGAAGCTCGAGTTTATTCCAAAAACAAGCGGGAATCGCTTGACTCGGGCTGATGGAGACGGGGTTTTTCAAACTTGGACTTTTTTCTCGAGAAGCGCTGATCGGGCTAGAATCTCGAGCTTGAGCAAACTCGGGCTGATGGAGACGCACCTATAGTAAAGCAAAGAGAGTGGTCACTTGAGTAGAAGAGGGAGGGGGGGGGGGGGTACTTGTTCCCTTTAAAATAGTAGAGGGTATCTGTGGTTTGATAGTGAAGAAAATAGGATGGGATAGGATTGGACTGGATTTGGGGTGTTCCCCTTGTAGTATATTAGCAGAGGTTACCTGTATTACTTGTGTTATCCATGTTTCTCTATCAAATTAAAGTGAGAGAGATATCAATAGCATAGAAGGGGGTGTTCCCCCCCAAAAAAACCAGAGGTCACCTGTCATTTGGTAGTAAAGAGAGCAAGTAAAAAGGGTAGTAGAAGGGGGGTGTTTCCCTCAAAACAGCAGTGGGCACTTGTTGTTTGCTTTTAAAATGAAAGGAAAGTTGGGGTTCCCCAATGATACAATTGATAGAAAGTGAAACATGTGGTTTGATAGCAAAGTAAAGGCAAAGATCAACAACTGACCACAAACCACTATTCCAGAAAACATTCTCAAGAGGTGCTTTTCCACTAGCCTTAGCAAGCTTGAACTTGAGATATTAGATCAATCAGCACTTCTACAGAAAAAAAAGGTAGGACATAGAATAGCCCAAGTATAAAGTTCTTCATTTGCATTAGCTTCAATTAAACAATCCCTGCTACATTGAAGAATGAGCTTGAGGCTGACC
Organism: Heliocidaris tuberculata; assembly: GCA_025618425.1. Classification (NCBI taxonomy): domain Eukaryota; kingdom Metazoa; phylum Echinodermata; class Echinoidea; order Camarodonta; family Echinometridae; genus Heliocidaris; species Heliocidaris tuberculata. The sequence continues at coordinate 2,770,519 of CM046834.1, forward strand.
TACAAGGCATTAGCAACGTTCATTTAGGACTTGTAGTTTTGAAATTTTAAGTTAATGAAACAACAGCTTACTGACAACAACAAAGGTTTACACGGTCCCGAAACAACGACGCTCATTATTCTCAGACTACAAGTCAAGCAAACATTGTTTAACATGAGCAGAGAGATCATCGTTAACAACGAGATTGCGAAACTTTAAGTTTATTCTGTCTACACAGTCTGTAACTACAATGAGGACCCCTGCTGATCATGGTTTTGGCGTTAACTACAAGCTCGCTTTTGGTTCTGGAACTATAAGTAAACATAAAGTTTCGAAACTACAAGTCCATTCATACGGTCTGAAACTACAAGATAACTTCAAGTTTTGAAACTACAAGCGAAACTTAAAGTTTAGCTCCCTTTGTGTGAACCTGACTATTGTGTCCAGGTTAATTTCTAGAGATGAGAATTATAATGAGCTTCATTAGCTAGGGCTAATGATGACAGACCCTAGAAGTAGGCTTACTATAAGATTATCTAACTTGATGAATCTTCATTTTAAGTGTCACAAGTCAGGCTAGAGTCTATGAAAAACACATGTTTAATCTACTACAATTAATTGACAGGTTGGGAGGGATTTCCTTGAAAGTCTTGGTGCGTAAACCAATGCTGTGTAGATCTGAAAAAAATGCACTCAAACTGAAAATATACAGGGATTGGACTTTGCATTTCTCCTATGATACTGTAGCACTGATCCATATATCATTATCGTTGGTCCTTGGTTTGAAAAGAATATTTCAACTGCTCAGAGCCAGAAGGGTGCTAAATGTATATACAAGTATTTGAGTTAACGCCCTTCTGGATCTCAGCAGATGATTTGTTTTGTTTGTGGGATGTGTTAGAGTAATGAGAAGTGACGGTAAAACTAAACAAGGGATCGTAATTACATAAGGATGTGCCCCTGAGTAGAGCACTCACCCTGAATAAAGTCTGCTCTTTCACCCAATATCAGGTTTTAGAAATAACGTAATCACTCATGACAAACAATACATCTTGCTTCCATTACATTCATGATGCCTTGTAAATTGAGAGGAAAGGAAAATCAAAGAATACAATAAGGATAAAAGGTAGGGGAGAGAGAATGAGAGAGAGAGAGAGAGAGAGAGAGAGAGAGAGATGAAAAAGGGGGGGGGGTGGGTTGTGGTGGAAACACTGAATGTTATTCTCTTTTGTGTTGATATGACTATTTTGGAATGTAACTAACCCAAAGGCAACTCTTACTAGAACATTTGATCCTTACAAAATAGTCTCCAGTTACAATTCACCCAGGGTTCTTGTATGGATAGTCTAAAAGTTACACATTTTAGATTATTTACTGCTATCAGATGAAGATTATGAACTATTGAGTGCAAAAAAAAATTGTACAATGCTACCCCATGAGGGAAAAAAAAGTTGTTTCTATTTTCTGTTACTATTGGTGAAGTCTATGTAATGTTTATGAACATCTAATCACAAAGAAAAAAACCTGTGAGCTCTATTACAGGAAATGTTTCAATTAAGCCAACTGGCTTCAGGATAAGAGAGTAATAAACAATGTAATGCCACAAGCTCAAGTTCTAGTACAAGCACATTTTTTTTTCTTTCAAATAGCAGAATTTATATCAACAGACAGAAACATTTGATACACTAGCATCATTACTGTCCTAATGCATCACATTTCTGCACTTATTCCTCCGATAGGCCTGTAGTCCTACTTGTGAGTTTTATCCATTAAAGACAAATCATTTCTGAATACATTTCATTTTGTTTACCCGATTGAAAGTGAAGAGGAGGTCATTGGCCTTCAAACTATAGATTCAGCCCTTCATTTTTCAAGTACTGTACCATACCAGCATTTATCCAGAATATGAATACGAGCTGAATGATAATTGTCCTCCAGACCTGTGACCATGCAGTGTGAAGCTAACTGATCATCCTTTCTGCTGATGCCCCACCCCCCCCCCCCCCTTCCCCCACCTCATCATTATCCATCCACACATCACATCCAATTAACCCTTCCAGAACAGCAAGTATTTAAGGGCTAAATTGATCACCTTTTCTTCCTTAAGTGGCAACACTGGTATATATTCTTTCATTTATTTCTACATTTTCTGTTAAAAAAGTCATGGACCTCAAAACAGTATACTGTACATGGACAATAGCTTTGTCAAAATGTTCAAGGATTGCCAATGAGTGTCAAAAAACAGTGATTTTGAACCCTCAAAATGTAGACAATTGAAGGATTTAACTTTTTTTTTTTCCTTTTTCAAATTCGACCTGCCATCAAATGCAATATTATAACTCAACAAAAATAGACACATATGTGCAGAACTTTTTGCTCTTTCTACTGGTGCATCTGGTATCTATTTTTAGGGCTCTCAATCAAAAGTTTTTGAGCAAAAAAAAAAAAAAATTGTCCTGAAAGTGGTATTAAAAAGGTATAATAATGAGGCACCACACTTCTCTTATTGAGGGAACTGGTCATTCCTAGCCCCAGACCAGACAGAGTGGTATAGTAAACACATCCCATGCTGACTGGTAAGGCCAATGTCAGTCTTTATTATGAGAAAGCGCTACATTCTTACAGGCTTCAATTGGTTGCTTCATTTCTATGTGGAAATGGGTTTCGAATCACAGTGGGTTTTGTGGAAAGAGCAAGGATTGCAGTCATATTACTGAAAGGTGTAAACCTATTGTTTGCAAATTACCAGGATCCTGGCTAGGTATCAAATTACTGCATTACTATGGTGGTAATATTTCAAGCATTCTTCCTTTTCGTAATCAATAGAATGAATCATCACAAAAGAACACCATCCTCGAAAAACAATGGAAATAAATAAATATTACATTTGATTTTCTTTAATTCACATTGAATTATGAATCATTTATGAAAAATCTAGAATTTTCCGTCTCTTCTTATTAATTTTCATCAAAATTAGTTTTTTGTCTCGGCAGAAGAAACTGAGTTTTATCTCCAAAATGAAAAACATTCTCCTAATATACTAAGATAATGAAAAATGGCTTAATCAAAACATTCTAGAGAGGCTTAACTTTGGGCAAAAGCCCCCTACTAAATGTTTTATTCATTCATCAGGTCACAGTACTGAAAAGTACACTCTATCAATGAAAAACATTTCCATTCTGCATTTATTCCTCCTATTTCATTGATGATATTATAAATGAAAGCTACTAAATCTAAATCAAACTCCTCACCACAAATCTAAAGCCCAGTGGTATGCACTCATTGAAAGCCATTCACATGGAATGTATAATCTAATCTCAGTATGATTTCATACAAGCAATACAATATGAAGTACCAACCCGCAACATTTCACCAGTTCAATTATATCAAGAACCTAAAGATAGAAAGAAAACACGCCAAAGTTTCTGCCAGTCAAGCGGCTCCGAGATCTCAATTTACTTTTCATGCACGCCCGCAAAACAATTTGTAATTTGAAAATGATTATGAAAATATTATTTCTGGCTTCAGATGTTTCTGGAGGGGGAAGGGCTATCAAGTACGGGAGGAAATCATTTTCACACTTGTGCAAACAGGGGCAAAACAAGTAATTTAGCAATTATTTCTCAGTCTCTACAGTACAGAGAGGTCAATATCCTCAACAAAGACTGGTAGTAGAAGTTCCACCTTGAAAACCAAAAACACACTGGCATATCACTTGAACAGAAATGCCGGTTACACTAAAGAAAGAGAGAGAGAGAGAGAGAGGGGGGGGGGGGGAGGGGAGGGGGAGGGTGGAAGAGAATGAGAGAGAGGGAGGGAGGGAGGGAGAGAGAGTGAGAAAGAGAGAGAGTTGACATTAGGAAAAGTGTCCTGTATGCGAATTTGGAATCACATGACATAAACCTGTGAGGAATGAACCAATCACAGAGCTCAATGAAGTCATGTGACCCAGTTCCATCTCCCTTACAAGCCCGAGGGAGTAGATTTAGGATTCCTTGCCCCTCCCCTAGCTATTCACATACCACCTGTCATTCAACTCTTCAGCAAGAGAAATGTTACAGGTTTCACCTTTAAAGGTGGTGTGTCCCTTTTGCAGACCCAATATGCAAACTTTAAGATAAAGTAGAGTTCTGGTCATGATATTGAATTGTGAAAGAAACTGTCTCAAAGCAATTGGAAAAGGTTGATTATATAGCACATAAGAGTTGGTGTATGCTGTAAGGTTTTGGAATCACCAAAATGATAAGAAATTGACTCAATCCTGCTGAGAGTCATATGCACTGCACACAGAAATGTGTGTATGGGACTACACACAAATGTTTGGCCTGAACATTTCAGCTGTTTCTTGTCATATTTTGAATGTGAGAGCATTTGAAGAGCAATCCTTTTCAGGGGACATATCTACTATGATAATCTTCCTAACATCGAAAGAATGAGAAACCTCACAGATGATTTTTTTACATTCTTTCCCAGAACTCAATCTTCCCTTTAATCCAATATTTATAGCAGAATTTAAATAACTATCACATTTGGAACTGGCTAGTTATCCAATATTATAGGCTTACATGCTATTTGTCATGCAGATAAAGCAGAATCTTCTACCTCTGTAAAAATATTAGAGAATATAGTGTTTAATTTTTATGAGGGATTGTTCATGCATATCGCTGATCCAATCGCTGATCCATGTCAAAAATAATTACGTTTCCATTTATTAAAGAAAAAAATACTTACCAAATAAGTTTCTCTATTTTTCAAAAATACACAGGCCTACATAAATACAATCATTTTCCATGAATAAAACCCACTGACAAAAATACATGCAGTATTTCAGGCTGTGATCTATGCAAAATATCTCTAGTATCGTGCGATTACATTGTGAAAGAAACTGTCTCAAACCAAAAGACCGGTTCTGTAATGTATACAAATTTATGCACATTTCTTCTCTGAGCACCTAGTGACGAGCTATTCCATTAACCTGCTTTTGATAAATGAGCCTCAATGCTTGGAATCCAGTTTGCATACATTACTTGTTGTTATGTCTGGCAAGCCTCGGGCAAGCTTTCAGGTTGTCAAGAACAACCTCTGTTTCAAAGGTATGTATAAAATTGGAATACATTACCAAAACGGTCTATTGGGAAAGGTTGATCATGTCTACATAAGAAATGGTAGATACTGTGAGGTTTTGGAATCATCAAAATGAAAAGACATTAACACAATATCGCTAAAACGCACATGCACTGTACATAGAAGTATGAAGAGCAATCCTTTTCTGGGGACATTAAATTATTTTTCACCTTTCTGAGAACTCAACCTTCTCTTTTATAAGATAAAGTTGAGTTCTGGTCATGAGATTACACTGTGCAAGAAACCGTTTCAAAGCAATTGGGAAATGTTGGTAGAGTATACTGTGAGGTTTTGGAATCAGCAAAATAATAAGAAACTTACCAAATCTTGCTGAAATTAAAGCAAATGCACTGCACACATCTTCCCTAAAAAGGATTGATCCTCATATGCAAAATATGATGAGAAATAGCTGAAATGTACATTCACGCCACGTGTGTGTGCAGTCCCATATACTCATTTCTGTGTGCAGTGCTTGTGCTTTTCAGCGAGATTGGGTCAATTTCTTATCATTTTGCTGATTCCAAAACCTCACAGTATACTCGATCAACATTTCCCAATTGCTTTGAAACAGTTTCTTGTAGAGTGTAATCTCATGACCAGAACTCAACTTTATCTTTAAAGCTCATGTACAGTTTTGGTAGCAAAAAGGAAATTGGAAAGAAACGTGTTAAATATACTAGAGTCTCATGTTGTTCTCATTGTATCAAAAGATGTTTGTAAGGAAGGAATCATACAGTATTTCATCAATGATTTCCAGTAAATTTTACTGTAAATATATGTAAGGAATGCAACGCTAGATCATGGCAATACACTGCCCTATGCTAGGACCTTTCTGCCCCAATGGCTCCCTGCACAACAATCTCGACGCTTCGCACAGAGATAGCATGTGTGTAGGTTTTGAACGTGTGTATGGTGTATAGTGCACGCTAAAGTTGTTGGGAGTTTATATCCCTGACCCGGCACCTGAATTATTGTTTGCCTCTTATTTGTTTAATATGACACTGTAGGATGTGAAATCTTCACAGCATCTTTGTATTGCTAGTATCTTCTTATTTATGAATAAAAATCCAATAAATCTGACAACAATTTTGTAAGGGCTTACCAAAACGAAACATTACGTTTAAGGTTACTTAGGTTTATGTTTGGGCTTAAGGTTAGGGTTTGAAGTTAGGAATTTGGATAGTATTATGAATTACCATGGAGCAACAGTCACCAGATCATGTGTTGTCAAACGGGCAAAGACCTTGGAAACTGTTGAATTGCACCTTTAAAGATAAAGTTGAGTTCTGGTCATGAGATTGAAAGAAACTGTCTCAAAGCAATTGGGAAAGGTTGATTATAGAGCACATAAGAATTGATGTATGCTGTAAGGTCTTGGAATCACCAAAAGGATAAGAAATTGACTAAATCCTGCAGAGAGTCACATGCACTGCATACAGAAATGTGTATATGGAACTACACACAAATGTTCGGCCCAAACTTTTCTTGACATATTTTGAATGTGAGGGCATTTGAAGAGCAATCCTTTTCAGAGGACATTTCTACTATGATAATCTTCCAAACTGACATAAAAGGAATGCAAAAGCTCACAAATTATTTTTCACCTTTCCCAGAATTCCACCTTCTCTTTAACTCGTGCACTCTTTTTTTTGTTTTGTTTTTTGTTGTTGAAAGGATGATGGTTTATAAAGTGTGTTTTCACTCAGATTTTGTTGTGATCAGCAAATGCACTATATCCTCTAGAGAGGGTTCATGAGATTGTAAACTGATGCAAGCAATGGAATTCAAGACATTACCATAAATTCAATTGATTCATGGTATTTTTTTTTCCTTCTTCCATTTTTCAAAGTAATGGGCTAGCTGAAAGAGGTTGAGTGAGCTCCTATAACCAGCTTCAAGCTATCAAGATAAATAGGATGTGTAATATTTCATTCTGGAATTGATTTGGCAGATGCAAAGTACCAGATAAACATGTTCACTCTCAAATTTCATGCGTGGGCCTAATTTCTGGATTGTAAAGTAATGATGCTATTTCTGAGGGAACCTGTGCAGGCATTTTTCAATTATTACTTAGAAAAATATCATCACAGCTCAAACTACACTGAAGTAATAAAACTCTGGATAAATCAATCTCCCTCTTTTTTTCCTTCAGAACTTCCACATTTTGAATATAATGTAGCTACACTCATGGATGCAGTGCTACTGGATGATAAACACATTCATAAGTTTGCAAAATGCAAGGTTGTAAAGAAAACAGCAGGATTCTCGTGATTTGGTATTCAGCCGCAACATAATTGTTCTATTCATAAATAATGCGAACACTCGAGTTTTGTGGTTTTAACCAGGGAGAAAAAAAGAAAACAAAACAATTTCCCAACTTTTTCCCCAAACTACGCAGAATCAAACATTTTGGAACAACAACCACAGCCACCATAGGACGTTATGACAAATTAAAGAGATGAAATAATGAAAGCTGCCAACTGTGAAATTCAGATTTCATTCTCAAACCAAGCCAAGAATGACCTAGAAAACTTCTGATTAAAGCTGATCAAAGTCTCACCAAATCAGGCATACTAATAATTTGTGCAGTATGGGTCCTTGTAACCACATGTATAAATCACAACTTTCTTTTGAGTGGAATAGTTAAGATGTGTGATTTTGAACTTTTGCTGGTGAATCGTTTGTTTGGTCCATGGAGACACCAAGACTCCAAGGCCACGTGTTAGTTTCAATGTAAATGGCCGACGGGCAGGAAGTGGGCAGATGAATGACCCCCTGTTCAGACTACCTAAATTCAATGCATGGCTATACGAGAAATGCATAGCTATACCTATGATAAGAAATTAAATTTTCATAGTCTGAATGTCGTGTAAAGAAACGTCGTATGAGTTTGAGCATCGTTTCGAACGAAAACTCAATAAAGGATCAGCATCCCCTTGTAGTCTGAACATTGCATAACTGGGCGGGGCTTATCATGTGTGCGCAATGATGCATCCAATCATTTGTAATATTGTATGCTCCATTGCTGTCAATGACGTAACCTGACAGAAAACATATGGTGTCAGCTGACTTTCCCAAAACCTGTTTCTTTATATGATGTTGTAGTCTGTACGTACACTTCTTTCACTATAATATAATCATGATTCTCTATACGTTTCTTTATACGAGTCTCCAATAAATTTCCTTTAGTCTGAACAGGCTATGAGGGGCAATTACCTCCCCCCCCCCCCCACTAAACACGCCTATCCCACCCCTCCCCAACCACATTCCTAATCAAGCACTTGTCACTTGAAAAACAACACTAAGACCCCTGTTACACCAAAATACCTACTCGAGACCAGTCTCAGGGCGCCCCGAGACTGGTTTCCAAAAAGCTGACCCAAATTTTTGGATCCCTGTTACACCGGAATCGTAAGGAGTCTTGGGGCGCCCCGAGACTGCTTTTTGTGTGTTTACACTGACTTATGCAAAGCTATCCGAGACAGGTTTCGAGTGAGACTTTCTGTTTGCGGACGTCGTTGGCGTAGGCGGACTGAATTTAGCGCACGTGCTAGCAGCGCACAAACCAGTCTCGGGTAGGTTAGCGTTTACACCGGAACTTAAGGAGTCTCAGGGCGCCCCCGAAACCAGTCTCGGACCACTCAGAAGTGGTCTCGGGTAGGTTTCGTCCTTTTACACCGGATTTGAAACCTACCCGAGACTCCTTAGGATTCCGGTGTAACAGGGGTCTTACTTGAAGTTGAAGGCTATGTTTGAAGGTCTTCTAGCATTATCCATATTTTCTCCTGTCCTTTGTCATGTTACTACCTAACCGAAGTAAAAAATGAATCTCAAATGTCAAATGAATAATTCCCTACCTCTATTCTTATTGAGAAAGTTGAGAGAAGGAATGACTACAAGTGGGGCTGTATAGGACCTATAAGCCAATTATAATAATAATAATAATAAACTATTCTTGTATAGCGCATAACACATTACGTAAGAATGTCTCTATGCACTTTATATTTAGTAGAACTATTTTTCAAATAAGAATTAAAGTGATTTGGTAACTTTGTAGAGGCTTGATAAAATCTGAGCTGCCTGGCCTTACATGCTATCAGTGTATGTAGTATGGTGTAAAAATGAAGCCCAGTATAAAAAAAAAAAAAAAAAAAAAAAACTTCAAAATCATCATGTGCTTCACAAAAGTAAACATATGCAAGTGACCGGAAATGCCAGACTCATTTTCCCCATAGACTCAGTGTTAGACTAAAGCGTATGGCCATACGCTTTCGTAAATGGGAGTATTCAGTCATAGATATCTTAATAATAGCATTATATATTTGAATACCTTTCTATGCCTGGCTATTTATTTATCCTTCTGAACATCATTATACAAGGCAGATATCAAAATTCAACAATTTATTAAATCAAGCCTCCACAAAGTTACCGAATCCCTTTAAGAGAATTCAAAAAATGAAGTTGAGTGAAGCCAAGTAGCTCATAGGACCTTAATAAGTGTTAGAACTTAGAAAAACTTTTGTTTACAAGAGCTCTTGAGAAAATTTATCACATAGACTACATATAGGCCTATTAAATAATGAAATTGTTAATTTGTCAAATTTTAAGATGAATGAGTAGAGCCTAGAGGATTCTTACCTATGTAGGCCTAGATATAGAACTACTTTGTTTTGTACACATTACTATTATGTGTTCTATGTCTACATACATTCCCCACCAAAAGAAAATTGAAGAATGGGATATTTTATTAGTTATGGGTATTTTTTATAAAAACAAATAATCTGTGTGAATAGGAAACACAATGAATTCAGAACCTAATCTGAAAAGCAAGGGCCTACATACAAACTATTATTTATAAAGGTAATGTTTAGTTATGGTAAGCCCTCAAAAACTTTTCATCAGATTTATTGGATATTTGTTGATAAGTAGCAAGATACTAGCAATACAAAGATGCTGTGAAGATTTCACCTCCTAAAGTGGCATATTAAACAAATAACAGGCAAAAAAATAATTCAGGTGCTGGGTCAGGCATATAAACGCCCAACAACTTCAACGTACCTGTACACCATACATGCATTCAAAACCTACACAGTGACACACAAGCAAATGCCAATGGGGTAGAAAGGTCCTAGTTTAGGGCAGTACATTGCCATGATCTAGCGTTCCTTACATATATTTATGATAAAATTCATCATAAATCATCGATGGTATACCAAATGATCTCGTGCAACATCTTTAAATACATGGAAAACAACATGAGACTATGTTCAACACGTTTCTTTCCAAAAAAAAGTTTGCTCCAAAGAAAAAATCCCCCATGTCTGTACCCAAGGTCTATGTCCTTTTGGCATTCTAAAAAAAGAAAAAAGAAGAGAAATTGATATTTTGAGTAACTCTGTATACAAGCAAATGATTGGTGCCGATAGGAAATATGATGAATTAAGAAACAAATTTCAAAAGCAAGGCCCTCAAGTAAGAAGTATACAAGCTTATCATCAATTTAAATTTTTCTCTGAAAGAAGCATTCCATCATGCTTCTATTTTCCCTCAAGCTTGTACTCTGGGCCTATCATGTGTATCATATCCCTGCACATTCACTTGAAGAAATGAGAAAGCGATATTTTGAATCATTTTGTATACAAACAAATGATCAGCGCTGAAAGGAAACATGATGAATTCAGAATCACAGCAAGGGCCTCAAGTGAGAGGGAGATTATTAAACGAGATTGAAATACTTATGTGGTTGGGTATGGCCTGAAGCTATGGTGAATGACCTCTACTCCTACTACAATCATACATCTCAATGCACTTACCTCAATTACCCACTTTTAGACTAGCAAAATTCAGCATATAGCTATACAAAAACCATACAGCTTTACAATAAGCAAATACTTTCTTTTTAGTCAGAACATCGTAGAATAAAGTGCCATGTCACAAAACGTCACAAAGCAAAAGAAAAGTAGGAGCATTGTTTCAGATGATAACTTTTTTTTGTCTTTTTGTTTTTATTGAAGAAAGTTTTCAGTGTTTTAACAAAACAACAAAGGTTTAAAACGAAAACTTGATTATTGACAAAGAATCAGAGCCAATATCTCATGTGAACGTCATTTCAAATGAAAACTGTATAACCAGGCAGGGCTAACATGAGCACACACTGATGATGACCAGCTGACATCTTGTCATATAAGGTGATACTAAACATTTAGGGTGTCGACTGACTTCCTCAAACTACTTTCTTTAGGCCTGTATGATACTTTTTTCATGTGTGTAAGCACCTTTCACTATAAGACATTTTCATTACGTATCTTTCTACAATTTCATATAAATATCCTCTAGTATGAATGCCTTACTACCCTCTCTGCTCCTCCTAAATCTCTCACTAACTCAACTAAAATGGTTTTTAAAATTTCTTTAGAACCTATTCATGATAACCAAATTATTATTAGCCATACGTATGAATAGAGAATCTGGGTATCGAATGTTTAGGGTGACAATGATATTTTGGGTTTTGGGAATGATTTGGTATTCATCACAGTGTAAACGACTAATCTGCTCAGAATGAGAGTCTACAGGGGATATATTACCACCCCTGGGGTCCAGGCTAAATGAGGAAGGGGGTTAACTGGATAGGGGGCCTATAGAAGATGGATTTCCATGGAACTATTATGATTAGTCTGTATAGGAAATTGGGGGATGTATATTCTACAATTTGCATGGGAAACAGGTTGAATGGAGTTGTGGAATAAACAAACCTGTATGAAATGGAGAAAGAGAGATGGGGTTTAGGATTGGAAAGAGAGAGAGAAATTATCTCCATTGATGGCAGAGGGGGTGGGGTAGGAGAAAGAAAAGAGAAATATAAAACATGGAATTCGTGGGTTAACCGAAGAAGAGAGAGAGGGGGGAGGGGGAGGAGATGACAAAATAATCATGCTGGGGAAACAAATAGAGAGAGAGAGAGAGAGAGAGAGAGGGGGGGGGGGGGGGGTGTGGCTGAAAATAATCAGCTTAGTATGAATAAACATTGGCCAGTCAAGATGTTGTTAATTTCTATTAGAAAGGATGGGGAGGGGTATGAGAAAATGCCCCTGCCAGAGGAAAGTGAAGTAGATCCTGTTTGGTTCCAGAGGGAGCCTAAACCACAAACCACAAGGTTTATTGGCTCAAATAAATACAAAGTATTCTATCCCAATAGTCCTATCAATTCAACAGCAGCCTAATCAGTTCCACCTCCCTGGTAAGGTTTTAAACATATTTCTGAAAGTTGCCAACGAATTTCAGTTCAGTTTGGTTCAGATCAAAATGACATTCATGTACCATAAAGAGAATACATACAATATATCAAATTTGTATGAAACATAATGAAGGCAACAACTCAAAAAGCAAAAAGGTTAATATCTTCTTTTTTTATATTGTAAGGTTGAAGATAAAAGCATTATTATAGGGGAAAAGTTTGGAAATTAGGATATAGGCCTAATTTTTTTTCTCTGTGACTATTTCAGTCATCCTCAATGTTTTTCATCTGGATCTGATTATTCCTTCGCAGCTTTTCTGTCATCTCTTGGCCAGAGGCATTATTATCCCCCAATTTCCTCCCAATTTGGTTTCATAAATCCCAAGGACAAGCTTGGTCTTCATGAGTTCCATGTTTCTTTCAGACAATATTTTTTCTTTTACTATGAATTATATGATTAAAAAACTATGTTCCCACTCACAGAGTTATTTTCTAGAAAGAAAGTTCAAAGAAAGTCTCTGCAAGAATACCAAACAAAATTCATGAATCGTTGACATTATTAGATCTTGTAAAAAAGTAAAAACTATTTAAATATATACCTGCATATTTGGGCCAAGTGAAACTGATTCTTATATGCTTTTTACACTTGATTTTTTTTATCCCTGTACTATCCTTAACCCGGACTATTTTTTTTTTTCTGTTCTCATTTGCAGTAGTCCCGTACTATCTCCCTAGCCAGAGCGTTTAACTCCACCTTTTGACATTTAGCCCCACCTTTGGTGGTGCTAACCCTGCTTTTTTCAGGGCTAAAATAATCCAGTACTAACTTAGAGTTAGCCCACTTTGGTAAAATGCAATGTGAACAGAAAGTGGGCTAAGCTTAGTCCCATACTATCGGCAGGCTAAATCCTTGTTTAGCCCCAATGGATAGTACAGGACTAAGCAAAATTTTCCAAGTGTTAAAAAGCCTATCAGTTTCGTGTCTCCTCCTGCTTACTTTTTTTCAGCCCCCCCCCCCTTCATTATTTGGGGGTTATTTTTTATTTGAAATCAAATAAAGAAGAATCTTGAGGTGTTGACTTCTTGTTACGACAGACCATATACATGTATGAATATAAACTATGGTAATAACCCCAGAACTGCATCTGAAATTATTCTATTAAATATACTGGATTCTAAGAACTTGAGTGCCACAGCGTTAAATCATCCACGCAGAATAATCTCAATACACCTTTTAATATCCATTCTCAAAACTAATCTTGTATAAATCAAGAAAGGGTTAACAAACATCATCATTTCAAAAGCAGGCCTTATTTAATCAATCTAAACCAACTATTCTTCATTCAATAGTACAATTATTTAAACTATATGGAAAACATCTCAGGGAATATAATGTAGATTGGAATTGTATTTATACTCATAGTTAAACACAATAAGTAATAACATTGGGTGTTTCTTTATCCCCTCTCAACTCCCCCAAATAAAAAGGGTCCTGTTTTCCCCTTGGGTAGAAAAAGGAGAAGAAAAGGGTGTTTTAGGGTTTCCGTTTCATCATGATAGTCATGCAATCATAGAGTCTTTCAATGCCCCTGGTCTGGATTATTCTATAGTCCTGCACCATCACTTTCATGTGGGCTCCAACTGCATTTTAAGTTCTAGGTATTTCTTTCATGATTAATCTTGCATGAATAATGAAGCCGCCGTCATTAGCTGATAACAAGGACAAACAAGAACAATTATGCTTTATAGCTTCTTAAAGGGATAGAGGTCAACAGGAATAAAATATTTGTTACTTACCAATATCTTTGTGATCACAGATTAAAACTTCAAGCCATTCTGAATTTTAATCATTGATCAGATTTTGATTTCAGGGAACCTTGCTTTTTGGTAATACAAATCGTTAACTTCAATCTCTCTCAGCCCACACAAGTTGGACATGGAGTAAGCTATCTTGTTGAACAAAATGTTTAGTATTTAGGCTTATGAGTACAAAGCACATTAATTTATTGAGATGATTTCATCTTTAACACACCTTTCCAATAGCCTTTGATCCTCAACTATCTGGGTCTTCATATCAAACAGGTTACATCTATATAAATCTTATGTCTAAAGCAAGTCTGTTTCAGTTCTCTTTGTAAAACTAAGTGCTAACTTAACCCAGTGAAAATAGTGATGACTCCCCCTACAACAATTTTGATCCCCTTTTCATGATATGTAACTCAGTTTGTTATGAAAATCTATGGCTTATCCTCATATGAACTGAATACTATCCTTACTGAACACTTTTCTATTCAGAAAATTCTTTTGGAACTAGTGAACACTTTTGACAATCGAACCACCCCTTTAAAAGTAGGAGAGCATGAGTATTTACTTCTGTGTCTCCTATTGTAAACAACAAAATGTTGCGCATTCAATAAGAGGTCAGTGAGAAACCTACTAAGTAGATATACTAAAAGAGAGGTCAGTCATATCCTTCTTTAGAGGATTGTGGTCAGTTCTTTTATTGAAGTAAACTTGTTTTGAGGAGCAAAAACTATCCCCTGCTATTTAATCCTTAAACTGCTGACCACTGCCTGGATTTTGATAGGACACAAGTCCAGTGGATACATAAATAGAATAAAAACTACATTTAATCCAGAATTTCTTGCCCTCTTTAACGATTATGTTCAGGAACTTACATGTTATTTATATCTGATGGAATAATGCAAATTAATATTCAAATGAAAGACAAGTAAGTGTATATCATTATGATATGGGGCGCCTATATTAATAAATGTAAAGAACATTTCATCTACTCATGTCTCTCTGAACTCAGGTGTAGCAAAATGGGCATCTTTATTATTGTTGTACTCGATTATTGTTATACTCGATATGTATACCATTTGGTGCCAAGTTAGCTATTCTTTCTCAAATGTTTCAAAACAACATCCACTCATAATGAGAAATGACATGGACAATAATGCATCTAAATAAACTTGCATTACTCTGTTTCTCTTTTTACATTGCATGATTCTTATAAGATGCAATGACATTGGATAGATCAGATGAAACAACTTGAAACTTGCACTCCACCTGTTTCCATTAAAGAAACTCCCAACTCAGAAAGTCATTGAACCCTCATCTTATTTCAATTCAATGTTTAAGGGAAAAAGCAGAAAAAGCATGAGTAGTATGAAAGGTCTATGTTTTTCTCTTTCTGTACAACTGATCCTTTGAAGGAAGGAAGAAGTGAATGAACAAATCATCATCCAGCAACTAACTGGACAAGGCTCCCAGTGCTACCAATAAACTGTCATATTTCCATCTTCAGACATAATAAAATAAATAACTGAAAAGATCTATTGTCCTGCTGAAACCAATTTCATTTTAAAGAGGAGTTCTTGAACTTGAGTTCCAAGCACGTACATCACGAGAAACACAAACTTTACGCATTGTCATCTGTAATCAATAGTCCATCATCCACTACTTCCTTTACAATCGCCCCTAACGCAAATCAATATTTTCTTTCTACCATTGTCAACAATAATCATACTATTCATATTTTATGGCCAAACCACAACATAATGATTAATGCATTACTCCTTATGAGGACTATCCCTTTTTCTTCTAAATTCCATCAACAATGGGG
Organism: Heliocidaris tuberculata; assembly: GCA_025618425.1. Classification (NCBI taxonomy): domain Eukaryota; kingdom Metazoa; phylum Echinodermata; class Echinoidea; order Camarodonta; family Echinometridae; genus Heliocidaris; species Heliocidaris tuberculata. The sequence goes on from CM046834.1 coordinate 2,786,484, forward strand.
TGTTTTGGATGGTTTATTCCTCGGAGGGTCAATGACATTTTGCAGAGGGGAGAGAGAAAGAGGAAACAATATCCTGGCTTCAATGTAAACATAACTAGCCTATAGCTACTGTACATGTATACAGAACTGTCACAGTTTCTTTTCCTCTTTTTCCTTCCCTCGTTTATCTTTTCATTCATCTTTTCAGTCCATTCTTTCCCTTTCCTCTCTCTTTACAAATTTTATTTGCCCTACTAATTTTTCATCCTCTACTTGTAAATGTTACTTTTTATTATCTTCTAAAGCTATGATCAGGGCAGATTTTATCATCGTACTTGCACTAGAAAGGAATTATTTTGTATAAAGTTCACCTATTTATATTTTTGTTATGAAATATTCATCTATAGCAATTAAATCATATTTATACAACTTTTTTTTCAGTCATGGAATACTACAGTTTTTCAGCAGGCTTAACATTATTTTTTGCAAACAAAACAAGACAAACTGCTATATTCTTTGTGACTTAACATTTAAACATTGCCTATGTCCGTCAATGCAGAAAAACAGCAATATAATTATAATAGCAGTTGGAATTGCTGGTTGTAACCTCTGCTTTTCTCCATTACTTACTCATCTTCACTATATGTTTCCATATTTTTAAACAAATTCATGGAATAGGTTAATATCTTTTTACTATGCTACATTTATAGCTTGATGATTTGATTACAATACACTTACTTTGTTCAAACTTTGTAAAACAAACAATTTCAGCTCTTGAGCTGCATGTCCTTAAAGTGATTTGGTAACTTTGTAGAGGCTTGATAAAATCTGAGCTGCCTGGCCTTACATGCTATCAGTGTATGTAATATGGTGTAAAATTGAAGCCCAGGAAAAAAAAAAGCACTTCAAAATCATCATGTGCTTCACAAAAGTAAACATATGCAAGTGACCGGGAATTCCAGACTCATTTCCCCCCATAGACTCAGTGTTAGACTAAAGCGTATGGCCACACGCTTTTGTAAATGGGAGTATTCAGTCATAGATATCTTAATAATAGCATTATATATTTGAAAACCTTTCTATGCCTGGCTATTTATTTATCCTTCTGAACATCATTATACAAGACAGATATCAAAATTCAACAATTTATTAAATCAAGCCTCCACAAAGTTACCGAATCCCTTTATTAAATACTTACTCATTTAATAGAAAAGATTAATTAATAACCATCTCAATTCAATTCATAGATATCACAGCATTACTTTACTACAACTTTTCATTACCCAATAATTTCATAATTATGAGAGGAAAAGATGTGTTAACTTGGACACCATGTAACAAAACACACTCGCATTCTACTATTTAAATTGGTAAGCATTCTATCTTGACTACTGTAAAAACAGATATTTTTGCACGCATGAAACTTTCGTGAATGGTCAACATTCGCGAAGGTTTCTTCAGTTCATGCTACAAAATAATTTAATGGCAACTGGCACAACATGAAATTTTTATATTACTTCATCAAAATTTCTACTTGCATTATAAGTTTCATGTCGCAAAAGTTTCTGTTTTTTCAGTATATCAAATGAAAGCCATTGAAAACATTGCAGAGACGGTCTGGCAAACGTTTCAATTTGTGTCATGTATAATAAGAGTGTGCCACATGGCTATCACACCATCCAGTTGGTCTACACCAAAATAAGCTGGATCAATTTGGATGTATTGTCCCTGTTTTCACGAAGTGACGGTAATGAGGAAAAACGCACATTTTTTCAATTTTGAGTTTTTTGCATTTTTGGACATCATTCACTAACATCGTGAACCTCACAAAGTTTCAGATCATAATAATGTATAATTATGTAACTATGGCGATAACGTCAACTAGAAAATACCTAGTAAAAGGATTTTCTGTTTTCACGAAGTGTTGGCTTACAACCGTCCCGTATGTTTTATGTGTGCGGCTGAGATCCGTCACTTCATGAAAACAAAGAAGAGCGAGTCCTTGAATTGACTTTGTTTTTTCACGAAATGACGGTTAAAAGCGCAGTGATCAAGTCCCATTTGTTTTACATGCGAGCGGCTGAGATCCATCATTTCGTGAAAATCCGTCACTACATGTCCTTGGAATTTTGTGTTTTCAAGAAATGACGGTTATGTTTACAGCTCATTTTCCCCAAAAATATAAACAAATAGGCAAATAATTAAACATAGAACTTAACACTGAAATATGATCTATCCCAGGATATAAAATTTATTCACCCTTCACACTTTAAAGAGGTTGAGATTATGCTTCAAAACTTTGAAAGCGATTTATTCAAAACTAACTTTCTTTTAGTTGCGCGCTCATCTGTCACTTCGTGAAAGCTGTAACGGTATGTATGTATGGGTTATAGTATAAATGGGTTCACAGACCAATGTAAGGTAACACTAGACATTCTCCCAAAGGCTCTTTTCTCCTATTACTGTCACTCTATCAATAACCTCACATTTCCTTCCAAAATAACCCCAAGAAAATGCCCAAAATGCCCTGGAATGCTTACTCATTTCTCTCCTTCTCTCAACCTTATTTCCTGCCAAATCTCTCTCTCATTCTTTCTCTCTTTCTCTCCATCTCTCCTCTCGTACTCCCCCCCCCCCCCCTCTCTTTCTCTTTCTCTCTGTGCATGCTACCTGACCAATGTTTTTGTTATGAATGGAAACGGACTCCCTGGGAACTTTGGCAAACGAACTGCGCTCATTACTGTCACTCTAACATCCACATGACTTCCAAAAATAAACTTTCAAAGACATGGCTTGTATTTATCACAACTTTGTGGTTAGGATATCCCTGCCTTCTAAGGGTGGTCCAAGGCTTTAGCTAAACCCATACATCATGAAACATTAATATATTTGTGATTAAAATCAGTTTGTGTCACTGATTCTCAACTCCACATTAAAAAAAAAGGCCTGTACAGAATGTTATGAGAAGAACATTTGAGCACATTTTCATTAGCCCCCCCCCCCCAATAAAAACACAATGACCTGTGTGATCTAAATGAATACAAACATACCAAAAGCTGTGTTCTACAAAAATGCCAGATTTAAGAAGATTTTCAAGCATAGCCACTATGTAGAACGTGAAACAAAATTTTTAACCCGTTGAATACTAAGGACAAGATAACTCAACCTGGAGTCAATGGGAAATGCATGCTATAGCAAAATCAAATCGTACACAACGAATTAAGATATAGCATCAATCAATGTGTGCCACACTTTTTATGATTCATCTCCAATTTCATCTACACTTGAAAAAGGAGGTGTTTCTAATTCTAATCATATTATCACTTGTCTTGTTTTGGTATAATGAGAGTAATCCTAACCAGTCAGCTATCCCTGCATTAGTTGATTTATAAGGTCATTTATCCTCATGAACAGACCACTCTACAATAGCCAAAGATGTGTATTATACTGAAAGACATATCAATCTCTACTAATATTGCATGATGACAAGTGCTAACTACAGTAGATGTTGAAGAAGTTTTTCAATAGAAACATTTTTTTTTAAGGCCTCAAAGCAGATGTTTTCATAATTTCTGTACCCTAACCAAAAAATGAACAAACAAATATGGTAAGCAGTTCTTTTAAAAAGTGTATGATAAATTACTTTGCAGTTTACATACCACTCTTTCCTCCTTTTGGTTCAAGGACTGGAGAGCATTAACTCTTTTCTACTGAATGTGCTATTTTGACTAAAAATTTCAGTTCTATATAATATAATTTATATATATAATAATTTGTAATTGTTGTCATTGTAAAATTGAATAAGAAATAACTGGCAGTGAGACCCCCCCCCCCACAGAAATATGACAACCGATCTAGAGTAACATTCACACATTGAGCAAGAAAGCATAAGTAGCCATGACTTGTTATTCTACCAAATGTGTTTCTCCAATTTTCTTGCTGAAGTAAGTTTCAAACTTATTGCAATATCCAATGAAAAACAGAAATTTGATTTCTTTTGGCACTTCAAAATAAGACTGCACATTGACAGAGTAATGAAATACATTAAAATTAAAAATGATACATTGATAGCATTATCAAATGGAATCAAATGATTTATGTCAAGCCTGTGATTTTAAAGAGAATGAATATACTATTTTTATTTGGTCATGGTGATGAACAGATTATCAGTTGGCACACAGCTTTCTTTTCTGTTTTCATGTTCTAAAATACATGTTCTAACAGTGGACTGGCATTCCATTACAATTGTTTCCTGACACAGCTTTGAGAACATGAAGAATGAAAACTATGTTTAGAACACAAACAACACCAAGGACTGTTATTGACTACCCTATTCATACCTACAAACCCTGTACTATCCATAACATTTCAGCAAAAACAACATTTATTTATTTATTTATTTATTAAATTTGTCTTCTTTATTTAATACTGCAGGGTGGGCCTGCTCAGTTATGCAAAACTGCTTTCCAAAGGCACCCTGCAGTTTAACAAATCATTCTACATGAAAATACGAAATACATAACAATTAGTTAACATGGTAAATTACAAAAATGTAGATTGAATTCATGGTATTTTAAAATGTACATATTTGAATAATAATATTACAATATATTTAGTAGTACAATGCTCAATATGTTTTGCACACAAAATTTCATATTTTCTCCATTATCTGTACAGATGCTGCTTGTCTTTTTGTGAACTCAACAAATGTCGTGTCAAATACATTTTCCCATGATATATCGTGAGCTAAGAAGGAGACAAGCTGTACCTTGAGAGATAATGGGGAAAATATGACATTTTGTGTACAAAGCATATGGAGAGTTGTACTACTAAACCTGTCACTTTGAAGCAACATTGCCAATTTGAGGATCGCCATAGAAAGTATACTGAGACTTTTCAAACTTTCATAACTTTCTCATTTCATAACTGATTTTTATGGAACATTATAAAAATTGCTTCTCTCTAACCTCTCTTTTCATTAAAATTTATTTTTTCCCCAGCATTTCATTCTCCTTTAACTACATTTATTCACACTACTGTCCAAAACATCATCAGACCGCAAAATACTTGTGAAACTGCAGGTGCCATTTCCGTCTTTGTATTAGCTTGATTCTTTGCGACACAGAACGAGAAAAATCTAGTTTCTACTTTTCAAAATCAAATTACAAAGACAACAAAACCCACCTTCAGTCACAAATATATTTGGGAGAAACCTTCCAAGGCAGTAAACAATGCAGATTTTCTTGTATGCAAGAATAGTTCTCTGGAATATGTTTATGACATAAGCACTAATCATGCCAATATGGTACTATTAGCATATTTTTCAATGTCATACGAAAAAGTTCAGCTTAACATATACTGTTTACATTTGTAGTGTGAACAAAAGTTCACAATAACTGTTTAAAATAGCTAAAATCAACCTAACCTGCTAAATGTAAATGAATAAGGAAATTGCTACAATGTACAAAAACACCTACTGACTTAATATGCTAAAGCAAAGGAAACATAATTTTGCTATAACATGCTTTGAAAAACTGCTCTGGATTTATAGAAGTATTTCACATTATAGGCTATTGCAAAACTTGTGTTTTTACTATGTATCTTCCAGGACTTAATTTTCGAGAACATGACCAATAAGAAAATGAAAATTTGTAAAAGAGTAGAAATACCATCAATGGTCGAGAAACTTTTTTTCTACATGATGAATTTCACTAATACCGGTAATCTTCCTGAACTGAAATTTCTCAAACATAACCAGAGTGAAAACAGGGTTGATGTGAACTCTTTTAGTGCGGTTGCACATTATACAATGTAGTTTGTATAACCTTCAAGGTATGATGCACTTGATGGGAAGAGTAAAGTTGAAATAAGCGTGTCATTAACCCTGCAGTCTGTTTGTAACGCCTAGTTAAAATTAATTCGTAGTTACTTGTTTGGATTTTTTGAAAATGAGGAGGAGGGAATTCCAGGTTATTTAACATTTTGATGTTTTTCCCACACATATCAATGCTAATTTTAAAGTGACAGTAAAGTGAAGCTCCTAATGGCACCATCTTTTAACAGGATTTGAAAAGTGTCTGTGCTTCTCATTTTCCCATCATGCCCCTTTCTAGTTTGTAGAAGCTTAGAATGTACCTGTAGGCCATTTTCCACATTTGCAAAGTCAAAAGTAATAGTTTGAAATATAAAATGTGCCTGTTATCCAAACAAGCTGTTTATCAAAATTCCAAATATAATGCAATTAATTTTCAAATTATAATCTTAATTTAGCAGTCACTGTAAGATGGCGCTGTTCAAGTTTTACCAGTTTAATGCCACTTTAACAATGTTTTTTATGGTTAAATTTCATTTGTACATGCACTTCTGAGGCTTAAAATAAGGGAAAATGCATTATATTAATGAATTTTGTTATTGTCTGGATGTCTCCATATACTTTTTTATTCCATTTCAGAAGAAAAATATCAAATGGAGGATCAAGGGGACGAGAAACTAGGAATTAATCTTATTTGGCCTTATGCCTAGTGGTGATAGTACATTGGATGTTTCATGCATCATAATTCACTTGTGGCTTTTACCATAGGAATAAATATGGCATGTCATCTTATTAATAAAAATAAATTGGTTTTGATTCTCACATGCAAACTACTGTAAAACCTGAAATTTTCGCACGCACGAAACTTTCGCGAATTTTGTGAGGGGTCAAGATTTACGAAAGTTTCATTCCGTGAAATAACAAAATCACAATTGATACAACACAAAATTATTGCAATTCGTGAAAGTTTCTTGCTGCAAAATTGGCCGTCATTAACAATTCGCGAAAGTTTCTGCTTTTACACTATCAATTTTGCCATGGAACTGTATACATGTACCAAAGGATACTCTAAAAACAATATGTCTGTCTTTTCTGTCTTGAAGTTGTATGATACAGCACAGCAGAAAAACATATTTCACACCATAACATGCTATGAATTAAAGTTTACTTCATTATTCATCAATTCTCGATATTCACAATATGGTGCGCCACCATTCGGATGACGAGGATAAGTCAATTTCAACCCTCCAGGGTCAACATCAAATCTGTGCTGCTGCGTCAGGCAGTGTTGTTGCGTGGCCATTTCACATACATGTACTGGTCTTTCATGCACAGGTATTTCTCTAAATTTTAAAGTTTAGAAGTGTGGGAATAGCATTCTGATGCTTCACTGATAACAAAACATGGTAAATGCAGACGGAGCGTTCAACGAAAACTGTCCAAATATGCGGCATGTATTGTTTACATTAAATGTAATGGAGCTATGTGAGTCATGGCAGATTTCAGCCTGCCCGTTGCACCCGATATATAGCGCACCATATTGCGAATAACGAGAACTGAAAACAACAATTATCCATTCTTTATCTTCTTTAGATATTCAAAGTGGCAATTCTTATTCAAGATTAAATCTCAATATCAAAATTATTCTATGGTATGTCACCTATGGAATACATGTCTGGTGAGTGACGTAAATAACAGTCTTAACCCCATAACTATCATGCACAAAACTTAATGCCACTTCAGTTACACTTAATAAAATGGTCTACAACGGATATTATAACTATGAGATTGTAATATATATATATTATAGATCATTTTCCATCTCTTCCGCAATGAGGGTTCTTTATTTCCAATCATTAATGACCCAAGTACAATAACACTCAGGATTGAATACACTAGAAATGCATGGGAAACGAAAATGAAACCACCATTATGTTAATAGGCATAGATTTGTTTAACCCATTGCAAACAGAAACCTGCTGGGCCCTGCATTAATCCTATGACAATGTGATAATCCAGTAGTCAACGGGTTAAATGAATTTCATCTCTCTCTTTCTCTCTCTCTTATTTTGTCAATGTTTTTCTCTACTTGTCCTCTCTCTCTCTTTCCCTCTCATACTTTATCTGTCTGTATTTAGTTATCTATTTTTTACTCCCCTCTCTCTCTCTCTTTTATTTTGTCAGTTTTTCTCTACTTGTCCCCTCTCTCTTTCTCTCTTTTCCTCTCATACTTTATCTGTCTGTATTTAGTTCTCTATTTTTTACTCCTCTCTCTATCTGTCTTTTATTTTGTCAATTTGTTTTCTCTACTTGTCCTCTCTCTCTCTTTCTCTCTTTTCCTCTCATACTTTATCTGTCTGTATTTAGTTATCTATTTTTTACTCCCCTCTCTCTCTCTTTTATTTTGTCAGTTTTTCTCTACTTGTCCCCTCTCTCTTTCTCTCGTTTCCTCTCATACTTTATCTGTCTGTATTTAGTTATCTATTCTTTACTCCCCTCTCTATCTCTCTCTTATTTTGTCAATGTTTTTCTCTACTTGTCCTCTCTTTCGCTCTTTTCCTCTCATACTTTATCTGTCTGTATTTAGTTATCTATTCTTTACTCCCCTCTCTATCTCTCTTTTATTTTGTTAATGTTTTTCTCTACTTGTCCCTTCTCTCTTTTCCTCTCATACTATCTGTCTGTATTTAGTTTTCTACGTTTTACTCCTCTCTCTCTCTTTTACTGTCAATGTTTTCTTTACCTGTCCTCTCTCTTTCTCCCTTTTCCCCTCATACTTTGTTTATCTGTATTTCACTTTATTTTTTTACTCCCATCTCTCTTGCTCTCTCCTCTCTCTTGCTCTCCCTCTCTTTCTCTCTCTGTCCTCTCTCTTGCTCTCTCCTCTCTCTTGCTCTCACTCTCTCTCTCTCTCTCTCTCTCTTTCTCTCTCCCTCTCTTTTTCCTAAACACAGCAATATACTGCCTGCTGAGAGCTAGAATGGCAATAACTCCATGTCAATATGAGTTAATGCCCTTCTGGCTCTCAAAAGACAATATATTTGATCAAGGGACATGCAGTTTGTTCTCACTCAACTAGACGATGAACTTGGCGCCATAAACATTGATGTCATATGAACTTAGCTTGTCCCTTGATCAAACATATTGTCCATTGAGTGCAAAAAAGGCGTAAATCCCTTCTTTGCCACAAAGTCAACAAACAATTATCCAAAATAAATTATCACAATCTAATAATTAGTTTTGCTGAACTCGTGTTCCATTAATCAAATGAGCTCTGAAGGAAATATTTTTTTCCATTGAACATAATTCTAAAAAAAACATGTTTTAGTTTCAAGATGGCAGATCTTCATGTAGTCTATTCTTGTTCTAAAAAGTAAGGTACAACATTAAGATTCTTGAGCAGGATTTTTGGCACACATGGAAGGATTTACATCATTTACACTGAGGCATGATGGCTTAGTGGTAGAGCAGTAGTCTTCTAACCATGAGGTCGCAGATTCAAAGTTCCCTTGCTTGTGCCCTTTGGTAAGGCATTAATCCTTAAGTATGGAGTCCCTTGGATAGGACTTAAAGCCATAGGGTTGCTTGCCCATAGGCAAGTAGAATCTACTTGCTTTTTAGCAGTCAAGTAAAATAAAATTACCAGTCACCGATTACTACGGCATGATCAACAGAATTCAAATCTATTTTCTCTTTTCATAAATAAATCTTCTGTTAAAGCCAGAAGGGCGTTAACTCATGCACTTTTAGATAGAGGTAACTCCCTTTTGGCTTTCACTCAATGAAATGAAGAACCAATATTGATAACCTATCTAAAAAACTGCAACTGATGCCAGATGTTTTATACTTATTAATGACACTGCAGTATACATGATATATGAATACCAAACAAAATAAATTCTATCCCTAGAATAAAATTCCCATAACTGATTCGTTTGTAATGAAATGAAATGTGAATGGCAGTAGATTTATGAGAGGACTGAAGAAATGAATAGGTGCATGACTCATTAAAGTCAATGTAGCATGAGTGATAAGCAAATACGGTTCTAACCAGTAGTAAACAAGATTAATCCTCTTTCATGCTTTGCTTCATTCAAAATCAGGACGCAGTCAGAAGCGTTTTTTTTTTTTTTTAATGAATTGCTTGAAGGGGTACAGGTTGTTATTCAGGTTGGAATATTTGTCCAATAGAATGTGGTGAGACAGGATTATTCGAGATACGTGACTAAAGAATACTTGATATATTGACTAGTTTGCTATCTGCTACAGCCATTTATCACTACTGAAGATGGATCTATCACATCACATCACATCATATCGCATCACTATCTGATCAATGAAAATAACATTTTGCAAATATTTGTTGGGAGACATGTCATTCCTGTTTTTTTGAAACTTTATGTTCAGCAAAAGGCGATCACTAATAATTAGGCTCTGACAATTTTTATATGTTATTAAGAATTAAAAAACATTTCCAATTACTTTTTCGTACTGAACAATTCCCAAGTTATTCCTAACAAAGTTAATTTCTAAACTACTGTAGCAAACGAAGCAACCTTTTAATTTGTTCATTTTATATTGCGGATTGCCTACAAAAGGACATAAACAGTTAACTTGCTTTTCTAGATATTAAACCAAAATGTGTCGCTCTCATAATTTGTTAAGAACTTTGTGTGTGTGTGGGGGGGGGGGGATCAATTTCTTATTTTTGTGAGGGTTTTTGGCTTGATTCATCAGTCATCTCTCTCATGGTATCTACATGCTGATACTATGTTGAACAAAAATGGTGTGCCCTTTCACCTAATATTCACATGCATTTTCTCTAAAAATACCTGTTATACTGAGATCCTATAATCCCATAAAATGTTCATTCAAGCGTAACCTCATTATCCTCATAAAAATCATCCATAACAAAAGGAAGATTCTGAACACTTATGGCATGTTCATAGAAAATAAAAACACAAATCTCACAATGATTTAGTATGTTCATACTCGGTCTCATTTCTGGGGAAACTCATCACATTTGAAAGGAAACGATAGGCATGATATGATAGCATGTTAATCCGTATGGAAAATTCATATATAGATAATCACATTTTTGTACTTTTTGACAAAAAAGACATATTTTAATGAACCAGTATAAAGTGAGCTCACTGTAAAATATAAAACATTGGAATGTGAGGAAAAAGGAGTTGTGCATAGCAAAATACATCCATATCAACAGACAAATTTTGATTGGCCAATCCTTTCTGAGTTGTGCACAATAAATTTAAAATAGATATGCAAATATTTTGAATGCTGATAGAATGACCTGATACTTTATATAAAAAACAAACCACAAACAAATCATATAGTCAATTTTATAGTAGGTGATAAACATCCTTGATGTTATATGGATGCAATAAAAAGGCAATAAGTCATGGTTTGTGATCATGATATCTTGATATGACTTACATATATTACAATCTTATAATGGCAAGTTTAAAGGGCTATCCAACCTTCCTAAAAAGCTGATTTGTGTGAAAGGAGAAAAATAAGAGAAACAGGATGGTGTTATTGGAGATAACATATTGTTATAGGTCCTCCAAAAAGAAAAAGATCCTACTGAATTATACATTTTGAAAAATTGACATTTTAGTAATTTTGCATATTGGAGCGAATAGGAAAGTTGACCACCGCTACATCACAGCGACCGTACCTATACGGCCAATTTTAAATTCCTGTATGTATAATGATTACAACTTTTTAAAAATCATAACTTTCTTATTTCTTGTCTTTGTTCAAACTTTCACCAATCTGCCTCACTATTTTTTCTCCTTTCACACAAATAAAATCATAACAAAGGTTGGATTATCCTTCAAAATAAGTATTTGTGAATGTACCATGGCAATTTTTATAGGAATAGAGTAAAGCTGTATATGTATTCTAGTCTAGGTATCTATATCTTAGTAGCTGAAATTTGTTATTGCATGCAATAAAAAAATCATGACAAAATTTTAATATGGGGTTATTAAATGTGAGAGTATCCTGGGCCCCATTTCATAAAACTTGTTATCAGTAACAACTGCCACATATCTGTGATAAATTTATTCCCAGCCAATCAGATGCAAGAATTTCAGTAGCTTATAATAGTTATTGCAACTCGTTATTGATAACAAGTTTTATGAAACGGGACCCAGGTATAGTAGGTTCATTCAGTGGACTCTCAATGAAAAGGTCGAGGGTTTGAATCTCTGTCTAGTGCAGATACCCTTAGTACAAGGCATCTTATCTAGTTGTCTCTCTCCACCCAGGGGTTAATAATAGTAGTAATAATAATAGGTACTTGTAGGGCGCCTTAATCTAGAAATTTCTAGAAATGAAATGGGTACCTGGCAGGATTTATTCCTCGAAATGAACTGTGAACTGATAACAGCTGCCAGAGCTAAAGCTGAGGTAATGATAGCCAAAACTTTTTTGGAAGTGCACAGGGACGTTATATCTTAACGTGACATGCACTGAACAAACATTGTTTTTAATTATAATTAATTCTAATTATCATCCTAAAAATGTAAGTGTACATGAAAGTATTTAGAACAAGTTTTAATAAGAAATGTGGAAATTACATTACAACGTCTTAGCTTTTATCAGAGTGTGAATAAATTAGGACAAACTAGAATATATATAATAAGGTGTGGTATAATGAAACACATTGAAAGCTTGATCTGCTCTAGTTTCTATGCCTCTTTTAAATGAACACAAACTTATGGTTGGCTATATAGGTAATGATAACAGGATAATAGTGAGATGATACACATCAAACAGACGCCAGTAACGTGATCCATCCAGATTCTAATAGAAAATCAGCCAAGCTAGTCAAATTGGGGTTTGGCATTTGGAGAGGATGCCATTTCATTCCACAATGAAACATAAAGGGAATAAATGTTTCTGATTGAATGACATAGTCTGAAGTTTAAGTTGACACAAGTGGAATGCATTTACTGGTTCGGTGAATCCAAATGAAACATAAAGCCTTCTCTTCTCCATGCATCAACTATCATGCACATAGAAGCAATGGGAGAGCAGAATTTAGAATAGGTGACAAAAAGGGAAACTAGAAAAAGAAAACTTCAAAATAATCTATTTTGGGTCAGAATGTTGGCTGTTATTCAAACACCCTTTCTTGATGAAAAACAGAAAGAAAGAAAAGACATGACTTCTTTCATCAAAAACATGATCTTAATCTATGGGGAGGACTCATACAAATTTGTTTCATGCCCAATTCTATGCTGTATCAAATATATAATTGGGTGATCTTGTCTGAATATATCATTTAGTAGTGAATCAGTCTGCTAAATACATTTGGCAGAAAATGTATAAGAGCTAAGCAATTGGCAAAGATATGTGTGAGGAAATGGACCTTGAAATCCAAATCGATGTGTGTTCATGCTGACTTAGTTTACATGATATTTAGCAATTTTTTAGCACTTGTTGGTATTAAGAAATATCTATTTATGGCATAATTACTTAAAATTTAATTACAAAACTGTACATGGGTTACTCTAAAGGCACAAATATGGTCATTAATCCAAATCTTATATCCTCACTGATCTCTTTTCCATACCATGTCTGCGGCTCATACATCAAACTGAACTGTCACAACAGGTATTATTGAAATAAGAATTCAAAAGAAGAAAAGAAAAAAGTCAGAAAATATTGAGACATATTGAGACAGGGGCACACAGACAAATAATATAGAATCATGTGCATGAAAGGTAATATAGGAACAAAGAGAAGGAAAATAATAAAGAGAGATATGGGAGAGGGGAGGGGAGTTGATTTGTAAAATAAGACAGACACCCACACACGTACAGGTGTGTGTAAACATATCAAGAAAAGGCAGCAAACCACATCACATAAATCACCTCAATTGCAGTGAACTCAAATGAACTAAATAACATTAGAGATCATAATAGAAAGAAAACAAAGGGGGGAAAAGTCCCTAGAATTATGTTGTGGTTTGGTCATTAAAGGGCAATCCAACCTTTGTAACAATTTGCTTTGTGTGAAAGCAGAAAAATCGGAAAAACAGATGGTTGAAAGTTTGAATGAAATCGGACAAGCAATACGAAAGTTATGATTTTCTAAAAGTTGTAATCGCTATACATTTGGGAATTTCAAATTGGCCGTATCAGTATACAGTAACTGTGATGTAGCAGCGGTCAATTTTCCCATTCGCTCCAATACATAAAATGACTAAAATGTCAGTTTTTCAAAATGTAGTACTCAGTAGGATTATTTTGTCTTTGGAGGACATTTGCAACAATACAATATCTACAATATATTTTTAGTACTACCCAAAGAGAAAATGCACTAAGGTGAAAACCGGAATTTAATATTTTGGTGTGTGACAAATGGGAGAGTTATCAGTAAATACGTCACAATCGATTCATCAAATTGCCAATGTGAAATTCGCATAGATGTAGTGATCTCATTTTTCAAACATTCATAACTTTCTTACTCTGTCCGATTTCTTTCATTCTTTCACCATCCCGTTTCTCTTATTTTTCTCCTTTCGCACAAATCAGCTTTGTACAAAGATTGGATTGCCCTTTAAAGCTTTACCTTAAACCACAAATGAGGTATTTATTGTGGGAAAATGGCACCTATAAAATTTACCCTTTTGCATCTAACCCTTGTGTTTACATCTAGACTCCAATGAATTTGAATCCCAGCTTTATTAAGAGAGACATTATTGTTAATATTAATGGATCCCGGTATCACTTTGATGTTGAAGCATGATAAACATCAGGGGAGCGTTTCATCAAGCGTTTTGTCAGTGATTTTTACTGACAAATTTGCTCTCAGCCAATCAGATGCAAGGATTTCAGTAGCTTATAACAGTTGTCGGATAAAAATCACTGACAAAACGCTTGATGAAACGCTCCCCAGATATGCCTGAGGAACATTTAATGTAGATCCATTAACAATTTTGCATTGGGTTTCACTTTGCATCTGTATTAATTATTTATGTCCCAATCTCTCTCTCTCTCTCTCTCTCTGTCCTCCCTCTATCTTTCTATCACTTTCTCTATCTCTCACTTCCATTTTCTCTAACTCTCTCTCACTCTCTCTTTCTCTCTCTCTGAAACTATACACTTTCTCTATCTCTCACTTACACTTTCTCTATCTCTCTCTCTCCCTCTCTGTCTTTCTCTCACTTTCTCTATCTCTCACTTCCACTTTCTCTCACTCTCTCTCTCTCTCTCTCTCTCTGAACTATACACTTTCTCTATCTCTCTCTCTCTCTCTCTGTCTCTCTCTACACTTTCTCTATCTCTCACTTCCACTTTCTCTGAAACTATAGAACAAATATAAGCAATGTACAGTTTGTGCATTAGCAAATCACGTCCATTTTTGATGAAATTACTTTAAAAAAAAAAAATCATCTTTTTGAATGCTATTTGAACCTGACAGTCAAATGCTAATATAATAATCAATTGATGTTTCCTTTGGGCCAATCAAATAATTCATTACATTTAATAAATATAAATAAAGATTTAATGAGTTCTCAATAAAAATATACTACAATATATGTAAGGTTTTGTGCTGGATGTACACCAGCACTACCATTAGTCCATTACCTAATACATTACCCTACACCTGACCCCAACTCCTCCCAGATCCTTACCTCAAAAAGCTTCATTCCAATTATATAGAAGCTAATCATTTCTCCTTTCTATTCTAAATCTTCATATGGCATTGCATGATAAGGCTACATTAATTACTGCAGCTGTATAAATATTTCTGGAGTTAATATTTCCTGGTTTTGGTAATGATCCAGGCTTCCTGCCTTCTTTACCGCGCCCTACATACTCCTCTCGGATGTTGAACGTAACATGGAAGTCATTGGAGTGAATACAGCAAGATGGGTTCCATTGTTTTGCGACTATTCAGTCTATTAGGTACAGAAACCATATGTAATCACATTTCTTTCTTCCTACACGCAAGGTCCATTTAATATGGTTAACCCCTTTCAGACTAGCAAATTTCATTTTATAGCTATACAGAAAAGAAAGGAATTTTTTCTAGTCTGAATGTCGTAAAACGAAACATCCTGTAACAAAACATAGTACAGTGAAACAGAGGTTTGAGCATGGTTTTAAACAAAAACTTGATAAATAACTTCGAAAAGGAAGGGTGCACTTCTAGTGTGAACATTGTATCAAATGAAACTGTATTACTGGACAGGGCTTATTTCGAGTGCGTTGCTGATGAATGAATCAATGGCCCACTGTTATTTTCAATTCAATTCATTTATTCATTTAACCATCAAAACATACACAAACAAAATAGGTTTACATCGAAATTTTTTACAAAATACAATGATGGTCTGTTGACCCCAGAGAAAGCAGAGCTTATAAAAAGGGGCCACCAAATTAAAATACATAAAAAGATCAACAATAATTGTACAAAAAAAATCACCGTAAGAATAGTACACTCAAGCAGCAAAATAAAAAAAAAGAAAAAGAATGTTGTAGTTTGTACCTTTGAGCAATGCACATGACATAAGCTATCACTAAACATATTACCCAGTAAGAGCCAGAAGGGTGTTCACTCTGTTGAAAAGGATATGAGTAAACACCCTTTTGGCTTTGAACATACGATATGATATATCCCGACCTCAAAAATAATCAAATTATCTATAAAATGTTTCTTTTATAGAATAATGTTTCTGTGTGTATGCCCCGCTCGCTTTACGGTGATTCTTTATACATTTCTTACAGGAGTTTCGTATAAATTTCTTTTAGTGTAAATGCTCTGTTAGTCTACAACATAAGAGAGTATCATGAGATTCTTGAGTGGTTGTGATTTAGTTCAATGGCATAGACTGTTTATCAAGCTCTTATCCTACTTTCAAAGTTTTTGTTTCAAGTTAAGTGAGCGATATCCAGCAGTAATTTTCCTGTCTACCGCACCCTTTCGGTGTGTTTGTATTGCAATTGAATCATAGATCTACACTAGACATAATCAATCATAATTATTGACGACATAGGCCATATCTTATTAAAAGCTCATCTACAGTTTTGTGTAGCATACACAGTCCCCCATAGATTTCACATGTGTGTATATGCTGTAGTAAAACTTTCTGTTGTAGGAGTTTAGAGCCCTTGCCCAGTATCTATATCATTTTTTACATCTCACTTGTCTAATGTTTAACTTGAGGAGGAAAAAACTTCATGCAGCTTAGTTATGCTAGTAATAGTATCTTGCTACTTATCATCTAAAATCAAAGAAATCTGGCAAAATGTTTTTTGAGGGCTCACCAAAACTGCCCATTACCTTCACTGCAGCTTAGTTATGCTAGTAATAGTATCTTGCTATTTGAGTACTGGGTACTTCATAATACTGGGGAAAAGGTTATACTTACAAATCAAAATAAGTTGTTTGGATATTGCGGTATCAATAACAGTGCACTAAACTGTATACTGATGGTGGTACGACGAGAAATATTTCATGCCAAATTACAAAATCAATTACCTTCATTTGAGAAAATTATATTAGCTGTAAAATGTTATTACGAAATGGAAAAATACATATACCAAACGAATTTCAAAGAAAAGAAATTACTGAAGAAATGGTTTCTATTCAGAAAATGTTTTGAGAGTGTTGGCAGCGTGACAACATGAAATGATCAATTTATTATGTATTGTTTTATATCATATATGTATTGAAAAAGTCATGTTATTTTTCTCTGCCCTCAAGCTTGGGCCGTGATGTTCATTGATGTTCATTGTTATGCCATTGTTTACTCATTCTGTTGCAAGATCCTGATTACGAAAATATATGATTATTTGTATTTATTGAATTTGTTTTTTGTAAATAAAGAACCCTGTGGAAGGGGAAAAAAAAAAAAAAAAAAAAAAAAAAAAAAAAAAAAAATCTTGCTATTTATCATCTAAAATCAAAGAAATCTGATGAAAAGTTTTTAAGGGCTTACCAAAACTGTACATGACCTTTAAAGTGAATTGGTAACTTTGCAGAGGCTTGATAAAATCTGAGCTGCCTGGCCCAACATGCTATCAGTGTATGTAATATGGTGTAAAAATGAAGCCCAGGAAAAAAAAAAGCACTTCAACCTTATCAAGTGCTTCGCAAAAGTAAACATATACAAGTGACCGGAAATGCCAGACTGATTTCCCCCATAGACTGCAGCATTAGTCTAAAGCGTATCCCTGTATGGTTTCTTAAATGGCAGTATTCAGTCATATAGATATATCTTAATAAGAACATTGTATATTTGAAAACCTTTCTATGCCTGGCTATTTATTTATCCTTCTGAACATCATTATAAAAGACAGATACCAAAATTCAACAATTCATTAAATCAAGCCTCCACAAAGTTACCGATTCCCTTTAAATCTCACAACTGATATGAATGAAAAAGCAAATACTTTTAGGATTTCTGCTGACTTTGAATGATTTATGTATTAAAAATAAATGTAAATATAAAGAGCTCAAAGAAGAGATTTGCAAGCACTATCCAATGGGTCTTTTCTATTTCTTGCATTAATTTGTCCCTTTCTCTCTTTTTTTGTCTCATGCTGCTATATTTCTGTATGATATTTTAAGTATGAAATTTCATTTTTTTCATTTTGTCAACTACAAGTACTCAGTAAAAGGATTTAAAGATTAGATGGAAAAAAAAAATGAAAATTACAAATACCACCTACCAAATTCAAGAAATAAGGATAAAGGGTATGAAGTAATAAAAGCGAAAGATTAATTTCTACCCTGCTGAGAAGAAAAAAATGTTCAAACATAGATCAATGACACTGGAACTGCCATTTCACAAAATTTATGGCAACCCCAATTTGTTCCCGTCTATAAATCTCTCAGATTCGATATATCAATTATTGGGTTCCATCTTGACTGTAGTTGAACTTTTGAACTAAAATACGCCATTATCGAAATTGTTCTAGTCATGTGATCTAGATGAGAGGACAAAGTTCATATTGAGAATAAATTGGATGATCACATTACATAGGTATGAAGAAAGATGGTTCATTGAATTGCTATATATTATAAAAATGGAAGGGGAATGAGGTAGGACATAATATATCTGAAAATGAAAAGAAAAGAGATTTAGCTAAGACCTGAGATTTCCAAAGAGATTGTCAGCACTATTCTACAAAAGCCCCAACAATCTAGTGGAAAATAATTGGCATATATCTAAGCAAAGATATGACAATCTACAAGATATAGAGTTTTACCCCATGAACTTGAGGTAAATGCATGTCATATGAGTATTCCCCCAAAATATAAAAACACATGAAATTTCTTTGCATTTTCTTAACGGTTGATGTTTGTTTTCAGACCACAAGTGTGTAAGAAAATCTTTACTTATAAACAGAAGGTTGAGTTCTGGGAAAGGTAGAAAGTAATTTGTGAGCTTTCTCATTCTTTTTATGTTAGTCTGGAAGATTATCATAGCAGAAATGTCCCCTGAAAAGGATTGCTCTTCAAATGCCCTCACATTCAAAATATGACAAGAAACAGCTGCAATGTTTGGGCCGAAGATTTGAGTGTAGTCCCATATACACATTTCTGTGTGCAGTGTATGTGACTCTCAGCAGGATTGAGTCAATTTCTTATCATTTGATTCCAAAACCCTACAGCATACACCAATTCTTATGTGCTATATAATCAACCTTTCCCAATTGAGACAATTTCTTCCCAATTCAATCTCATGACCAGAACTCAACTTTATCTTTAAATTGTATAGCAAGCAGATTCTTTTTTATTCCTTTTCAGTAAAAAGCACGTAAAAAATTTCCCAAATATGAAATGGTGTAAACACCAATGAATGGTATAAGGAAGCATCTTTTTCCAGTTTCTCATTAATATAAATCCTTAAGAGATTGAGAAATCCAGTGTTTTTGAGTATGACTTTGAGATTTCTCAGTGGTTTTGTGAACTCACAAACTAGCAAACCAGTGACAAGTCATTGATAAATCATTTCATAACTACAATTATTTTGTAGTTATGAAATGATGCCAAAATTCTTAATGGTGATTGGTCTTAACCACTGATTTACTATGGGAAACCAAGAGGTTTAAAAATTATTAGTACCAAAAAGAGTCAAAATAAGGCAAAAGAATTGGGAACAAATCTTTATGTTGACCAAATTTCTTAAAAACAAAGAAAAAAAAATCTTTTTTGATCCCCTTTCTTTATATTGCCTTTTTTCAAACCCATAATAATCGAGTAGTTCAAAGAATGGTTTAGGTTTACTACAAGTGTGTCACATCATGGATCTCTATAGCACTACTTTACTGTGATTCCATATCTACACCTGATTTGAGTAGTTCAAAGAATGGTTTAGGTTTACAAGTGTGCCACATCATGGATCACTGAGGCACTATGTTAACTTCACAGTGATTCCATATCTACATCTGATTTAAGGTGTTGCACATTTGTCACTGGTTTTGAAAACTAATGTTATCTCCTGTAGTTAAGGTTATGAGCTATCGTCAGTTTGCAAAACCAGCAACATTTCTTTCGGGGGGGGGGGGGGGAATTTAAAGGTAGAACTCCTAACATTGAGCATTGAGTGATAATATGCCAAGTTCATTAAAAAGTACTATGAGAAACCAAGAAAATTTTAATAAAAAAATAAGCAAATACCTGGTACACATTTATGGATCTGACACCATATTACATCAGGTAATTCTAGCAATATTCTTCTTTACACTGTGCAAATTTGCAATGGGTAAAATCATGTACAATCATGAGTTATCAAAGATCAAAAGTGGTAAATGTTTTTTATTTATCTATTATTTTTTGAAAACCAAATACATCAATGTACATCGAGATTTAACCGATAAGCTATCTATTCATGCAAACAATAACCTCATTTGGCTGACCTATCAAATATATTTCTACTTATTTTAAGCTATTCATACAATTATGAAATAATGCAATTATATCTTTTAATGGTCCACAATTAATTGATGAAACTTTTTACAGCACACTGCCCTCGAAAAGAGATTATTCTTATGAATACAATACCGGGGCTGCTTACAAAATTCTTGCTAAGAGTGATTACCAAGCTTGACCAATTCTCTACAGGGGCGGATACGCTTGCTTATGGACCATGTAAATATGCTCTAATTACATCCTATAAAATTTGTTTCCAGGTACAATTTATCTTACTTCACATCTCAACTCAAAATCAATTAATAACTGAAACTGGGTACTATGTAAATAAATATAGCAGAATATCATATCTATTCAGCAGCTGCAGTCTATTCATATTCACTTTATGCTCCACTTGAAATTCTTTATAAAATGTCTTTAGGGCTCTGCATTTTTCAAAGTCTAATCTGAAAGACTTTGAAGAAAGCAAAACTTAAAAGAAGCAATACACGGTGAAATACCTCATATCTATTCTGTAGCTGCAATCTATGGCATTTACTTCACATTCCATCTAATATTTGTTATAAAATGTTCAGTACTTTTCATTATCTGAAAGACTTTGAAGAAACAAAACTACTAAGAAATATAGTTTCTATCAATGAACATAAATCCTTTTCCAGATATAACCTTCCCAAGATATAACATTCCCATATCTATGTCTGTCAACAAACTTGAATCCTGACCATTCATCACAGATAAGAAACGTGAGTGGTTAATCTGAGGCTCAGCGTTGTCTTTTTTGTTAATAGATAATCAATCTTCATCAAGATTTATTAAAAGCTTATCATTGTCCTAAATAAGAAAGGAAGCAATTACGGGTTGGCGTCCATGATTAGCCCTCTTCTCAGTCCCTCTTATGTGAAGCATGACCTAAAAACTGACGGTGCTTTTTTGCCTTAGCCCCATGTACGCGTTTATGAGTGTGTGCTGGTTTTATCTCTAGCCTTGACCCAATAGCTATATTCACTCTATTGAGTGAAGATCCAGGAAAGAGAGAAAGGCGAATACACGGACATCCGTAAATAATGCCACTTGACAATAATGGCATAAATTTTTTGAACGATCACTACATTTGCACATTTCTGATTGGCAGGATCTCTAGTTGAATACCCAAGAGACTGTTTGTTTGACAGGAATAAACAAAAATGAGTCTGACACGTTTCAAACAATGGCAGCCAGGATGAATGCCCTTGGCCATTCACAGTCAACATGGAACACAGAAAAATGTCCTTTTTCCAGGAATGAGATTTACTTTAACAAGTGTCAGCATGCATACATTCGTGTACATGAAAGAAGGAAGAGGATTGGGACAAACTTCAAAATTCTTGACAGGTACAATCCTAAAGCAGAGGTAGCCCTTCCATATCATTCACCAATTCCTTCCATGCTACATTCTCTTTGCTCCATTAAAGCATTGATGGACAGCAAAACTGGAACAGGATTCACAATTTAGATTAATCTTATTTTGCCCCCTTTCAAGAGTAATCACCCTCCACTCACTGTTTGCCCCCCTTTTCAGACCCCCTCCTCTTAGACAAATTAGTTCAAGTGTCCCTTGTATTCCTAGGGAAAGGGGCAAGGAATTGAGCACACCCTATCTATTCTGTATACTTGTTTGTGGTCAGTCTAGGGTAACAAACTTAACCCCCCCTAGACCAAACACAACAGACCTCATAATAAACCAGGACCCTGACAAACAGAATCCTAGACCAAACACAAAAGACCTCAGGAGCATGACAAATAAGATCCTAGACCATGAACAGGTCTCAAGAGTGGCAGGAAAATAGGGACCAATCATAAAATCCCATATTCAGACATTCCCCCTGAGTGCGAAATCAATCCCTGTCCTTTAATTGGGCCTCAAAAATAAAAGATTTGTGAGATGGCTACTTTCCTACATGTTGTATTTTTCAGCTCATATTCACAGAAGAGGGAATGTATTCACCTCTAATCTGAACATTAATCATTAACAATAAAGATCTGACAAAATAAATCACTATATCATAAATCATGAACATGGACCTATATGACCAGCCAAATACATGTCTCTATACATATAGTTTTGAAAGTGATGTTAAGACAGATTGTACAATCAATTTAAAAAATGGTCTATGCTTTATATACTCTGACACTTCTTTCTTTCATCCAGGACCACTATATACAATACAACTTTCTTTTCTTATTTACAAACAGGCTGATAGATCAAGAAGATGAAATGCACCATTTGCTCCTTTCCAATTTTAACTTGTTCCTGAGAAGACAGAGAGAGAGAGAGAGAGAGAGAGAGAGAGAAAGAAAAAAAGAGCAAGAGAAAGAGAGAGAGAGAGAGAGAGAGAGAGAGAGAGAAAGAGAGAGAGAAAGAGAAAGGGATCTAAGGAGAGGGAGGGATAAAAAGGGAAAACAGTAATATGATGAACGAATAGAAAGAGAAAAAGGTGTTAAAGAGAATTGCACCTTGCCTGTCTTGAATGCTACTCTTATTTTTGTTTGACATCTTCCCTCAGACCAGGGGGCTGGGTCTATATACATAGTATGTGGGTAAGCATGGCGTATCTGCACTGCAAATCAAATAGTCCAGTCAATTATTTGCAAAACACATCTTGAAAGAAGTTTGAAGATAAAAGAGAGTGAGAGTAAGAGAGAAAGAGAGACAGAGACAGAGAAAGAGGGAAAGAATGAGGCGTGAAAATGCTTAACGAATTTTGGGAATCCTTACTCGGTAATCTCTACAGGTTGCAGTTGAATGGTTTCAGGGAAATTTTACATGCATTGCGCAATACCTTTTACACATACTCAATGACATAGGGGATGGACTGAAGAGGAGATAACAATGTCCATCTTCAATATGCAAGGTGTTTGATGGATTTGTTTTCAAAAGCAAATACCATCAAAATAATACATTTAGGAAAGCGTGAAAATTCATGCAATACTACGAATTCAGTGAGTAGACACTAAAATGACACGAGAGATAAGATTTATCAAGCTACCAATAGTGTGCTGAGAATTTGATATCTTATATAAAGTTTGCTTTACAGAGAGTTCCGCAACATAGTGGCACATGCCTGTGATGTGAAAGGTAATAACAAGAGAGGTTAAAATAATAGACATGATTGAAGTTCAGTTCTTTATAACAATGGTCACTACTCAGTAAGGTGTTGGAATGCTGGAAGCGTGCAGAGCTGTGACACACGTGGGCTGGGTCTGTACTTTAAAAAACACAGCCCTTCTTTTCATCTATTCTTTTGATCCTCGTCTGTCCTTTTCATCTATTCTTCTGTTCTTCGTCTGTTAAAGAAAAAAGGTCCTGTTTGGAAAAGAAAACATGAGCCTGTGAAGCGCTGCTTAGATCACACTGCCTAGTTGTCACGTGGTAATAGTAGGTGTTGGGTGACTGTTGAGATAGCAGCTCTGTGCTGAATGGACGAAAGTTCACTTCTTTTTATTTCGACTGAAAGCCAGACCAAAACATTGTTCGACATGGTTTAGATGTTGTTGTACTGGAAGGAGAGCTGGCTGACTCATCTCTTCAGATAATTATACTTCAAAGGTGACAATGGGAAATAAGAGAAATTTTACTGGACTATCTTGGAGATGAGGTGTCTGGACAAGACAAGACATACAGATGTACTCCACAAGGGGTCCGCTCGCTATTCATAAGAACTGCTATTCATAGAAAACCGCTATTCATTTAACATGCATTATGAATAACGGTCCTTATACTTCAAAGTATTTTGGCCTAGGATCTAGGACACATACTTCACCTTTGGTTAGGGAACTCCACTGGTTACCTCTACACCAACACATTCTTTTTAAACTTTCTTTGTACGTCTTCAAAATTCTATGTCATTGGCACCTGAATATCTTAATATCACACTCAAAATATATACACCATCTCGCAATCTTTGCCTAGCAACTGACAAAATAATGTAAGCTCATTACTCCTACATCCAAACTCTCATCAACTATGAATAGTTATGAATAGTGGTCCTTATGAATGGATTTCCTTATGAATAGCGAGGTAATTTGTCTATGGTTTGCATGCTATTCAGAAGGACCGCTATTCGTACAAAACCGCTATTCATTTAGTCACGCATTATGGATAGCAGTCCTTATGAATAAGTGGTCCTTATGAATGGATGTCCTTATGAATAGCGAGGTAATTTGTCTATGGTTGGCTCGCTATTCAGAAGGACAGTTATTCGTACAAAACCGCTATCCATTAGTCACGCGTTATGGATAGCGGTCCTTATGGATAAGTGGTCCTTATGAATGGATGTCCTTATGAATAGCGAGGTAATTTGTCTATGGTTTGCTCGCTATTCAGAAGGACAGCTATTCATACAAAACCGCTATTCATTTAGTCACGCGTTACGGATAGCGGTCCTTATGAATAAGTGGTCCTTATGAATGGATGTCCTTATGAATAGCGAGGGAATTTGTCTATGGTTTGCTCGCTATTCAGAAGGACAGCTATTCGTACAAAACCGCTTTCATTTAGTCACGCGTTATGGATAGCGGTCCTTATGAATAAGTGGTCCTTATGAATGAATGTCCTTATGAATAGCGAGGTAATTGTCTATGGTTTGCTCGCTATTCAGAAGGACAGCTATTCGTACAAAACCGCTATCCATTTACACGCGTTATGGATAGTGGTCCTTATGAATAAGTGGTCCTTATGAATGGATGTCCTTATGATTACCCCCTCCACAAATCTCCTCTCACTACCACCTTCCCCTCTATGATGGAATTAATCCTTTTTCACAGCCATGTTTTAAATCGATGTGAAGACGTGTCACCATGCTGTCAGAGCTTTAATTGTTTCCCAATTAGATTATTGTAATAGCCTCTATCCAGTTTTATCTTCCAAAGATAGGAGGAAGCTTGAAACTGTCCAGAATCGAGCCACTAGACTTATTTTGGCCTAGGATCTAGGACACATACTTCACCTTTGGTTAGGGAACTCCACTGGTTACCTCTACACCAACACATTCGTTTTAAACTTTCTTTGTACATCTTCAAAATTCTATGTCATTGGCACCTGAATATTTTAATATCACACTCAAAATATATACACTATCTCGCAATCTTTACCTAACAACTGACAAATGTAAGCTCATTATTACTAAATCCAAACTCTCATCAACTGAAAAACATTTTTTCAGTGGCGCATCAAAAACATGGAACAACATTCCACTCTGCATCAGAGAAATAACCTGTCTGGTCACTTTCAAAAGATCCCTCAAAACATATCTCTTTCCCAAGATATGTTCTAATGTAATCTCTTCCTTTTTTATTAGTTCTGTCTTTTTTCTGTTGTCTTTTCTTTTAAAATCTAAAGCGCTATGGTACTTTCTGTTTTTAGCACTCCTAAATATTCAATATTATTACTATTATTATCTTAATCCTCTCATCATATCAAACCATATCACATTTACTAGGGATGTCACAGAAGTATTACTCAGATCTTATCAATGAATAATATGGATAATAATGCGGAGGAATTGTAGAATGACATCTCTTCATTATCACCCAACAAGATCCTTGTTTTGGTTTCCATATGCACTCCACTTTTTACTTGTTGGTTCTTACCCTCTTTCTCTGTATCATCTTGTCCTATGTGGAGGTTTAAACTGCAAGACAACCTGAGAATACAAAGAATACTTAACCCTTTTGAGACAACTGACCACATTTAGTGGTTTGGTGCAATGACTTTTGATTCAGAGATCTAAAAATATACTAGGTGCATGTTCATTTTTTTTCTTGCATGACCATATTGCGTTTGATGCCAGGAATTTTAAAAGTGAGGAAAAACTTTGAAATCCTTAAATTGGCAACACATTGAGAGGTTCAAAATCATTGTTTTTTTTATCAAAATTGGCAATTTTTTCTACTTTTCGACACAATTCGTAACCATGTATATTGTTTTCAAAGACATTACACCTTATTAGAACCATGTAGCACTGAAAGAAAAATATTATTGTTGCCAATTTGAAGAACAAAATGTGATCAATTTTCCCATTAAATAATTCCTGTCCTGAAAGGGTACACTGCAATGGGGGATTACAACAAAATATAAAAACTTCTCAGGACACTGGGATAACGATATAGATGTAATAGGATGTTAAATCAACAAGAATGCCTTAAGAAGTTAAGACATCTTAACAATTTCTACAAACCTCATTGAGATTAAGGAAAGCTTGAATTTAGAAAGCCCTATCCTATAAGTGGCCTACTTTATATACATTGTGATGGTGTAGAATAGAATAGTCCCGAGAGCCCTGCTACAATGTATTAACTGGAAATATATTGAATAAAGATACTGTATTGATGAATGTACAGTGGTGAATAGAATGATAAATGACATGAGATAATAAGATGGGAAGTGGTAGATTTTGGCAAACATTATTGTGCTTCATTCATTCTCCTCATCTAATCATAAATGTAGGGAAAACATGCAAGGCTTTTTTTTTTAAATTCTGGGTCAGCTTTGCTTTTAGTTCTTGTAAAAACTGAATATCTGGCTCACATCATTCTTTATCAAACTTATGATAATCTGTACCACGTAGTATTCTCTATTTTCTGGATGAAATTCTCAAAATATCGGTACTACTTAATTGGCAGATTTCAGGATTAGTAAGAGAGTGTATGAAATGAAAGTACATGTAGCACTCTCTTTAGTCCTTATGCCTCCTTACACAAACTCAAACCAGGTAAAACTCCCGTCTCCCTTCTTAAACCAAGGATTTTAGCGTAGCTACGTTAGCCTCTTACCTCTTATGTGATAATTCAGTTACTGACTGATGAACACAGATTACTGTAATCCTTTCTGCCTATTTTTCACATGTAAGTGACCATGGCCATGTCATTGTTAACACACCACAGAAGTATGTTATTCAAGTCAGCTGGCAACAAATAAGAGTCATCTGTCGGTATAAGCTTATCTAAAAACTTCACAGTTATGGCAGTACAAAACAGCACGAAGGAAGACAAACTCTTTTCCGAGAAAACTGAACAAGATACTCCCAGAAAGAAAGAGTGAATAGAAGAGATTGGTAGTGAATGAAATAAAAAAATAAAGATACATTGATAGGCATTGATTAACTTTGCCCAGGATTGAAAAAAAAAAATCACTGTTCCAGCTAATGCTGTAATCATAATTGCAAACCTTTAGCTCAGACAGGAATCGCCTGAGTTTTATAAGCTGATCGGTCGTTTATATATCAAGATATTTACGATTGAACATTGATGTCGGGATAGAGTACCACCGAACCCTAAAGAACTCTTACGGTTGGCATACCTCGCTCTATCACAGAATACCGTACGGGCTGGAAACCCGCTCTGAAATCGCCAAGCGCTGGTGCTTGGTTTTTGTGACTGCAGCGCAGCGAAGAAGCCGAGCAACTTGCGCTAGCGACTGATCGCGATTTTCTCTTTTTTAGGATAGTAAACGGGTTCCATTTTCTCTCATACTTTCACATATCCTTAATTATATATGTAGTTAGAGGACTGCACACAATTCACTGGCATTTGAGCTGATTTTACAATTTTTCACAAAGTTAATCAATCACTTTAACCCGTTACCTTCGGGAACCCAGTGGTCCCTGTATAAAGTCTACAGGAGTGAGAGAATTCAGCAGTCAATGGGTTAAAGGATGAAAGACAGGGAGAAAAGAAGAAAGAGAGGTTAATAGGGAGTAGGGGAGTAGGGGAGCAGGGGAGTGGTAATGTTCAGTCAATGGAGGGACAACCAACCTGACAATTACATGTATACAAACTATAAACAGAAGAGTTGATCCATGAATAACAAATTGGTTTATAAATTAAAAATGATTAATGACTACAAGAAAAGCAAACACCATATGAGAAGGTCTAGCATATTGCAGTTTTGATTCTGCGCTGTAGTGAATGAGTTCAGATCTGGGGAAGACAACATATACTGTAAACCCAGAGACTTTGGCGAATTGTTCTTGACAGCCAAGTTTGCAGCAAGAAACTTTTGCAAATTGAAATAATTTTACGTTGCTTCAATTGTGATTTGATTATTTCGTGGCATGAAACTTTCATGAATCTTGACCAATTGCGAAATTCGCGAAAGTTTCATGCATGTGAAAATTTCTGGCTTTACAATAATATCTTAAGGTGATCTGAAATTTGCTCTAGCAACCTTTGTTCCAGGCTGTATTTTGTCAAAGATTAGGGTTAGGGTTAAGGTTATGATTCGGTTTAAGGTTATGATTCGGTTTAAGGTTAGGTTTAGGTTATAGGGTTGGGAGTTGGTTAATGTTACACTGAAAGCAGAGTAATCATGACTGTCACCAGAGCATGTGTGTACAGCCAATCTCATACACACCAAGCAAAGCTTGTACATGTGAAAACCTGACTAAGATCTAGAGCGTCTTATTACTCTCTGATCTGAGACCCTTTTCAAATGAAGGATTACACCTTTGCCTGGGGAGAAGAAAGGAAGTGATTCTCATTAATCATACAGTGCAGAAAAGGACTGGGGAAAAAACTTATCCTCTTCAAAATAGTTCTTCAAACTCTGAGAGCTGGCTGAAGGGGCAGGTAATTTGCATCTAACGGACCTTGTTTACTTCAAACACAAAAGTCTACAACATGCCCTAGTCTGAAAGGACCTATTGTTGTTCTACTAAAAGGCCTAGTTTCTTCTATGCCTCCAAGGGGACCATAGACAAGGATATTAGCTTGATGGGGATGCTGGCTTTTCTTCACTGTTTATCTCTCTTTAGAGAAGTAGAGAAAAAAAGAAGATTTGGCTCATTATTGTGGAAATGTGATTTTCTGGGGAAATTCCTGCACAATACTTGAGAAGTCTTGTACACATTGAAGAGATCGATGGGGAAAACACAGAGTAGAGAGAAAAGAAAAGGAATGGAGAGAATAACAGAGATGGAGCAAGAGAGAGAGATTGTGAATTAATGTAATTTGGTACTCTGTGAATGCCTCACTCAGAGGAAGAAAATAGATGTGTGTAATTATGCAGGAGAATAGAAGAATGCACGTGATGAAATTTTAGAAGAAAACTCATCAAAAGAAAAAGAATAGAGAGGAAAAAAGGAAAATAATAATGAGAGAGATTGTGAAATACTGTGAAACCACCCCACTCTCTGAATGTGATGTGACAGATTCCTCAATATACTGGCAGATTATCAAAGATTCTTGGAAAGGGGGGGGGGGGGGTATGGGGGAGTGGGGTACACAGCCCAACAAGCCCCATACTTTGCACACAAGCTATATCTGTATCAAAACTTATTGCTTTCAATTCTATATTCTGTACAAATTATGTTGTATTTTATTATGTTTGCTTCATGAATAACCTATAATTGATGAATAAGCAAAATAATTCAGTTATTGTGAAACTTTGAAACATCTTAGTGCAAATCCTTGAGCAGTTCAATGATTGAAAATGTGACTGGTATATTTATACATCTGAAATTAACTATGAAAACTCTTACCTATATGAAAACTTGAAGAGAATATAGCCTTACTTAACAGCTTTTCAGGCAATATTGTTTACATAAGATTAAATATTTCAAAAATTTGGTGCTGATACAAAACGAAAATGACAATTGCCAATCCTGTATCACAATAGGATCTTACACATGCAGACTAAGTGTGACAGAACAGACTGAAGTATGTCTTAAAATAGAAATGCACAGACATTAAACCAGTCTCTGTGAGAGGGACTGTCAACATGACAGGTAAAGAAAAGAAAAAACACAAGTCACAAAAACAAATAGTATGCTATTTGCACCATTCTCTTCAAAGGATTGCGGTCTCTAAACAGATCTCCTCCCACAAACCATTCCAAGAAAAAAAACAAAACAAAGCAAAACAAAACAAACATCTTTAACCCCCCCCCCCCCCGTCTGTTTTCAGATGTAGTTTAAATGCAGTAAAAAAAGGGGCTACTCAAATCAGCTGTCCTTGATTATTCATTACAATTAAAAACAATTTCACAGGAATGGGGCATGTGTGAATATACCTCAGAAGACTTGTTAAAAAGACTTGCTAATATTCAAAGTAGCCCATGAGGGGTTTTAATTGGGGGTAATTGCTTAGTATAACACTGAACCAGTCATATACAGTTTCTCCACTTTTTGAACTAATCAATTTTTCCTTTTTTGTATAACTGGAAAAGCAACAATTTTCTGGAATGAAGAAAAGTGGATATTGAATGAAAAACTATATTCAGAAGAACATAAGAACAAACACATTTTCTGCATATATATCTATATATACAAGTGTAAGGATATATATATATATATATATATATATATATATATATATATATATATATATATATATATATATATATATATATATATATATATATATATATATATATATATATATATATTTATTATTCATATGAATGAAAAATTAGGTAGGATATAATATTGTCTGCTGAGAGCAAGAGGGGTGCTAACTTATTGAAAGATGTCAATAAATGCCCTTACAGCTATCAGATGATGATATGAACCTATCAGTTTTAACGACTTCGTAACTTACAAACAGCAACACTCAAAAGAAACAAAAATAATATACCTCACATAACTAATATTACATGTTCCTGTAAAGATAGGCATAACCCTGTTTTGCCCTATGATGTCATACATGAATGAGTAGTCAGAGAGACAGAGAAAGAGGTGAGAGAGATAGAGAGAGAGAGAGAGAGAGAAGGGGGGGGGGGGGTAAATGAGAAAGAACAGGCATTTCTTCTTACTCAAACATGATACACTGTTTAAACTAGATCAATTAATACAAACATACTCTATTTTGTCCTCAAACAAGGTCTTCCTTTTCTGATTATTATATCCCATTATTTTCCCTGCCAAAAAGTCAGAAGAGTAGTAGAGCAAAGCAATTTTTCAATCTTTGTATTTCATTAACTTCACAACCAGTTTGCAGGTTGGAATAGCCTTATCTCCACCAAAGTCAAATAGGCAATGCGAGGTGTCAATATTTGGTTCCCTTCTATTCAGGAATAATAATGAAAATTTCAAGTTCTTTGCAGATCAGACAGACCAAAAATGAAAAGGGAAAGAAGTCAGGTTGAATCAGAAATTAGATCACTGACATTAGACAAATTTTAAGAGCCAGATACTGATAAACAAAGATTCCAGTTTAACCCTTCAACAAAATTTACACAGGTTTAGCTGAGCAAGGTTTCATAGATGATTACACATCAATGCTCTGATTACACTGCTAATTTACAAAATTATTTCTATGTTTGAAAGTTTTGGCAAGGAAAGATAATTACTAAAAGGGAAAATTTGACCTTGGGAAGGGATAATAGGTGATTTCACACTTAGTGTTGGTTTTCAAGTTGGTGTTTAGAGGCGAAAATTCTATTAAAATGGAGCCCAAACACTGCCGTTCAGACTGAGGAGCCGAGTACTGCTAATCATATAATACAAATGCTTACTCAGATTTGATATCAGTCATAAAGTAATGAGCTGATAATGTTCTAGACTTTATACAAACACACATTCATATCACGCTCCGTGTTTTACAGACTACAGGCTTGAATAGATAAGATAACAGTATTGTTTATTAAAGTACTGTGTTTTCATGTGACCTGCATGTGAACAATATATATTATTGTGCCAGCTAAAACAAACAATGTTCCACATTTCATGAACTCATGAAGATTGACTTATACTAGGTGTTTAAAAAGAACAGTGGACACTCTTGATCGTTAATGACTCAAAAATTATACATCGTATCAGACTGAGGTTTTTACATTGTAAAGTTGAAGGATGTAAAATTTATTGGGACTAAGTTTCATGACATTTCTCTGAATATTTTTCTTAAAATATTGCTCTGAATATTTAATTACATTTTTTAGTTTTTCAAAATTCAAGGCCACAAAATTTGTGTGTATCTGTAATTAATTCAAAATATAACAACTGCCATTGTGCATTGCAGCTGTAATTCCAGAACACCTATTTGATCCAGTCATGAATCATTAATGACACTGGACAGCACAAGGTGGGCAGAAATAACAGCTGCAACACACAATGGCAATTGCTGTGTTCTCAATTAATCACTGATACACCAGATTTTGTGGCCCTGATTTTTCAAAAAGTGAAAAATTTAATTAAATACTCGGAGCAATATATTAAGAAAAGTATTCAGAGAAATGTAATAAACTTGCTTCCAATAAATTTTACATCCTTCAACTTTACAATGTAAAAAGCTCAGTCTGATATGAGGTATAAGTTTTGAGTTATTAATGATTAAAAGTGTCCACTGTTTTTTCAAACACCTACATGTAGTAGTATTTAACTGCTTGTTTGGATTTACTTCAAATTACGACCTCAATAAAGTCCTTCTGGCACAGTAAATGTTCTTAATATAACTTAATATTGATCCAAAGTGTTGGAGAGCTTTCAGTCTCAAAATCTCAAAGTCAAACCAAAAAAGGGGTGAATGACATATTTCATACTCTTTTTAAAATACTCTTCAACATATTGACATGGTATAAAAAGTGGTTGAATTGGTTATCAATTTGGTTTTAAGATGTAAGAAAAAAAATCCCTAAAAGTTTAAAGCAAATATGATCACTGCCTAGTAAAGAAAAAAAATGTGTTTGTTTTCAAGAATAAGAATTAAATTTGCACAATGCAGTAAACAAATACCACTTAAATCATAGACACCATCAATAAATCTAGAGAAGTAATTTAAAAGGAATTCCATACAATTCATCACCACTAATGCATTCTTGCTTCCCATAGCCTTTTTGAAACTGATCGTGCAATGATTGTGCAACATGTATTTTAAAAAAGTTAAACAGTACCTTTAACACAAGCCGTATATTATTATCCTTGATGCAAACATCATAAAAACGGAGGATTTGTGCTTTATCATGATTTCAAACTATGCTATTACTACCTTGTTAAATATGTGAAATGAATAAATAAGACATAAATGCTTGGTAGTCTGTTTTCCCCCTTTAAACAAACACTTTACTTTACAAAACGAAAGAATTGTGCTTCATCATCATTTCAAAGGATGCTTGACCTCTTCTACATGACTAAAGATATAAAAACAAAAGAATTAGCATAGATACTTTTAATTTTTTTCTCATATGTGTACTTTACTTTTATTACATTTGCAGTCAGAAATATAAACATAAGCACATTTACAACATAGCTTCATGGGGTTACATCAGATATGTACACAGCTATGATACTGAATACATATCAGATTTCAGTTTGTTCTTGACATTATGGGATAAATCCCTAAAAAATAAATACTGCAGCCAAACCAAGCAATTTCTAAAACATTAGGTACTTCTGCTAGTCTGGGATAATTGCAATGTGGGCATAAGCAGCGTGAAAGAGATTTACAACTATTCACTGATATTTACTGATATCAATGCTAAGAGGAGCAAAAGTTAGCATGCAAAGCTTTATGAATAAGGAGGTACACCATGATTTTTGAGATGATTTCAAACTCTGCATCTGGAAGAGTATCTGTAAACCACTGGAAGATTTAATGGGGCACAACCAGCCCCTGCTCCCTTTTTTTTTGGGGGGGGGGGGGGGGCTTGTCAGATGTTTTTGTGCCCACCCTTTTACAGAATCCTGAATCCATCCATGCTCTAATATTTTTTATAATTAAATCATGATCAAGAGGGTATGGAAACATCAAGTAAAACCCTAGTACATTTTCAGAAGCCTTACAATGCTGCAAATCATAATCTTTACAAGATAAGGCCCATATCTGTGTATGGGAATGCAAGGGTTAACACTGAACTGCAATTCAGTAAACTCATTTAAAAGCCATGGTCTTTATATGATCGCATCCTTGATTGGTAACAAAACATTGAAATGGAATAAAATTTAACTTGATTTCCTAAAATTAACAATTACATCCTGACTGAGTAAGCATGCATCATGTACATGGACAAAAAACAAACACAATTTAGAAAAAATCAAAACAAAGTTTCAAACAGCAGGGGGTGCAAATAGAATTTAGTGGGAGCCAGCAAAAAAATCCATAAATATGGACAATTTTGACATAATGCTTTTTCTGGCTGAATGGTGCATGATCGTTCATCCTTATCTGGGTCAAGTAGTGTGTATTTCATTGTTTGTATTGTCTTTCACAATTTTTTTTTTGTTTTTTTTGTTGGATTGTATTCACAGCAAATACAGGAAACTCCCCCTAAGCTTAGTCTATGTACAAGTCTCTACCAGAGATTCTTCTTGCCAATAACATGCCTCTTCTACTTACTGTAACCAGCAACTTTACGACATGAAACTTGGGCGGATTGTTTCAGCAAAAAGACTTCCTAGAATTGCAAATAGTGTTGTGATTCAATCATTTTGCATTATGAAACTTTGCAAATCTGAACCATGTATATTCACAAAATTTTACACACACAATTTTTTTTGTTTAACAGTATTAAAGGAGGCTCAGTGGTAGAGCAGTGGTCTCATAACTGGGGAGGACCCGGGTTTGAAACCAAGTGGATGCGCTAGTGCTCTTTGGTAAGGCAATAATTCTCAATACCAAGTCCCTCGGAGGGACTTTTAGCTGTCGGTCCCCTGGTTGCTTAGGGTGCGTTTATGCTTACTTTTGAAGGCAGAATGAGGGTTTTGAATTGCTCATCGTAAACGCAGTTCCACAGGGTACTGTTTATGCTTCCCTTCTCCAGGCGAATTCAGGCTCTGCAGCTGGATTGGCAAACCTGCACTGCCGATGCTACGTTGACCCTGGGAGGGCAGGTGAAGTTGGGGCACGCGCTTTTTGAAACTGTTCTGCCACTTTGTCATATATGGGTTTGTTTCTCGTCAACCCATTCAATTCATCTTGTATTTCGGGTTCAGACCAAGCGAGGAGAAGGGCCCTAATTCCTCTTTGCTATAGTTTGAGCCCTTGACACTCATTTCAACACAATGATATAAATATGGAAGAAGTACTAGTATTATTTAGAAAACTGTTAGATCTTGCTCGGATGACGATGTCTATATGCACATGCCTTGAGAAAAAAACAAGCACTGTATAATATTGTACACCGCTAGCGGTGCGCGGATTTTCACGTGAACCGGAAACACGTTTATTATGACGTCACTTAAACGCGTTTACAAATGATCGTGCGTTTATGCTTCCCCAGAAACCATCTTTTTGGAAAAATGCCGATACAAAACGCACCTTTTTGTGAGTTTACAATCAGCGTTTTAGATCGGCGATTATACGAAAATGAGAAAGGACGCAACCGTGTCTTGAACTAAACGCGTAACAAAAGCCTCATTCTGGCCTGGAAAAGGTGAGCATAAATGCACCCTTACCCGTACTTACAACTACAAGCATAGATATGCTTTCTTAGCAGTCAGGTAAAATAAACCATCACACCAACCTCTGTGAAGATTACATGAGGAAAGCTCTTTAGAGCGTTTCAAATAATGAATCTCCTAAATCTTGTTCCGTTGTCTGTCTTCTGTGAATGATTTCATGTACAGGGCACAGGAAACAATTTCAGTTACATCATAGCCCTTACAAAATCCTATGGCAAATCATGTTCATATCACCTTATATTTTTAGAAATCCTTTCTTACACAAACATCAAGTCTTTACTACATTTAAGGAAGACCACTTGAAAAGGCAAATTTTGTAAGGGATTCATCCCTCACATTTTAAATAGAGTAAATGTTAAATTTCAATGTTCACACAGCTTTGGCTAAGCACAAAAAAGAGAAATTAAAAAAAAAATTTGAAAGTCTGCTAATCTAGTACATTTTAGCGGCATCTTGAAGGGCATAAAAACATTTCCATCAGGGTTTTAGTAGTAGCATGATGAAGGAACAGAAAGAACAAATGAACTAGAGACTAAACCAAAGCCTAATCCTAAGTATCAGGACAAATAAAGACAAACATTGCACACAAATCAAATAAATTCTATTGATATAGCTATGGGTTGTTTAACAGGACTTTAGTCTAGTTATTGACATAACAGATGAGTGTATGCATTCAACATTATCAGTCATACCATTATGACAATTCAGGCAGATCCAAAATAAAAGTATAGGGGTAGTTTGTACTTCTCAATTTGACAGTTTGTTTCAGGCCATTTCTTCATACCACTACTGTAAAAGCCCATTGATTCATTTGTATGGAAAAATAGAGGGATTTGTTTAAATGGCACATTTCTTTAGCAATTACAGACTCATCATAAACTATCTGTCAGATTGCGAGATTATTTTACTCTAATGTATTCCATCATTATCTTAGATGGAAAAAAGAAACATACACTCACCAAAGTCTAATAACTGACTCTTTATTCACCAAGGACTGAAACCCGGAAAGGCCACATTGTTTAGAGTATATTATACATGCACATTGTGTCATAAGTAGACTGTGGCAGTTCTCTGTTTGTTCCATTGGTCGACCACTATATCTTTAATTAAAAACAACAACAAAACAAAAATCAAAACAAAACAAAGGAAAGTAAAACAAATCATAAGAAAGCAAAACAAATGAAATGAAACAAACCCATTTTATATAATTTTAGAAATGTAAACATTGACAATCGAATTGACATAAATGACATAAACTTTAAAGTTAACATCAAGTATTGCATAGCCTTGTTGCAATCAGTATTTCATCATCATATTGTATATTCAATATGCATGATTGCATAACAACATCATCATCATCATCCCACTCATGAGGTAAAGAACCCACTTACATCATAGCCCTCTATAGAGCCTCCCTAAACATTACATCCCCACCATAAATAGAATGTCATACTTCCACAGGTGGCAAAGCTGTCCACCCCTATTTTTTAAAGTGAAAGCTTCCTGAATGCTACTTCACATACATTATTTTTACATAGCTGCACAGATCAAATAGACATACAGAAAGAGAGAGAGAGAGAGATAGAGAGAAAGACAGAGAGATAGAGAGAGAGAGAGAGTATCTGTTCACTTCACTTTTTTGTGTTTACCTTCAATTCAAACATAAAAACTAAAGCAAAAATGCTGAAACGAAATATTGCTTTGAGGGATAGATAGAATGGGAGGAAGAGAAAGAGAGACACAGAGAAGAGGGGAAGGAAGAGGATGAGATATGAGATAGGCGCAAAGGTCAAAGTCGTGAAAGATAAACAAGTATTGAGCAATAATTTCTCTTTCTAGTCTCCCTGTGTGACTATTCCACATCTCTACTTTCCTCATTGAAATATATCTTTCCATACACACTGACTGTAGGTAGCTGCCTTAACCCATCTTTTACCACGGCGTTCAAACTTACATTTCAGTCAAAAAAGGTGGTACTGAATATTAATTTTGAAAGTCCTATTTAGGATAGGATTGTTGTGGATGAAGGTGAACATACTCTTAAAAAACAAATCTTTTTTATATCCAAGCAAATACAAAGATTAACTATCACTTTCGTTTTCATCCTATTTCTATTTCGGCAACAAGTTGTTATTTTCAACAGTCACTGAGATTGTGATACACCTGTCATCTGAATCTGAAGAGCTGAGTTAAGATAGATCATAAATACAATCCATTAGTCATGTATTAGCAATGTTATTGGCTAAAAATCATTCTATTTCTATTAGGCAAGTGCCGAGATGAGAAGAGAAGAGAAGAGAGGGGGAGAGAAAGAAAGAGAGAGAGAGAGAGAGCAAGAGAGAGAGAGAGAGAGACGTACAGGAATGCACCTGTAGAATGAAGTTATATGCCAACTGCACTCATCTATCAAAATCAAACCAGTTTATGTTTTCTCCAAATTTTTTCTCATGCTTTCCTATTCTAGTTGTACGTGCACCTGTCCCATGCTCTAGGAGTTTATGCCTATTGTTGATGTCACGTAGCTTATAGGATATAATAGGCCCCAGGTAGGAGGGCAATTATCATCTTCTCTTTGAATACACCCACTGATCTTACAAAATAGATAGGGCCAGGGGAAAGCCTTACCCCATTCCATCTTCTTTTCCTTCTAATGCATGGGCCACTGAATTGCTAATGTAATGACTGTATTTAGATTCTACGTTATGTGTTATCATGGAAATACATGGCGTAACGAAGTAGACTTCAAAATTCTGAATTCAAACATTCAAAATTTCAGATCAGAAAACATGTAGTGTTGAATTTTCAGAGATATCAAGAGAAGAAGAATTACATACTAAAGTCCAGGATTTTTATTCTTATTTCTATTTTTAGATATACATTACTGTTAAATTTTGAAATATTAATCACTAAAAATACCCCCCTCCCCCACTTCAGTTACATGAGCAATTCACTTATGAATAGTCTATACCTGTATATGATACTGTGAGGTGAAAAGTCTCTCTCTTTCTACAAATCCATGTCCTGTCTCCATGTCTATCTCTCTCTCTCTCTCTCTCTCCCTCTCCCTCATGATTATTTTACTTCTTTTGATTACAGGTTCTAGATTTTGAACACCAGCTAGTGTAATGATCTATAAAGGACCAATGAACCACATCATAAACATATCTAGTCTACTGTCACAGACTCTGGTCTTATCAAAGCCTTTAAAAATTCTTTCACACTGGAGTCCCCATTTAAAGAAATAAAAAGAATTACAGCATGGACATCCAATTTAAAATAAAAATGGTGTTCCAATTTTTCTTTCACAATCACAAAAAACAAATACAGGCACTAGAACTTAAAAGTCCAAAGTTGTTGAAACTCTCCAATACAGAGACTAGAGAAGACTCCAAACTGGTCTGAATAGTCCATTATTATATATCCTTTATCTCCATTTTCAGAGTAAACTATCATAGAACTACTACTATTTGCACTCCAGAATAGGGGAAATAGTTGGCAGCACAGGGAAAATTCAGGGTACCGTACTTCTGTAATCCTTTTACTATTAAATGCTAAGTATTTTATTGATTTGAGCACTGATAAATTCAGCTTGTTAGATAAATCAAAGAAACAAGAAAGTGTGAAGGGAAAGTTGATTGTTAGAAAGGGGACTTCCCATTTCTTATCTTTATCTTAAAAGTACTGTTTTGTATATTTGGTGAGCTGGAATTTTGAGAAACCATTCTACAAGTTTTTTTGAATTGCCTGTCATGAAGTTAAAGAGAATGGAGGGCTGTTTGAGAAAAATTATAACAAATAATGTAATTTTCCTGAAAAAAACCCAGATAAGCAGATACAGGGTACACCTTATGAAAGTACATGTATCTTGTTTTGAAGACATTGGATACAAATGAAAATAATTCTTAAGGGACGGTTACAATACCGTAGTTGTAGTAAGTAGTATGGTTGAGAAAAATCTGAGAGTAGACTTTGGTCTTTCTTAGTATGTACAGTGTAACTTGCTTTAGCAACCACCTGTATAGAAAGACCACCTGTTGGCAAAGACCACATATCCTGTTTCCCTTGAACAGTGTTTCTAATGGAAACGTATAAAAGGAACCTGTACACAGAGACCACTTGCCTATAAAGACTGCTTTTCTCTGTATGTATCACTGATCATAAGTTATGAATCCAGAAAGTGGTCAGACTAATTGTAGAGTTCATCCTTCTTGTAAGGGTCCATTCACAATCTCTATTCTACCAATAAAAGTCAGGTTCACACGAAGGGAGCTAAACTTTAAATTTCGCTTGTAGTTTCAGCCCGTATGAATGGACTCGCAGTTTTGAAACTTTAAGTTTACTTGTAGTTCCAGAACCACAAGAGAGCTTGTGGTTAACACCGAAACCATGAGCAGGGGGGGGGGGGGCCTCCTCAGTGGGACAGAATAAACTTGAAGTTTAGCACTCTCGTTGTTAACGATGACCTCCCTGCTCATGTTCAATGACTAATGCTCGACTTGTAATCTTAGAACGAGAATTGTTGTTTCGAGCCCATGTGACCTTCATTGTTGTTAGTGAGTTGTTGTTTCGTTAACTTAAAATTCGCTAACTTAAAGTTTCAAAACTACATGTCCCGTATGAACGTAGCTTAAGAGAAGGTTGAGTTCTGGGAAAGGTGAAAAATAAATTGTGAGCTTTCTCTTATCTTATCTTATCTTATACGTCAGTTTGGAAGAACATCACAGTAGAAATGTCCCCAGAAAAGAATTGCTCTTCAAATGCCCTCATAGTCGAAATATGATGAGAAATATTTGAAGTGTTCAGGCTGAACAGTCATGCAACATGTGTGTTCAGTCCTATACACGCATTTCTGTGCACAGTGCATGTGCTTTTCAGCGAGAGTGGTCAATTTCTTATCATTTTCATGATTCAAAAACCTCACAGCAAACACCAACTTTCATGTAGACATTATCAACCTTTCCCAATTGCATTGAGAGTTTCTTTCACCATGTAATCTCATGACCAGAACACAACTTTATCTTTAAAATCAGTTGAGGTTATTTACCCTTGTATTTGATTCAGGTGTGCACAAAACACAACCACGCTCATATCACACTAAATGAACCCTACTTCCAGTTCCACTCGTTACACACAGAGACAATCCCCCCTCATTGAAATAAATTACCCCCTGCAGACTATTGTCTTCATAAACAACTTATAATTGTAATGTTCTTGTATTAGTCACGTTTTAAAATTATATTAATCGCACTAACAGGGGGTCTCTATGTGAATATGATTCTATATCGATTGATCGCCGTTGATTTGGAAGTACTGTCATATTCAGTGGTTGTTTTGGAGCAGAATACATCAATGGGTCTGAACGACTCAAACTACTACTACATGGAGAGATAACCCACAGATTGTGCACTTGGAAAATAGAGAAGGCAGACATTCCTATAAATAAACAATGATGGCATGCATTACATACCTGTACATGGTTCCAACAAGAGATGGCGCTTGTCCTGTTTGGCAGCGTAGGAAACAGGTTGCACATCCACAGGTGACTGGGTCTATGAGAAAAAAAAACAAAACCAAACAAACATGAAAAGTAGACAATTTGTTTTGATCATGTTATTTGATCTAGGAATGTCTGATGCTAAGATAAACAATGAACTATTGTAAGCAAGTAAGTTCCAATTAACCTACATTTCTAATTCACATTATTAAAGGGACAATATAAGTGAAAATTAAAGGCTGATAGTTTTCTCCATGGCTCAATTCAGCATTGTTTATTTTATTTTAGCCCCCCCCCCCCCGAGATAGACCATAGATGGAGAGAGAGAGAGAGAGAGAGGGGGGGGGGGGGAGGGGGAAATTGGGTGTTTAAAGCACAGTAATTAAGAGTTATTCAGAGAAATTTGCCAACTTTTATTTCATGCACCAAAGATATAAAGCGAATAACCATTTACTGTTTTACCTCTATATCTCGTTTTTGTTGGAAAATAAGTTTACCAAATGACCACATTGACTCATACTTTTGTTACCTGTATCAATCATTGACTTCAACCCAATGTGACGCTGAAAACTTATTTGATATTTGAATAAGTTCAGGAATTAGATGCATGCATTCCAAGAATAGGAGAGAGCATAACTTGAAAACTTTTCAACACTTCATTCAAGAAATAACTCTCAATTATATTGTAGATATGATGCCTGTAATATTGTAGGACTATTCATATATTGCCTTACATAATATCATAATGAACCTTATGCCCCTTTCATTACATTTTTAAACAATATATAGGCCTACTCCCGTTTCTGTGATAGAAAACTTGGTGAATTTGGTTCCAATATGACATCACAGTCATCATGTAATAAAATAGATATAACCCACTGCATTGATTTCATAAGTTGTTTCATTTGATACTCACTTTATACCAGTTTGTTTATAATTGTGACCATTATGGAGAAACTTATATGCACATGACTCAGATTGAGACTGAATAGTTTGAAATATCATGCTCTGCATGGTATTCGAATGGCATTCTGTGATATGAATATCATAAGTTACAACTGTTTGGATAAATATCACATTATTTTAGGCTTTTGGGTAGTTAACCACTTGCCTTTGACATATTTCTTATTGAACTGATATTATGGTATATTTGCAAATACTCTCATCATTCAAACCCTCAAAATAGCAAACCAGAATGTTCCTTTCTAGGAATCTTTGGGCAAGTTTGCTGTGAACACAGCAAGCAGTGTGGTATGGTGGTCAAATTAGTGAACAACAATCATTCAGAGGGGACAGTGTTGGAGTATCTATGTAGTAATCCAAATATATGGAAAAAAATAAAGAGTTGAAAAAGAAGTAAGTGGTCCTATTGAGAAGTATGTGCTAATGTCCATCCTGGGTAAATTATCCACTCTGACTGCATTTTCACTTTGGCTAAAAAGAACCCCCATCTGTTTATTAAATACGATGTTCTAATGTAGACTAAATGTTCCCCCTTATAGGTATCACCCAAATCATGCATGTGTATTACGAGTTGCACATTCCCAAAGAAGGACTAAAAAATACAAGCAAGATTTAGATAGAGCCTAAGGTGTGTATGACTGGATATCCCTACCAATCCCTCTCCCCCCCCCCCCTCCTCTTTTCTCAACCTACTCACAAGAAAACCTGCACATGGGAGTACCCAAGATAACTAAAAATACCAGCAAGGTTGAGGTAGATCCCAAGGGGTGTATGACTGGATCACCTCTAGTCTACCAATCCCTCCTACCCTCTCGGCATACTCCCAAGAAAACCTGCAAATGTGACTACCCAAGAGAACTAAAAAATACATGCAAGATTGAGGTAGAGCCCAAGGGGTGTATGACTGAATCACTTCCACCAAATCCCCACCCCCTCATGCCCCTCTCAGCCTACTCACATGGAAACCTCCATATGGGACTATCCAAAATGACTAAAATACAAGCAAAGTTGAGGCAGAGCCTGACTGGGTCACCTCTACAAATCCTTCCTCCCGTCACAGCCTACTCAAAAGAAAACCTGCATATGGGACTACCCAAAGGAACCACCGGTGTAATGTCCACCACATGGCACATGAGGTGGAAAGATGGGGCCAGATCCTCTGGAGATAAAAGCTTTCCTTCTACCCCCAAGCAGAGCAAGGATCTATCATCAAGGCATGTATACATGGGGAAAGTAAATGGATGTAAGATGGATGTAAGATGGTAGGTGTAGTGCTGATATCATCAGAACTCCAGAACTCCAGGACTTCAACAATTTATAGAGTTTGTTCTTACCATATGTTCCCATCGATGAAAAGATGTAGGATAACAGTGATAGATCCAGTTCTCTTCCCGAATTGGGGGGGGGGGGGGGGGGGGGGAGGGGAGGGGCACAACTTCTTTGACAAACACACAGAAATATATGTCATTAGATTTATGGATGCCTTTTTTTCACTGCAAACTCCTTTGACAACACCCCCCCCCAAAAAAAAAACCAAGGTCAAAGACCAGCAATGCATGAGATTTTTTCGCGCATCAGCGCCAGGTAGGAAGGCGTGGAACTGTGCGCTCGCTGCGCGGTTATATAATATACATGTATATGGAGATAGGCTGTGAGGGCAGGTGTGAGAAAGAGATTTTTGGACGTGAGTAAGAGCCCTAATGCATGACTGTCACACGTAATGCATGAGACTTGGTTGGTCTGCCCCCCCCCCCTCTTCCCTCTCTCCAAAAAAAGAAGAAAAAAGGTCAGATTTAGGGGTGCTTTTTTCACTCCAAAATTCTGTGACAGCAAAAAGAAATAAAGTTGTCACATTTTTAAGTGCCTAAATGTAATTTGGTCTAAAAAAGGAAAAGAAAATAAGAGGGGGAGGGGGCGAGAGGGAGGGTGCACAATCAATTAGGGACTTTCAATGTACTTAATATCTACTTAAGATAAGGCAGACTGTTCTTTGTCAAGAAGCACATTCTCCCATACACCTCTACATATGCTGCTGGATAACTCTCCTTATACTTAATCAGTGGCATTTCTAATGAAGGTATGAGGTTGGCCAAAATAATTTGAGTTATTGAGCTTTAGATGAAAAGGGTTTAAAATTTCTTCATGTGATGTAGTTTAGTTTCCTGCAGGAACTTTTTTTTGAACTTGGCAAAATATGAAGAAAAAAAAAAATTCATCCTCACAGAATTACAAAGAATATAATCTATATTTTTTCTTCAAATCTGTTGGTAGGAAAGATGTGAGTTTTACAACAAGACATATGATATTCATTTTGTGCACTTTGGAATTTCTGGAACAGATTGCAAAAAAGTATTCCCTGCATGAGATAACAGACTTTCTTTTACA
Organism: Heliocidaris tuberculata; assembly: GCA_025618425.1. Taxonomy (NCBI): domain Eukaryota; kingdom Metazoa; phylum Echinodermata; class Echinoidea; order Camarodonta; family Echinometridae; genus Heliocidaris; species Heliocidaris tuberculata. The sequence goes on from CM046834.1 coordinate 2,831,404, forward strand.
AGAATGATCATGCATGATTCATCAGGGGGAATCTGACCCTATCAAATTATTTTCTTGAAATCCAAGCAGGCATGCAGGAAAATGAGCCTCATGGATTGACATGAGGATATGTGGATTATCTTAGTGCTATCCTTAGACAGTCTGATCTATCTCCATGATAGACAAGTCCTATATTATTCCTGATATAATTCTGATATAATACCTATTAGTGATACACAAAGTCAATGAACTTTGTGTCATTTATGGTGGTGGATCCAGTGTCCGAACACTTTTCAGAAAATTAACGATAGCAAATAAAATATCAAACGAATATCTGTCATACTTACATAATGAATGCTCAAAGTCCTACAGAAAAAGAAGTTGATGGAATTTTAAAAAGACAACGTAGATTTAATACGATATTCCCTTCCAAGTGAACCCCTTCCCAACAACGTGGCGTTTTGGTCCCTTGAAAAAGGTACTGTATTTCCGAACGTGTAAAACCTATGGGAAAAAGACACAACCTTTGTTTCAATAGTGTGGTTTTCATACGCGTAATCCCACGCGTATGAAAACCCATTTTAGGCGCTTAACTGTACACGTTCGGTAATACAATCTGTTTGGAAATACAATCCTTGACTATACTTTCTTCATGTAGCCGAGACTCACATAAAATATAAAGTATATCATGGATAATATGTCCTACAATGAAGAGAAAATTCTGCTCAGTCACAAAACAAAAAAAAAGACAATAAGTGTTTCACTTTCCCCGTAACATTGCATTGTTTGTCTGAACTAGTCCAAACTTTCACTGATTTTTTGCACTCATTTAAATTATCAGGTACATGTACATGCATATCGTAAATTTGTTTGATTAAAGGTATTAGATAGTTTTGGGAAGCCCTCAAAAACTTTTCGTGAGATTTCTTTGATTTTACTTAATAAATAGCAGGGTACTAACATAACTAAGATGCTGTGAAGTTTTTTACTCCTCAAGTGAAATATTTATCGAATTAGAGGTGAAAAGAATAAAAATCCCTGGCCCAAAAAAGAGGGGATGTAAATTCGAACAATGGCCACACACATTACTCACACGAGGATTGCTGTGTGTTATAGAATACGCTACACATAGTGTGAAGCGCTGGGTTTATTGTGTGGGGAACCTTCGGGTGGATATGGTCTGAGCGTGAGGCAGTGGAAAGCCGTTACCAAACATTTCTTACAGATATTTACTCTAAAATTTGTTCGAAATCGTGAATGGAATGTTAAAGGGTGACTAAATTAGAGAGAAAAAGGGTGCTGTTTCCATGTATTTTTGCATTCAAATCACGAATCTGGCAATTGATTGTCAAAATTATGTCTCGTTTTGGCGAAAAAGGGGGAAAAGTAAAGGTTTGGGGACCGTTCCTTAAAACTCGTGAGCTGATTGGCTAATTGACGTCACACCCCCAAGTGACGTATGAAGAGTAAGAGGCACAAGATCTACAGGCTGCGGCAATGTAACATTGTACACACAATGCGGTATTTGACCCCTCTGTTCAACAGACAATTTATGAAAAAGGGAAATTAATCAATACAGTCTAAGGAGTGAATAATCATTATCAATATAATTTCTTTAAGATCAGTGAATACTTTTGCCCAAATATACAGCTCTTGTTTTGTTTTTTTTAACTTTTCTTTGAACAATGTTCTCATCCATCTGAGCTTGCCGAACGATAGTTTTGCATTGGTCTTAAACGCGTACACAGCCGTTTTATGCGTCTGTGCAATGTACTACACATCTTTAGTACGGCAACTATGTTCCCCCTCGTACTAAGCGACTGGTGAACGCTTTTGTTTGGTTTGTTTTCACTGGGCGTTGTGGCGTGCGCCTGTAATCCAGCTAACAGTGGAAGTTATAAACTGATTCAGTGGACCCAGGCTCGAGACTGAGTCACGTCTTTCGGATGGTGACGTTAAAGGTCGGTCCCAGACGTAAATAATCATATCTGATTGATACACGTCTGTAAAAACCCAATTACACACACACTCTTGCCTTTTTTTTTACTTCGCTTTACATGTACTACGGTAGTACTGACTTAGGTTTTTGGCTGAATTCTTCGAGTAACTTAGAGAGATGGATAGTGATCGCGAGTCCGATTTGGAGGACTTTTTTGAGCCAGATACGAACTCTGATTTATCAGATTATTTATCGATACCGAAAGAGAAGAAGCTCAAGTGCAGTGGCAAGGGGAATTCGACCATTATGTTTGAACCCCTCGCAGAAGACGCGCCAGGGCATGGTGAAGGGGCCGCGGGTGAAGCTGCTGCAGCTGCTGGAGAAGAAAAGTGATCACTGCAAATTGTACTCCACTCGCTTGGCCCTTGCCACTCTGCCCGTGTGAGAATACTGATGCGACCCACAATTTCCGTAGATTTTCATCTTTAGGAAAATGATGTACGTAGGCTTACATCATCTTTAGGGGTCTTGCTACAGCCCGCAACTATACACCGATTTGGCATTACTGATGAAATTGTGTCCCAAAATCAAAGTTATTGTGAGGAATTAAACACACGAAAATATGCGATGCAAATGGTCGATGCGGTGAATGTCATGCTCGGCACCGGGCTAGGCCTGCCGGGGCCTGCGGGCGCGCACGGTATATAGGTTGGTGGAATATTTTCCCTTACTTCTCGTACGTCACAGATCACGTGATCATGATGTCGCTCGATGGGTTTTTTTTAGGGGCGGGGCTTATGACTGTGTAAATCAGCAAAAATGTACTTTTCAAATGATTATGAAATACGACTGAATGCATAAAAAAGTGTGTGATAGATATTTATTGGCTCCTGATGACTCCTTCCTACGAAAAATGGGCAATCAATTTTTTAATTTAGTCACCCTTTAAATAATCTCGTACATGTGCCCTATGATAAAAGGAGAATAGTATGTGACTATGTTAGATAAGTTTCTTGCCAGTATGATTTTTGCTACCGAGACTGTCTATGAGCTTTAAGTTTCAGTAAAATGCCCCTATAAGATGAATCTATTTACAGACTTGGCATCAATTCTGATTAGGAGAAGCCACAAGACACTGCATACACAGACAGAGGAGAACAAGTATAACCACATTGTTCTGAAGAATTCAAGATTCACACATTTTCTCTTGAATTTCGCTTGTGCCCTAGTGAAGTAAGAAATACATTCTTAAAGTGACAGTAAACTGAAGATCCTATAATGGTGCCATCTTTAAACAGGATTTGAAAAGTGTCTGTGCTTCTCATTTTCCCATCATGCCCCATTCTAGTTTGAAGAAGCTTAGCATGATGTACCTGTAGGCAATTTTCCACATTTGCAAAGTCAAAAATAGTAGTTTGAAATATAAAATGTGCCTATTATTCAAACAAGCTGTTTGTCAAAATTCAAAATAAAATTCAATTAATTTTCAAATTATAACCTTAAAATTAGCAGTCATTGTAAGATGGCACTGTTCAAGTTCTACCAGTTTAAAATATGCTTGAAAGTACAGGGAAAACTTGACATAACAAGGTCCGCTATAACGAGGTAATGGCTATAACGAGAATATTGCCACGGTCCCAAATTTACTTGCATGTAATTCTATGGTGGCATGAACCTTTATAGCGAGGTCGGCTATAAAGAGATATCGGGTATAACAAGCTAAATCTTGTGCTTCTAAAACAAAGAAAAAGATTGGTAATCATTTCCGTCATAACGAGCAAGCAAATTTCACTGCACCTCAAATAGACAAAAATCATTCAGTTGGAGAATCTGCATACACACGAGCATTATAGTAAAAGTTTCCCCTGTACTTTCCTGCTCAGTAACATGAGCTTATGAATATCACTTAATGATATTTAACCAATAATTTAGTTTCACTCTGCTTTACTGTCATTCGCTTTTATCAATGTCCTTTGAACTGAACTTACCATCTGGCTTGGTCTACCCAAAGGCATATTGTTGTGAACAGAAAGGAAGGAAATAGATATGAAATTCATCATATGAAAGAAATTTGAGCAAACACAAGGTTGACCATATCCTCATGCAAACATATTCTGTGGTTTTGAATTCAGAAGTTCTTTAGACACAATACTGCAAGGAATTGAAGACCATTTCCTCAAATGCTATCAAAGATTCTAAAAAAAATATTTCTAAATGCTACTTCAATCAACATACTGTATAATAGCATTGATTCATAGACTAAATTATAATCCAGTTTACAATGAAAAAAATGCAGATTAGAAACAAATAACCAGGAAAGAAAGCATTTATCCTTCAACCATTCCCTTAAGGCAATAGCAAAGTGTCCTTTGTTCTCAAATATTTTATCCAATCATAACAGTTTGTTCTTCCATTTGCAGAAATCCTCATGTGTCCATTGATTGTCTCAATAGGTAAAACATGGGTTGTGTATGAGTTCTTTAAAGAGCCTGTGCCATCCAAATGTAAGTTGATACCTGTTGGTGTGCAGTCCTACATACATCTCATATTTTGATATTTAAACTTCTAATTATGTTTCATAGATCTTTTAATATTTTTTGAAATAATTTTCTAAAACCTGCTAAGCCCCACCCACTTAAAAAAAGCCACCAGGGGCCTGTTGCACAAAACTTGCGTTTAATCGCAACTCTTAAAAATCAAACGCAAGTCCTTAATGCCCACTTCTGATTGGCTGAAAATAAAGTTGCGTTTGATTTTCCTGAGTTGCATTCAAACGCAAGTTTTGTGCAACGGGGCCCAGATCACTTTCCCCCGGTGACATCATCTGTCAATCATCAGTGAGCTAATAGCGATTTTGCAAGTGAAAGTGGTATTTAACTTTATCAAAGCTGACACCTGTTACAATACAACATACAATACCAACATAGGAGTTGCTATGTCAGACATGTTGTAGCAAAAACAAAAACAATGAGAAGGTATTGTATGAAAACATGCAATTCTATTATGAGTGTGTACTGAGCTAGGGGACCACTGTCTAGTGTATTGTAGAATAGATGGTATGTAATTTCCCCCAGCTCAGCACACGCTCATAATAGAATTGCATGCTTTCATACAATACCTCCTCATTGTCTGTTTTCCTGCGGATGCTACAGCATGTCTGACATACATGGTATAATTGACAATAAAATCTTTTACATAACAATAAAAGGACCATTCTCAGTCATGTGACCAAAATCCTGAAAAATAGTTCATTTAAACCTAATTTTCCAGTATTTGTCGTGTAGTAGAAGTCTTTAATTTTGGATATTTCAATAACAGTCTTACCCCAACAGATGAAGGGTAATCATTTTCTTTCAGAGGTCAACATTAGGTCGGTCACGTGTGTGACCTCCACGAAAAAGGGTCTTACTTGTTGGTATTCAAACCTACTTTTCTCGTATTTCCCTGGGAATGTAAGTTTTCTCTTTTCATTACTGTATGGTGGGATTGCTCTGAACAGTTTGAAAGCAATTTTCCATAAATTAGTGAACATTCTTTTCTTTTAGAGGTGAAAATTGGGTCGGTCACATGTGTGACCACTCAAAAAAAGGGCATTTTTAAATGTCTCTGTAAAAACATCATGGTTGGGAAATGACTTTTTCTTGTCAAGGAAAAAGAAATCTTTTTCATGTAAGAAACTAGTTGTATAAAAAAATCAATAAAACGTAGTCTGATTTTCCGGCAATGAGGCAAAATTTGATGGTCACGTGTGTGACCGAAAGTTTCACTTTACAAAGAATGGCCCAAAAGGATTTTATCATATAAATAAATTAGGATGAAAGGCATAATGAAATGAAATCAATGTTGTTTGCTCTTGGGATTAAAAATAAAACAAGCCAAATTTTGACAAATTTAGACTTTTGATTGTTTACCCAAATTAACCCTTTGACTACTGAATTCTTTAACTCTCATAGGGTTAATACAGGAGATACCTGGTTCCCGTAGTCCATGGGTTAAAGAAAGAAATAAATTGCTACTTTCATATCTTAAGGAGATAGTCTTATAACACAAAATGAATAGTTCTTATTGCCTTAACAAAAGAGTGAGTTGTTTAAACCTATAAAGCTTTAACAATTAAGTTATACAAGATAAGTAGTAATGACTGTCCGAGAGTGTCACCAAAGCTTTTGATTATTTATGATCATCTCTGAATTCAACCTTTCGCTCTTTGTCTGCTACACATTTGAGAAAAATTCATTTTGAAAATGAACTGTGCACGAAAGTGTCAAGTAACTTCTATATATCACTTTGAAACAACTGCTCAATTAAAAAAAGAAACTAGATATCTACACATAAACTAAGACTCAGATTTGTAGATTTATATTTGATCAATGTAGTTTGTATTGACTGGTTATTGAACTATGTTAAATCCACAACAAATCCACCATCTTGGCAATTGCCCATCTATTCATTCATACAAACAAAAATATTATGTCTTGCTACTCAAGCTGTTTGGCTACTCATACACTATTTCTATCCTGCTTTATGGAACAACAGATTAAGGTGGATTTAGTTCTTTGATTTGGCCTAATCTCCTTAATCCCTTTCCACATTTCCTTGTTCAGGATGCAGGGGTTTCTGTGGCTTTCCTGCCATGCCTCCTGGCCAAGCCCAGAGGGGAAAATTGTTCACAAATTCTCACATGATTCATCAATTTATTGTTTGGAATGATGAGTTTTTCTGTTTTCTTTTTGATTGATTGGAGCAGAAGTGGCATGTTGGTGATCTATATCTGTCCATGTGGCCATGTTGGCAACACTTTTCTGACCACTGTTTCTTACTCATTCCGAGCAGGTGGTCTCTATTTCTCTTCAGGGGCATGGATACAATCATGTGGAGAAAAAAAAAAAAAAAGAGGTAAAAATACGGAAAAAGAAAAAAAAAGAGAGAGAAAAAAAGAAGAAACAAAGGGGGTGGGGCATGAAATGAAGACAATAAAAACCCCTCCTATACCCTCTCCCTTTTTGATAGCCTTGTACATTCAGTGCCTGTGCACCCCCCCCCTCCCCCCCCCCCCCCCCCCCCCCCCCCCCCCCATGATGTCAGTACACCTCAATGGCTAGACCCATGCTACATCACTGTTTCTATTTCATCTCCCTATAGTTCAGACTAGCTATACAGGGAGAGAAAGACATATGATGATGGATATATAGAGTGAAGGAGAGAGAGGGGGAAAGAGAGAAAGAGGGAGACAGAGAGACAGACAGACAGAGAAAGATAAATAGAGATGGGAGAGAAATGCATAATAGGAGAGGAAAACAAGTAAAATTGATATAGATCGACTAGAATAAACAGGTTTATCCCATTAAAACCAGAGCATACATTTAATTTAGTGAGCATCTTACAACATACACCTTTTTTTCCCCCAGAGAAACAAAAACAATACCATTCTAACTCTAGAAGATCAGTGACACTGCTTTTAGCTACTTTTGCACCCTTGTGGTTCTCTGGTTCATTTTCATGATTCTACCACTATCCCACAAAACTTTCATTTGGGATCAATTCAAACCAATAGAGCAGGAGCGGCTTAACCACAGACAAAATCCTCTTTTCTACCCAAACTAACCTAATTTTCTTCTCAGTCATGCCAAGAGAATCTCACATAATTCATGGTAGGTGATATTGGGTAGATGAACCTCTTCGTTTTCTGTTTAGATTTTGTTAAATCATACCACAATGGACCCTTCCCTTTGCAAAATCAGTCCTACCCTGAAGGAAAAAAAATGTCAGAGAAGTCACACACCTTCCTCAGCTAGATGTTTTTTTTTATAAGAGCTCTCTACAAGTATGAAATAAGACAAGCCAAAATTTCATAAAATGTGATAGAACATGTGATACTGCATACATCATATAATTATGATATTTTAAGCAAAAAATATCAGACTTGCCATACTCTCACATCGACATTCCTGCAGTGGTAGAATGCCGAAGAAATAAAAAGTATTCTAAATATCACTCATGAATCAGTTGTATGTCTGATCAAAATGAAATAAAGATTTGGATTGGGGAAAATAAATCATAACATACAGCTATGACTAATGACAATGTTCTTTTCTTTTCTACCTTCTACCTCCAGTTATGCCTATCATTTGTAACAACAATGCTGTAAACAAACGGGGAGAAGAAACGAAAGTGGATGATGGAGAGAATGAAACCACCTAGTCCCACGTATCTAACAAGGCTGTTTAACAATGGTAAACTCAATTGATGATGAGATTGAATATGGCAGTACCTAGCAGGTGAACGATAGGTGGGCCCAGCATGGGGTACACCTCTAACCCCCTTTCTATTCTCAGCACAGTTTAGAGACCAATTCAACATCTCGTCAAGAAAGACGAGTTCCTTTAAAAAAAAATTACAGAAAAGCACATTTATTGCAATGCTTATAAAAGGTTGCTCTTTTGAAGTTGATTTTTCAAGTGAGAAAAGTTCTTATAACATCTTTTAAAGTCTTCTCAAGTCATTAAAGTTAAACTGTATGGAGTCAATCAAACAATAAAGGGAAAATATAAGAGAGATTCAAGTAATATGATTATCACATGGTGTCATTACAGTAATGTAATAATACAAGATTTGTTCCAAGAGAGTAATGGAGAAAGTAAAAAGACAAGCGAAAGAGAGAGAGAGAGAGAGAAAAGGATATTAGATCAGGAGAAAGATAAAGAGGTTACATACAAAGTGAACATGAAAGAAATAAAAACAGGTGCTGTGTACACGTCATTATCAAACACCCACGATCTAACTATTAGATCAATATCGATGATCATTCTTATTTGAAAAGATTCAGCTATTCAAGGAAATAAGGAAACAGATTCTATATTGCATAATTTGATACACTCTCACTGTAACTGTTTCTTAGAATGAAACTCCCTCACCTCTGTGCGTTGGCGTTGGCATTTTACACATAAAGTACGATGCCCTCTGAATCAGATCCTCCTGCTCGTCATGAGCTACTACGCAAGGGGTACCAATTCTCTACCTTTCGCCATATGTGTATGCGTGAGTGCTCAACAGGTTTGTGAATGTGATGTCATGTTTTATTACCTGTGGGCGATAATAGTTTGAAACTATTTCATTTTGAGCCTGCAGGATTTGGATTCATTTCTTCCTGGTTCCTGTTGGGTTTCCTTCCTCTCTGCGATCATCATCATTCCTAATCATTAATTACTTCCAATGGGTTGGGATTTATTCCCTATCTGACATCTCTCTCATAGAATTTACTAGTCAGGTTCACACGAAGGGAGCTAAACTTAAAGTTTTGCTTGTAGTTTCAGAACTGTAAGTTATTTTGTAGTTATCTTGTAGTTTCAGACCATATGGATGGACTGGTAGTTTCAGAACTTTAAGTTTACTGGTAGTTCTAGAACCACAAGCAAGCTTGTAGTTAAAGCCGAAACTATGAGCAGCGGGGGGGGGGGGGGGGGGGGGGGGGGGGGGGTCCTTGTCATAGTGATGGACCATGTGGACAGAATAAACTTTAAGGCTAGTAATCTTGTTGTTTAAAGATGACCTCTCTGCTCATGCTAAACGATGATTGCTCGACTTGTAGTCTCAGAACAACGAGCGTTGTGGTTTTTGGCCCGTGTCAACCCTTGTAGTTGTTTCGTTAACTTAAAGTTTCGAAACTACAAGTCCCGTATAAACGTAGCTACTCTTGCTAACATATAACCCATCCAACCATTCTTCCTGATGACTCTTCTATAGTCAACGTATCTTTCTTTTCTTCCCTCACTATTCTTTTTTTTAACCTTCCCACATATGACACTTTCTAAAAATATATCAATTATTATCCACTTTGAAGTCACAATAGAAGACACTTCAGAAGAAACTTTAGTTCCAAGAAAAACAAAGTACTAACACATCAGATGCAAAACTTTAATCTTCAGAGTGGTGAAGCAAAACTATAGTCTAAAAAATTATGAGAAAAAAAAATATAGTTTATACTATTAGATCTTAAAAGTTCTGAGGGCACTATGGGATCTTTACTTCCACAAATTATCAACAATTCTAAGTGAAAGACCTATTGCGTTCTAGTGAACAACAAAAAGGATTTATTGTTAAATTTTTAAATTTGTACATGAATCTGAACTATACAAATCCATACTTTAGAGAGCATCAGTTCCATTACCTATTTTCATTTGTGAATATCTGTCTTATATTTTATTATGTCATGATTTAAAAACAATTATGTTAGTTCAGTTAACCCCATAAGGCACGATAATTTGCAGATATACATGCTGTGGAATAATATTCAAATACCACTCAAAATACATCTTTAAAAACCTTTTCCAACATGAATATTACTGTCACTTTATCACTTTGATTATTACCTTTAAATCACAATAAACTTGACAGTACAAGAAGATTATAATATTGGTATGTCATGTGATTTATGTCACTTCCTTGAAAAGGGAACATAAAACACATATTTTACGACAATAATATGGAACACACAAAGGAAATCGTTTGGAAATCTGTTTAGAGCCAGAAGGGCATTGACTCATGTACTTTAACACAGTTAACACTCTTCTGGCTCCAAAACAGACGTAGTAAAGGTGATAAGGAAGAAGCATGACACAGAAAAAAAAGTGTTGTGGAATGTAATTCAATGCTCCGGCTTGATGAGTCATTAATATCACATGAAGAGAGAAAGAAAATATGTACTTGAGAAGAATTCCTTAACCTAGTGTCTACCCTCAAGGATCTAAAGAGGGGTGTAGTCCCACCCATTGGTACACCTGTTATTATGAGGACATGAATGGAATTATTCAATTCATCTCACTCTGTGATGATATGCTGAGTATCTCTACAGGTTACCTACCAACTGAAGAGTAAGGCCCTTTTCACACAAGGAAATAAAGTCAGAGGGATACTTCACATTAAAAATCTATATTATTTTTATACTATTCCTATTATTGATTATCATTATTATTATCATTATCATTATCATTATCATTATCATTATTATTATCATTATCATTATTATTATATTATTATTAAGTCTTATCTATACAGGGTAGCCCATCAATGACATACACTGTTCTCTCAGGGGGCCCTGTCGGAAGAAAAGTAAAACACATAGAGATACAAAATATACAAACTTAAAATTACACCAAGTTGGCAGAGTTGATGAATTGTCAGCTTATAAATTAAGGTCTGTGCACTCGCCAGTATGATGAAATGAAAGATAGTATGGTTGCTGAAGTTCTAATTACATGGTTAATCTTCATCTTGCTGTGTATAGGACCTATATCCAAATGTAACGATAAGTTTTTACAAAAATGGTAAAGCAAAACCAGAATAGAGATACATGTCTTTAAAGAGCAATCCAACCTTTGTATTGAAAATAAGAAAAACAGGATGGTGAAAGTTTGAAAGAAATCGGACAAGGAATAAGAAAGTTATGGATGTTTGAAAACTTCGATCACTATATCTATGCGAATCTCAAATTGGCAATTTGGTGAGTCAATTGTGACATACTTGCGTACAACTCTCCTGTTTGTCGTACACAAAAATATCAATGATTTGCTGTTTTCTCCAAGGCACCTTTACCCTTGGGAAGTACTCAAAATATATTGGAGATAGGATATTGTTATAAGTCCTCATGAAAGAAAAAGATCCTACTGAGTAACACGTTTTGAAAAAAAATGACGTTTTGGTTGTTTTTTTTTTGTGTTGGAGCACATGAAGGAGTTGTCCGCAACTACATCACAGTGACATTACCTCCTCCGCCAATTTGAAATTCCCATATGTATAGTGATTACAACTTTCAAAAATTCATAACCTTCATATTGCATGCTTGTCCGATTTCATTCAAACTTTCACCAGTCTGCTTCTCTGATTTTTCCTCTTTCTTTCAGAACGACTTTCCATTAAGGTTGGATTTCCCTTTAATTCTAACCCTGTCTGATTGTCATTACATGTATGTGTATGGATAGCAACCCACAAACATCCTGTTACCAATCTTTTGATATTGAGACAGTGATATTACATCATGTCTTGTTCCATTTTTTATTTCCTTTCTTTGAATTCAAGGGCATTATGTCTAACACCTGCTTGGCGGTTTTGTACCTACAAAACCACAGGATTTTGCCATAGAAAGGTGTAATATGTGACCCGTTTAATATGTCTGATAATATATAGACAGATCATTAGTAATGTGTTACTCTCAAAATGATTTTAGACGTCTGTAATTACTCACACGAACCACTGACATCCAGGAACATACAAATTCACAGAATTCATTTTTTTTGCATTTTCAATATAAAGTATGTTCTTTCACAGAGTATTGTCTAAGGGATAAGAGGGGGCAAATTGTTTTAATTCTACAAACAAGTCAAACGGTTGTTTTCACTGGAATATGAATGTTAAAAAAGTCCCATACTCGGGGTGGAGAAGGATAGAGTGATAGAAGCAGAAAGGGGGGGGGGGGGGAATGATAAGAGTGATATAAGTAAAATTCACCTTTGAATGCTTTGCTTTAGAAGTAGCTATTCTGGAAATCATGAGGTTAAATATTAATAGCAGACAACTCAAAAGTATGTTTGTCCGTCTATATATCACCAAGATAATATATGGTACAAATGTTCAAACTACAAATTACTTAATATAACAAATTGATACCCATGGTCAAAATCAGCATCTACCCTACCTGAACAGCAGAGGGCAATCTTCCATACAGACATGTCGTCATGGAAACCAGTTATATACAAGCTACCCTACATCCAATGGCCCACTAGGATAGCTTCCTGCATGGACAAACAAGAATGAAGTATATTTATTATTAATTGATATTCAAAACTTGACCTTTTCAAAGCTTCCTGCATATAAAAACAAAATTAATCTATGTACTGATATCATAAACATGACCTTTCAAAAAACTATTTCTATCAATGTTGTTTTTTAGAAGAAGGGGTTAAGGGCATGGGGGTAGTGTCTTCCTTTTGCATATGGCACACTGAAAATATCAACTTTTTACTGCAGTGAAGCAACCCAAATAAAAGCAAGGGAGATTCTATACCAACATTACCCCTAAAGTTGATATGGATTCTACAAAATTCACAAAGAGGCATAAGAAATTAACTTTTTTTTAAATGAAAGGCAATAAATTACTGCCCACAATACTGGAAGAAAGACAATTTTTTAAAGTTCTGGTACTGAAAAGGAAACTGGAAAGGAACATATTGAATATGGTCTCATAGTACATAGAAATATTTTAACAAACATATTAGGAAAAGGAGTGCATCATCTTTAGCAGCATTAGGAGCTGAAATCTACCAGTTGTGATCAAGGAGGAGGAGGAGGAGGAGGGGGGGGGGGGGGTATTTCGGTTAGAGAAACCAATGAAGTAGGGAACTTTGGTGAGGGCATTTACTTAGAAGATTATAAAAACAATCTAAATTTGAATATGTAGGACACATAGTGGTCTGAAGTTTCACCATAGAGATGTCATAGGAAGTAAATACAGTCAACCACAAATTGAATATCAGAGGGAGTGGTGAACGAAAGAGAAATCAGACAAAAATGACTGACTTTGGGCCAAACCTATGCATAACAGAATTAGTCTGCTTTTTTCCTCCTAATTGAGTGAAATCAAATAATATCAGTCTGGCTTTCACAGAGCAACAGGCTTTTCTCAGTCACCCAATGACATGAGTTTTGACAGTATATTAATTCCACGGATGGGACAGCCAAGTCTTACAACACAACATGACTCAAGCCCTCACGTCTGTCATCATGTTCTTAAAATATTCCTCAAGTCATCTTGAATGATAAACACACAGCTTATTAAGCATTCACACTCGTAGTATTTCAAACACGAAGTCTTGTGCCCTTATAGGGCATTCACACTAGAGGATATATGGATACAAAAAACATGTATAAAGAAATATTGTATGAAGATACATTGTATAGTAAAAGGGGCACGCATTTGGGGAAAATATTGTGTAAAGAAACATTGTTTAAAGAAACTAGTATTTGTTTTAAGCGTTGGCTCACACTATAAGCATTGCTGGCTGGTCATTTTATCAGCATGCACTTGAATGATAAACCCTACCAGTTATATGAAGTTTTCTTAAAGTACAAAGTTCATACTGGAAATTGACCAATTCTTTATTTAAAAAAAATAAAAATTACTTGTAGCACTATGGTTTTGCACAGCAAAATGATGAATGAAGGATTAGCATTTCAGAAAAGAAGTCTTAATTCAAAGTCGCAACCTGTGGCTTGAATGATGAATTATTGCTAGATTAACCTTCAAACCTGAAAAATCACTAAGATTTACATCTACCTTAATACAGGAAAATGATAATGGGAAATTTCAAGGTTTTAAATCACTGATAACTTTCATTACTTTTTTCTGTTTGATAGAACTTTCATTAAATTATTTTACCAAATATATCTCAGAAAGGTCATAAAAAGGGCTGTGGAAATGCAGAAAATGTATACAATACATTGTGAGAATTTTTGTATTCAATGTGGAATAATATGAATTTAAGAATAAAAGATTAATATCATGTTTAAGTGTCTGTGTCATCAAACAATTATCAAAAAGATTGAATAATGATAGATGTCACAATTAAGCTATATAATTGTGTCTATTCTTCAAGCCATCCCTTTTCTTTATCTACAAAATATTTTTAATACAACCACTCTGTACATTTCTTAAATAATCTTTGTTTGTTTGTTTGTTGTTGTCATTATTGTGTTGTTTTTGTTTTGTTTTTTGTTTTTTGTTTGTTTGTTTGTTTGTTTGTTGGGTTTTTTTTTTTTTTGGGGGGGGGGTCATTTGATATACACTTTGTATATATTTCTTTCCTAATGGATGTGAAATTAACAAAATTTAACACAAACTTTAAAACTTTATGTTTTGTATTATTTAGATCTTCTTTAAAATCTGCTCTGAAATGCTTTGATCATTCTCTGTTATATCCTTTTACGCCAGGATTTCATTTGAATAAAATCTAAATTGAAGTGAAATTTATCAAATCGTATCAACTTCTTCCATCACCACCACTGCCATCACCACCGCCACCCCTTCTTACATTTCTCTATTTTCTATCTCAACTAAGGTAACTGTTACACTTTTCTTATAAACTGTCTGAACTTATCTTTCCCATTGCATTTCACTTTATCCACATAGGAACGCACATTTGTTGATTGGAGTATTTGAGAGAACAAACCTATACGCACTAAGTAGAGTACCCTGACACCTCGTTACCAATATTACATATGACTTATCAGATTTTTTGTCTGTCTGCTGTGTGAATTAGTTCAATTTCTTCTCTTCTCCTGAAAATGATTTTCCTTGCATTGATAAGTTAACAAAAAATTTTGAATTTGAACAGATATCCTGAAGAGACAGTACCCAGTAAGAGGGGATTTTCCTCGCTTGGATTTCAGGGTCTCAATCATTTTCTAAAAATATACAGTTGCCTAAACACCGCAAACCCTGTTTCCAATGGTTAAAGTATCAAAATAAGTTGGGAAGTGCACATTAATGGCAAAGGTTATTGTTTCCAAAGAGTTAAACAAGACAACAACACAGTGATGTTGCAATAACTTCACAATGTGTTGCTTAATCCTTAATAAACTTGCAATACATTGTTTCATTTCAAATTATTTGATTTTGATTTTATGACTATACTCTTTTTTGTATATTCATATTTCATTTGAACTTTACATGATTTTGTAGGGATAAATTCTCTACAATTACACCCATTGTACAGTCATATTCCTGACGATTAATTAAAAGACTGAAGGATTGAGTCTCTGCTCACAGCTTATTTGAGTCCCGACACAAGGCATTTCATCTGCACTGAACTCTCTTCACTCAGGTTTAGTAAATGGGTATCTGGTGGAAAGAAATTTATCATTACATTTTTTAGTGAAGTATCAGCCATAGTTTTCATGGTGGAGAAACTGAATAGTAGGTTTAGTTTTTCAGGGTTACACCATGTAATCTTTCAAGGAATAAGAGCCCTGATGAGGGCTGGTGAGCTCCGCTAAGAGCTCTGTGGTTCTCGACGTTTCGATCAGTATGCTCTGATCGTCATCAGGAGAATGACTAGAACACTGCCCAGTGGAGGCTATTTATTGCCTACGGAGGGATCCGATTCACAGCCTGCTTGGCGCCAATCGGAAATGCCCGCGAATTTGATTCACAGCTGCATTCTCGTTCTGGTCACTGGTGGCGCTATAATTCCTCTAAACAGAGAAAAGCACCGGGCAGTGCTATTGTTTTTCTCTGAATGAAGAGCAAGGGCCAGATTCTTAGCGGAGCTCACCAGCCCTTTTCAGGGCTCTTATTCCTTGAAAGATTACATGGTGTAACCCTGAAAAACTAAACCTACTATTCATTACATTTTTGTTGTGTATTCTATTACCAAACAGTGTTTATTGACTTTTCATCCATTTATATTTGTATTATAGTTTTGTTTATAATCCTCTTCATATACCATTACATATGTTGTTTATTTAATTACCAAACAATGTTTTCCCAGACTCGATTAGCATTCACGCTATTTTCTGGTTCCTTTTATCTTTAACTCTGTTGTATCTAAATGTGTATACCTTTTGTTATGAGTTTTTTTTTTATTGTTATTGGATAAATAAATTTCAAGTTCAAGCTCAAATTCAAGTTCAAGTTCAAGATGTTCTAAATCCTTCCAGTTCCTATACAGCTGCTTTGCTAAAGAAAAATAATATCAGCATAAACAACTGAATAGATTTTCTGGATAACCAACATTTTCTACATGTATATATTATCATAATTGAATCAAACATATCAGTGCATACGATTTTGATCAAGATTTTATGCACTACATTGGGCCTTAATGATTGCTTTTTTAATAACTGACCAAACTTATTTAGACTTACTGCATAGGAATTTTATAGAAGAAAAATAAACTTTCTGCAGTGAAATACTTAGTAGCAGCACAGTACTCAATTGGAACAGTTCCTTGTGAAAACAGGTCCAAACATAAAACATTCAGTTCCTGAGAGCATTGACCCCTCTGGGATCGAGCGGATTTCACCCACAACTTTTGGGCCCTTGCTAGCTTCCTGGTTTTGAAGGAGTGTGACAGAGAAAGCCCCCCCCCCCCCCCCCCCCCCCCCCCCCCCCCCCCCCCCCCCCCCCCCCCCCCCCAAGCATGATGACTTGAATCATATAGCTAAACATAACATAAATACAGTTTTAGAGTAGTAAACACTGTAAACATTCTACAATACTTGTATATTTCTGATGAAGTAAATATTACATAGGCCTTCATCTGTGATGCAAAATCAGTCCAAGCTTTTAAAAGAATAAAAGAATAGCAAGGTAGATCAAAGTCTAGATTAAATTAGTTATCATTCATACTCTTTAAAATGGTGTAAATATACTTAATATGAATCATATGTATAGTCTATAGGGGTATAGGGCTAGGGCACATCCTGATTTATAATCAGCCATCAATAATTATTGTCAAAACTCATCCATATTTCGTTAACCATGAAGACAACTAAGGTTTCTGTATTATACTTTTAGACTAAAGATTATGACAATTGATTTTAATACCTGGCTTGATATAGAGCACAATGGTGCTTACTTGTTTTTACAGTTTGGGGGATTTTAGTCAAAGCTATATCATAGAAATTTCACTCTAGACTAAAATATTTATTTAAATGTATCCTCTGCTTTTAACCTACTTGTAGAAACCTAAATACCACTTACTCAATGAGGTATGTCTGCAAATGGTAAAGACATGGTAATGATTGAAATGAAAAAAGTAGATCACTAGTGCCATACTAGATGATCTCTATCTGGTCAGCAACCCCTCGTATGAACTTGGGAAAGGAAGTCATGCTAGAGACAAGTTGAAGATTAAGATCAGTGTTTTGTTTCTTATTAATATCCCAAATCTACTCGAGAGTGTCTCAACTTCTAAGACTATTAACCTCTTGACAACTGTGCCCTAGAATACTTGAGTTCAAATACACTGTAAAAGAAAACCGAAACCATATTTCATGACTTTAAAAATGTAGGTTACTTTGAAAAGTTGTCTTTCTTTGAAATTTGGACAATTGTAACTTGACATTTATGCTACAGATGCAAGCAGATCTATCAGCATGAAAGTCGCAAATCATTCATTTGTTTTTATTTATGTCACTTTCAATGCACTCCCTGAAGACGCATATGCATTGGCAAACCTATCTGACAGATATCATCTTACCTAACAATCTGGATATAGCGGAAGTTTAGATAAAATCTGGAGCATTTCTGACAGAAGATTCAGGAGTTTGATCCTTTGACCTTACCTGCAGCCAGACAGGCAGGTAGATTAGCCTGGTTAATGACCTTGAACATGACATTCACCTAGAAGACCCAAAGACTTGATTATAACTGATAATGTCCATTTCAACGATGACTATTCTGGTCTGCCCCACTCAACAACCACGATCATATTTTCAAGTTTCCAAGGAGTTGAAGCTCCTTCATGATAAGAATTACTGGGACTAAGGGTGTGTTTATCGGGGCGATTCTACCTTCTAATCGGCGACTCAAGTCCCTGATTAGCTTACCAGTTACCGGCCGTAACCCTCGATAAACACGAATGCGACTTGATTACCTCATTAGCTTACCAGACTTGAGTCCCGCAAAAAGGTGGGATTTGATTACCGTTTGAGCCAGATACGCGACTCTAGTACCGGCGATAAACACAACGCGATTTGATTCGCGAATACATTTCGCAACTTCACACTCCCGTTTCCGGTTAGGACAAAAGCGCGCGCCTACTAGCCTACTAGCTAACTAAACAGCACAGTACACGTGCTGAAAAGGCACGCGCCGGAATTGACCTTTACTTCCTAGGTCATTTAGCTGGATCCTGCGCGATGCAAAGCAACGGGCTATCCCAGTTTTGAGTAGCGACGATAAACACGGCATCCTGAGAAACCGCATTCATGGGCGCCATCGTATCCGCGACTCTATTCGCGAATCAAGTACCCTTTTCTAATTTCTAGAAAACGATAAACGCACCCTAGGATACCTCCTTGCTTGCACCAGGGAATCTATCATTTAAATCAAAGGTTACAGAAGAATTCTACCTGCAACCCAAGCCATATTAACCCAATGCCTACGGGAAACCAGGTGGTTCCTGTATTAAGCCTATGGGAATGAGAGAATTCAGTAGTCAACAGGTTAACTCATCTTTTTTTATCCCACTGACTGCTAAGCTCAAGATAATTTGGGCTGGATATTAAAACCTAATGTGATCTACTGTTGAGTTTTCTAATTTTTTTGTTTCTCTCCAAATCTGTATTTTTTTTTTCTATGGTTTCATTTGATAAAGATTTGATATTATTATTATTATCATTATGGAAAATGCCTGTTAACCAGAGTGAAATGGTATCCAATGGCCCAAAATTATGAAAAAGTCAATGATCTAGGGAGATGAAGTTATTGTGTCAATCACTTTTGAAGCACCAGCAATGATTACTTGTAGAAAGTTTTGGCATAGATAATGGATTTTGAAGTGTGAGTGAAGCTGCTTCAATCTAGCTATTTACAACACATGTTCTGGTCACTAACCTTTCAAATGAACTTGAGAATAGTCTGAGAAAGGAAGTCCTGATTGAAATGATTTCTAGATGAGAATCAACGATCCAAACCAGCTCTTGATTTCCTAACATCTGCTTTATGAGCCCCTCCTGAAACACTCTCTGAATCATACCCTACACAAATCACAAACACGATCATATCAAGAGTTACTGGTAGACAGTTTAATGATTTTAAAGGTCAGTTATGGATAAAAATTAAAATTAGGAATATTTTGATCATTAAAATCAGAACTGATTTTATTATTTGCTAGATAAATCTATGTATCTACCTATTATGCTAGTCTCCGACTACGCAAGCCATTCGAGTACAAAAAGTCACAAATTGTGCATATCCCCCCACCCAGGACATCGCCTTCCTCCGTGCACGTTGCAAGACGCGCGCGCACACTCGTCCTCTTAACGAGCAGCCCCAAAACAAACCTCGGACATGTTGCTAGGCAAGGAGAGGGGAGGAGGGAGGGGCATAGGTAGATACATAGATTTATCTAGCAAATAATAAAATCAGTTCTGATTTTAATGATTTACTACAATAAATCAATGTATCTACCTATTATGCTAGACCAACACCCACTCAAAAACGGGTGGCATGTCCCAAAGAGGAAGGTTAATGAGGTCCCAGAGAAGACGTTGCCGCTCTCAACGTCACAGTAGAGAAGGATCCTTCATCAGACAAAACATCTCTTAGATAAAAGGAGATGAAGGAATTGGGGGAACGCCAGTAGGCAGCCTTCATAATGTCAACAAGTGACACACCCTGAAAAAGAGCCCAGGAAGTACTAATGCCCCTAGTATCATGAGCACGGGGCTTATCTCCCGAAATTAAAGCCTCAGGGCCGGCGGCCTGAATAGCTTCAACAAGCCATCTCGAGATGGACTCACGAGAGGCAGGGGAGAAGGGCTCACGGGTAATGACGAAGAGTTGATCATCCTTGCGGCAAGACTTGGTCCTATCCACGTACCATTTCAAGGCCCTCACAGGGCACCAGACCTTATCCTCGGGAACTGAGGAAAGATGTGACAAGGGGCGAAGAAAAATCTCAACCGGACCCGAAGAAGCCGACTGGTTCTTCGCAACAAACGAGGATTTAGGAATGAGTCGCACGCCTCCAGACTCCCAACGGATGTGTCCCGGGGTAAGGCAAAGGGCATGAAGAACACTTCTCCTTTGCCCAGAGGCTATGGCGACCAGAAAAAGCGTCTTTACTGTCAAGTGATGTAACGACGCTTTACCCAAAGGTTCGAAGGGTGGCTTAGCCAAACAATCCAAGACCTTGGGTAGACTCCAAGACGGAGTTAACTTGGGCGTTGAGGGACGCTTCAAGAAGAAGGACCGCGTCAACTTAGCCAAGAGAGGGGAGTTAGAAACCCCCGAACCATCAGCAAAGCCAACATGAATAGCGGCAATTGCTGAACGATAACCACGGATAGTCGAAATCGATCTACCCTTATCAAAGAGGGAGATCAGAAAATCCGCTATAAGGCCAACCGGGGCTCGACGTGGTGAGACACCATGGTCTTCACACCAACTAAAGAAGGCCCCTAACCGAGAGTTGTAGAGATCCCTCGTGGAGCCTCTACGACTCTGCAAAACAAACTCGGCTGCCCTCTCAGAGAGTCCCGAGTTTCTTGCATCCTCCCCGACCCGAGTTTCTTGCATCCTCCCCGACAACGGCCAGGCAGTCAAATGGAGAGCTGCCGGATGATGGTGGAGGATCCCCGAGAGGGGCTGCATTACCAAGTCCGATCTCAGCGGAAGAGGAAATGGTTGGCCGTCCAGGAGATTCAGAAGGTCTGGGAACCAAAACCTCCTGGGCCAGTGAGGAGCTATGAGTAAGACCCAAGCTTGATCCTCTCTGATCTTTCTGAGGACACGAGGAATCAGCTGAAAGGGAGGGAAGGCATACCCCCGCAGAGCCTGCCAGTTGAGGGAGAAGGCGTCTAGCGCCCACGCTTCCTGATCCTGGACCCGAGAGCAATATCTCGGCAGCTGATGATTGAAGGTCGACGCAAAAAGGTCGATCTCCAAGGGACCCCAGACCCTGAGAAGGAGGTGGAAAATCTCCGGATGGAGACTCCACTCCGAGGGGAGACACCTGCCTCGAGACAGGAAATCTGCGACTAGATTGTCCTGGCCAGGAATAAACGAGGCGACAGGAACAATGGTCATGGAATGACACCATCTCCACAGATGAGCCGCCATGGCATTCAGCGTGGAGGACCGGGTGCCGCCCTGACGGTTGATATAGGCAGCCACCGTGACATTGTCCGTAAGAACGAGCACTGTGTGCCCAACAAGGTGACACCTGAAATGATGAAGCGACAGAAGAACTGCCATCATTTCGAGGACATTGATATGGGGGATGGTGCTCAAGTGAGACCAGTCCCCCGACACCATCCTGCCTGCACAATGACCGCCCCAACCCAACAGGGAGGCGTCTGTCGATAGAGAAATCGACGGCAGCGGAGTGCGGAACGGCTTGCCTTGGGCAAGAAAGGAACCGTGCGTCCAAGGGACAAGCAGGAGTTTGATGTCTCTCGGAAGCGGAATCCAAGCCGCTAGAGAGTCCTTGCCCGGACGAAAATACCTGAGGAGATGCCTCTGAAAAGGTCTCATCAGAAGCCTGCAGTCTGGGAGAATATCGACCAGACTGGCCAGATAGCCCAAAAACTGAAGCCAGCGCCTGGCTCTGACTCTGCGGGCTACTCGTAACTCCCGGGCCGACGAGATGATCGTTTGGATTCTGTCCCGACTGGGACGAGCCAACTGATTCGGGATGTCTATCTCGGCACCCAGGAAAACCGGGACACGAGAGGGAGACAACTCCGATTTTTCCCAATTGATCAGGAACCCTAGATCTTGGGTCAAACGCACCAAGAGCTGGACCTGATCGGCTAACAGCGCCTCCGAGTTTGCAACTAGTAACCAATCGTCTAGGTAGACAAAAAGGCGGAGACCGCGACTTCTCAGAAACGCGGCCAAAACAGCCACCACTTGTGTAAATACACGAGGGGCTGGGCGCAAGCCGAACGGAAGGGCGCGAAACCGAAAGGTTTCGCCCCGAAAGGTGAAGCCTAGCAAGTCTCTCGACGCAAGGTGAATGGGAATATGAAAGTATGCGTCTTTGAGATCTAGGGAGACAGCCAGATCGTCTCGCCTGATTAGAGGCAGAATAGACGCCAGTGTCTCCATCCTGAAGTGAACAGCAGGAATAAACTGGTTGATTCTTTTCATATTCAGAATCATACGAAGTTTCCCCGAGCGCTTGGGGATAACGAAAATTGGGGAGAGACACAGATGATGGTGGTCTCTTACCCTCTCTATCGCCCCTTTCTCCAGCAGAGATGAAATTTCTGCGGCGGCGTGACGCCGTGCAGGGGCGGACATGGGCGGCGGACGGACACGAATAGCGCCATTTGGAATGGGCTCTAGCAGATCTACGAAGAAGCCGTCTCGCACTACGGAGAGCACGAAGGCGTCTTCAGTGATAGCCTCCCAAGCTGGGAGGAAGAACTGAATCCGTCCGCCGACCTCCACCACAGGACCTAGCGCTCGGGGCAAGACCTCAAAAGCCAGCCTTCTCCGAAGAGGAAGGCTTGGCCGAGACAATCTTGCGTACACCCCTGCCTCTGAAAGAACCCCGACCGCGTTGGCTGCCCCTAGAGGTAACCCTGGCGGAGGGAGCAGGGGCGGGAATAGTAACAGTCACACGACGCTGATTGGGCTTGCCAATCTGGGTCGAGACCTTGGACTTAGAGACAGGCTTCCGAAAATGCTTGGCCATATCTTCAGCCTGTTTACGACCGTCTATTTCCCTTTGGAAGACTTGGGCAAAATGCCCTCCAAACAAGAAGGGGCCAGTAGAAGGCACGTCTTGCAAGAGAGACGGAATGTCCCGATCAAGAACGCCTAGGGCCGAGAGCGCCAGCTTACGGCGCTGGTCTGTAACAGCAACGGCCGCCGCCGATAACTGAGACCACTGAAGGCCCGCTAGGGTGAGAAGCAAATCATCTAAGACTGCAGAATCACCCTCCGAGACACCGAGTTCCCCCGACCTGGCTCGAAGATTAATCAACGAGCCTAAGTAGGCCGAAAGCCGCATGCCAGCCCTAATCTTATTAGAAAGGGAGGCTAAAGGCTTGTCCTGAGACTGGTAGGGCTTGGCCTTCAGCGATACATTAAGACGCTGGGCCACACCACGAAACTCCGGGGAAAAGGACTTAGCCGAGAAGAAGCCCTGGGCATCTTCAGGCTTGAAAGAGAAGGCTTGACCGACTCCGAACTTAGGCAAAGCCGACACATCCCGGGATGCAACTCTATCAAACTCCCCTTTGAAGTCCTCCGTAAGGGGGATGCCAGGGGGAGGACCCTGCTGTCTGAACAGCAACGAGGCCGGATTTCGGTCAGGCGGAGCCTGACAAAAAGACTCCGGCAAATACTTTTCCAGCAGGGCTTTAGCATCACAGGCTAACACCTGCAAGGCCTGCGGCTCCACCGCGGCCTGGGAAGTAGACGAAGTCGCAGCCGAAGCTTGCGACACAGAGTCACTATCGGGCTCAGTCTGAAAGGAAGACTGGTATGCCCACGGGTCCAACAGAGACTCCTCCCCAGGCGGGGCACCAAGTGCCGCCGGCGGAGGGGAAGGAGGAGCCACAACAGAAACCGAAGCCGGTATGATGTGACCAGGGTCGGGGTTAGGAACGGAAACCGAACCATCCACCGACAGAGGGCCAGACTCAGACGCCAAGCTAGGTGTGGGAGTGAGACTCCAGCCCTGCTGCTCAGCAAAAGCCCTCATCAGGCTCAAAAGCTCTGCCTGAGAAGACGAGTCCGTCGAAGATTTTTCCTTCTTAGACTTCTTCTTTTTGGCCTTAGGCTTCTTGCTGGGAATAACATCGCCAGCAGTCGAGCCTCGCTTCCTAGCACGGGAGGAAACAGGCTGATGCGAAACATCAGAGCCTCCCGGCTGAACAGAAGCAGACACACCGCATGAAGGGGGTGCTGCCTCGGTCACACTCACACCATGCACAAGAGTGGTGGGTGAGATAGACGGATCACCAACGGGAGCGGGCAAACGTAGGGCGGCAGCGCCCATATGCCCGCAAGCCCCGGACCCGGTCACACCAGGTGGCCGAGAGGACTTAGGGAGTGGTGAGGCAGAAGAGGTCAGGTTATGACCGAGGCCCGGCGGCTGTCGGGAGACAGCACTTGGGACCACCCGCCCCGCCAGCCGTGCCCTACAAGAGGAGGAAGACTGGGGCGGTATGCTGCTAGGCAGCCCCGTTGAGGTGTGACCGCGCAGCTGTCCCCCCGCCGAAACGGGAAGAGTCAGCTGGGCAGACCCAGCGGGTTTCCGCTTCACCGTCGCTATGGCAGTAGACATAGAGGTCGTGAGAGCAGAAGACTGTCCGCAGACAGTGCCGGTACACGCCTGAGTGGAGCTCCCTATGGCAGTAGACATAGAGGAGGCAGCACAGACGGGAGGTCGAGTGACCGTACCAGCAAGCGCCCAACTCGCAATCCCTAAACCAGTAGGAGAAGTGGAATTGAGAAGGGCGCTATCCTTACCTGTAGCTGTCCGCGCTGATCTGCCCGGCACAAACGTACCAGGCAGGGCAGACAACTTACCCGAACGGGCGCTCGGGGAACCTTTCTTATCGGAAACTGACAAAAACGACCCCCCCGAAGGGATGGACGAACCAGGAAAGTCCGCCGAAACAACCGCTGTTGAATCGGAAGAAAGGAGAGGAGAGGAGCCCACGGGCCGCCAGGGCCTTGACAACTCATCCTCGGAAGACATAATAAACTGTAAGGAAAACAAAACACAATACTGAGAACACCAAACCGCAGTCAAACTCAACAAAGGGATATGCACTAAACAAACAATACACCCAAAATGCCAAAAGGCACGCGGGCGAAGCCGCCCAAACAAAACACCGAAGTGAGTATGTGGGGCAAAGCTCCGTAAAGAGGAAAAATGCTCGAAGAAATTAATCTAAAATTTCCTCAAAACGAAATAAAACGTGACTAAAGGAGCCGTCCTAATGTTACTTAAAAACAAAAGGAACGGGAATAGGAACACAAAGCGATCCAAATGCGCCAAGAAAGAGTAAAAACTCTGATAATTTTTAAGCGCAAAAGACTTAGCTGCAGACTCGAAGGCTGCGAGTAAGAAAGAGGACGAGTGTGCGCGCGCGTCTTGCAACGTGCACGGAGGAAGGCGATGTCCTGGGTGGGGGGATATGCACAATTTGTGACTTTTTGTACTCGAATGGCTTGCGTAGTCGGAGACTAGCATAATAGGTAGATACATTGATTTATTGTAGTAAATATTTTGATCTTTAAAGCCACTGTCCAGTACTTGCAATTAAATTATACATTCATAGGTACTGTTAGAAGTTAAAGATAAAGTGGAGTTGCGATTGATTACAAATAATTTGTAATTGATATCAATCGCATCTCATAACCCTTTGTACAAATTGCAACTCTTTTATGTGACGGGGCCCAGGTCATTGGATTACATTGTTAAAGAAATTGTTCAAAAGCAATTGGGAAAGGGTGATCATGTCTACCTAAAAAATGGTGTGTACAGTGAGGTTTTGGAATCATCAAAATAGGAAGAAATTGACCCAGTCTTGCTGAAAAGCACATGTACTGCACACAGAAATGGGCATATGGGACTGCAAACACATGTGGCAAGAATGTTCGGCCCGAACACTTAAGTTCTTTCTTATCATATTTCGAATATGAGAGAATTTGAAGAGCAATCCTTTTCAGGGGGAATTTCTTCTATGATATTATTTCAAAGTAATTTCTAAAAAAATTATGAGAAAGCTCACAAATTATTTTTCACCTTTCCCAGAACTCAACCTTCCCTTTAAATCATTATCTCAAAATCCTAAGTACTTATTTGTTTGGACCAGCCAAATTAATGAAACTGATATGAGAGAATAGGAAGGAGTGGAAATAGAATTTACCAATATAAAATGTGACATTTCTTTAGCTTGGTGTAAAAAGGAGATAACTTTTCTGAGGAGAGTAAAAATAGTTTTCGAGATAATGGCTTTAAAAGATTTAGTGATCAGAAATGAGTTTACAAAATAATTTTAACTGGTGGTATTAAGAACAAATAAAAGAAAACTGAAATACAATTTCCATACACACATATTTTATATGAGTAAAGAATGACAAATTTTCTCTAATAAACAATATATTTAAGGGAATTTTTGCATAATTCTCCAAGTGCAATTATAAAATGTATTGAAAATAAGGAAGATCATAAAAGACAAATTTCTCTTTATTCAAAAAAAAGAAGGAAAAAAAAGAGGGAAATCTTTTGTCATTATGTTAATTATGAAATTACATAATAAAAACTATTTGCGCAATTCAACTTGTTTTATTTTCTTTTCACCCAAACCAAACCCAATCAAAAGATAACAAGAGGTTAAACAAAGTTTTAACCAAATATGGAATAACAAATAGGATCAGAGCTGCACAAATCAAGTAGCAGGACGAAGCCTGGAAAAATAATTAGTAAAATGACTTCTAATCTAAACACTTTACGACACTATTTCACACCTTTTAACAACCAACCACAGGAAAATTAAGCACTGCTTGATATAATAAATCCAATATTAATGACTTTCTGTTTATACTATCAGTACATGAGTGACAATTATATTTTCAATTCAGCACAAGAAAAGTGTCCTGAATTTGGAGAGGTGCCAAGCACATCTGTTTTCTGTTTCTAAACCATACAGAGCTCTGTGATATTGAATATATGTTCTTTTCAAACAGAAACTATGATCCGAGATTGCAATGGATTACACAATTCATGAGAACAAGGTCCCTTGGTTTACTGTGGCTGTAGAATGATCAGATTGGAAGTTGAATAACCTCTTACTAATTTTTAAAGGAAATAAATATATGCAAGTCACATGTAACAATTCATTTCATTTGGATTTCAAATTTCCAGGAATGATATGTATTGTTGATTACTAGGTCATAAAACTCATTTACATCCCTAAAAGTAGTTGTAACAAATAATATTATGATAAAAACATCGTATAAAAAGGTAATTCTCCACAACAAGGGGAAATAACCTGAAGAAAGTAACAGAGTAATCAGACATTGAAGACAAGAAACAGAAGAAATTTATTAATCAAAATGTTGAGGCAGTAAATTGAAAAAAAGGATATGTATTCAAAAACAAAAAAGGAATGTATCACTTCAAGTACAGCAGCTTGTACATTAAAGTGTATCACAACATGAGGGCCGTGTCCAAACATAGTACCACCACAGTTCCTACTGATTCGATACAATACAGAAATCCTATGGTATCTGAAAGTAGACAAATAGAAAATTTCCTTGCTGTATAATAAATGCATAAAACATGAACAATGCTGACACTTCAAAGCGTACCTCCTTTAACACATCACGCATAAGGCAAGTTTCTTGTTATCATTTTTTATATAACTCATTTACAGTATTGTTTATGAATATTATAAGCATCATGTTTATAAAGCAATAATAACAAACTTGATTGCAAGCCTAACGCATGCCCAACGACCAATATCCTGAGGACTGAATTGACCACAACTTAATAACTGTGGTCAATTTGATAATTAGAAAAACCATAAGCTGATCAGAGGCGGAGAGGAGGGGGGAAGTATAGTAGCCCCTAGTGTATGTACTTGAGTTCATTGAACGTAATGAGCTTGTCCAGACCTGAGATGATGTGAGGTCTTAGATTTTTTATCCTAAATATATTGTAAAACCAAAAACTTTCTTTTGTGGATTTAGTGAGTGGTTTAGATCTGTGATACTTTCATGCCATGAAATTAAAAAAAATCACAAATGACAGCTAGAAAACTAAATTTCCGCTTATTTCGAACCATCGTGTGATCACGTTCATGTCACATCATCATGTTACACAACCTTTCACGAATAATAAAAGCCCTAAATTCACTAAGGGTAGGGTGTAGTGTTAGTGAAATATCCTCCTCTTATTGACAAAGTGTCAGGTTTGAGACGTGAGTATTTGTAGATTTGCCATACTTTTTATATAAAGTGCAGGGTAGACTGGACCCGACACTTCGCCAATAAGAAGGGTGTATTTCACAAAATGTTACACCCTACCCTTCATGAATTTAGGGCTTAGTATTCACGTAAGGTTGTGTAATGTGACGACGTGACGTAAACATGATGACACGATGGTTCAAAGTAAGCCCTCAATTTCAGCAATTTGTGAAAGTTTCATGTCACAAAAGTTGCTTGTTCTACATCTATTTTTCCTAGTCTGGAAGAAAGACATGCTTAACATGAATGGTGCTGTATATGTATCAACATTTCGGAAAGGAAAGACTAAAAGTTTTCACTGAAAAAGGATCCTCATGAATTGTGTTAACCCAATGGGTACAATTTCATTTTGGAATAATTAAAACATATTTTTCATGGACCCCAGCATGAGTTATCTCAGGTTTAGTTTAATGAATATTTATTTACTTTCATTACCCTATAGTTTTCATGTATACCGAAGTGATGAAGGAACCTGTACAATTTAATTTTTCCACACAACAGCTCAGTTTCTATTCCCTTTAATGTTGACTCATTGCACCTGATAAATAACATTTATTCTCCCTAAAGAAAGACAGGAACTGTGAGAAGAAAAAGAAGAAATTTGTAAACGCTTTGTCACGTCCTTATTCTCCCTCAAGCAACGCTCACTTTATAACCATGAAAACATTAGTGTCATTCCTTCTAAATCCAAGCATGACATTTCATCATCAAAGCAGTACAGGAACGAGAAAGAATTGAGGAAGAAGGGTGGGTAAAAACAGAATCTCAGTTTCCTTTCTGTCTCTCGTCATCTTACAATCCAGGAAACATTATGGTTATTCAAGATAATATCTACCCTCCTGTTTAGATGAGAAAAATTAGTTGTATAGCTATATCTAGACAGTGTAGCTATGCAATACACAATTATGTTTTTCTAGTCTGAATGCCATATAGCAAAAAGGGGGTTTAAGTATTGTTTCTTACAAAATCAAAGCATCAATTGCTATTGTGAACAACATATTGTATGAAAACAGTATAAACTGGGCGTATAATGAGCGTGCACTGATGACTGGCCAGCTGTCATCTTGTACATAATCTAATATAGGCCTAAACATCTTGGTGTCAACTGACCTCTTAAAAACTATTTTTCTGTATACAATGTTTCTTTAGAAGATACTTTTTTCATCAGTGTTTGCTTCTTGACTGAATGATGATTCTTTATATGATACTTGTTTCATGTGTGTCACCCCTTGTGCTATACGATAATTCTTTATACGTTTCTTCATACGATTTTCGTGTAAATTTGCTTTGGTGTGAACTGCCCATCAGAGAGGTAGACCACAGCTATCCTTAAAACCCACTCTTTCCTCTCTACCTCTAATAAAAGTCTGATTTTAGTCATTCGAAGAAAGCCCAGGACAACCCGGATACGTTTACAGCCTTCATCAAAAGGAAATAACTCAATCAACGTTTCTTTTATAATAGAGAAATTGAAAGTAAGCAGGTGTGAAGTATATATAATTGAAACATTAAAGATAAAGTTATTTTCTGGTTAAGCGATGACAATCTAAAAGAAACAACTGAGAAAGGCAGACCAGATATGTAGTGAATAAAATAATTGTGTACCTTGAAGTTTTAAAATCATCAAAATATAGGAAATTGACTAAATCTTGTTGAAAATTACACAGAGTAAACAACACTGTACACATAAATAAGTATGTGGAACTACAAACACATGTTGCATGAAAGTTTGATCAAAACTTTTTACAGCTATTTCTTGTCACATTTTCAATATCAAGTAATTTGAAATAAAAGCAATCCTTTTTCATGGGACACTATCGACGTCATTTTTACGAACTGACGAATCCGTGCACGGTGCGCAGAAACGTGAATTGGCGGGAAACGAATTTATAAATCTAGGTGTTCTTAGATAATGGAATTTGATTTTGTTGCATAATTTCAAGTATCGATATAAACATCAAAAGAAAGCTTATGACTTTAATTTTGAAATGGTGTATATTATTATGTATACTAATACAGAACAAGGAAGCACTGGCCATTCAAACAGGATTCGACGGTTCGTAAAACCGTTTTCTCCAAAGCACGTATTTGCGCACGTGCACGGATTTGTCAGTTCGTAAAAACGATGACACTATGATACCCCTTCACAATGACATCAAACAAACATGAAAGCTCACTAATTATTTTTCATCTTCACCAGAACTCAAACTTCTCTTTAACCCTTTCAGGACAGGAATTATTTAAGGGCTAAATTGATCACAGTTTGTTCTTCAAATTGGCAACAATATTATTTTTCTTTCAGTGCTACATGGTTCTAATAAGGTGTAATACGTCTTGAAAAAAATATATGGTTAGGAATTTATCGAAAAGTTGAAAAAATTGCCAATTTTGATTAAAAAAACAATGATTTTAAACCTCTCAAAGTGTTGCCAATTTAAGGATTTTCAACCTTATTCTCGTTTCTAAAATTCCAGCATCAAACGCAATAATGGTCATGCAACAAAAAGGACATAGTTTGTACAGAAATTTTTGCTCTTTCTACTCGTGTATCTGGTATATTTTTTAGAGCTCTAAATCAAAAGTTATTGAACCAAACCACAAAATGTGGTCAATTGTCTTGAAAGGGTTAACATGTCATGATAACTGTTTTATTTCTTATTCAAATTTCCTAACTGAAGTCTTTAACTAGCCAGAGTTACTGATGACACTCTTGATATTACTGCTTCTACTACTTCTGTACCAATACTATCACTAAGTTCACCAAATTCTTCTAAGGTCTTACACTGTTCTTCTTATGGTCAGTAAATATTTCTAGAGTCTTGATACAATTGTTTTGCTGAAAATACTTAATATTGTCTCTAATATGAGAGCCAAAAGACTTTGACTCTAATAATTTTGCATAGAAGTAATGCCATTATGGCTCTCAGTAAATATATATATTCATGAATAAATGCCTCTTAATTTCATACCAAATAATTTCTATCACACCTGAAAAAATTATGAAATTCAAAAATTTATATAGCATAGGCCTATACTTAATATTTCCTAGGTGTACCAAGTATAATGTTGAACTATGATGAATTGTTAAAATGCATTCCTAATGAACATAAATTTGATAATATTTACTTTCATGTAACATACCAGACTAGGTATGATATAATTTCATACTTTGTTGGATTCAGTCTTCAGATCATGTCTCAAAGAGTATCTATCTGGTTTTGTTACAGCTGAATATGACAGAATTATTTCTTAAGAAGGAAGTGAGAATGTGATAAAAGGATCATAGTATCTTAAAATTTGTTTGAAAAAAAAAATCGTCTGATCATGACTTAAGAATATGTGGTTTTGTTACAGCTGAATATCGTAGAATTGTTTCTTAAGAAGGAAGTGAGAATGTGATAGAAGGATCAAGGTATTTTAAAATTTGTTAGAAAAAAAAATTGTCTGATCATGACTTGAGATTATTTGGTTTTGTTACAGCTGAATATTGTAGAATTGTTTCTTAAGAAGGAAGTGAGAATGTGATAGAAGTATTGTAGAGGAAGAAGACACTCACGTTTATTCTCAGCAGTCAAGGATCTGAAAAAGAAATGACTAGAATGACAGAAACAAGGTCGGTTCATGAATCAGTGGCAGATCAAGGATTTACTGAAAATGGGGGGGGGGGGCACATGTATCTCTGACAAACAAACAAAAGAAGGTTATCACAATTTTTAATCACAAATTTAGAGCCATATTTCAAATATGGGGGGGGGGGATGTATCTCTGTCAATAAAGTAAGAAAGGTTTGGACAATATTTTCAGCAACATTATTAAGTGTTTAAAAAAAGCTTCTCCCCCCCTCCCCAAAACGAAAGGAAGGTTTCTCAAATTTGCAAAAAGTTGGGGGGGGGGGGGGGGTAAACATATGAGCAGATATTTTCTAGGGGCACTAGCTGTGAATGGTCAGAAAATGAAGAAACTCTCAATCATGACATGATTGTTTTCTTAGTAAATAGATGTATTTGCATGACTAATCATGCAAATGTCTAATGATTGCAGGATGTAGGCCTACTTGATTTGCTATCAACAAGTTTCAATAGACTAATTATCATTTTTTAACAAATAGATTTTATCCTGAGAAATATCCTTGCAGTAAAGACATTTTCTTTCAATCTTTCAGGTTATTTACAAGCCTATATCAAATGATTAAAATTTTTAAAGCAAATCAGTTTGATCCAGAGAGGATTGACATCAATGGTTGTATATTTTGATGTTCTCTATCACATGCATGAATAGTGAATGATTTTTTTTTTCTTCAGAATTTGTGGAAAAACTTAGCCAGTTGGAAAGTACAATATGGTATCATGGTTTTTTAAGGTTTTTTTTTGTACATTATGTCAGATAAACTAATGCAAAAAGGCAGCAAGTTACTTGCTGTTGTTCTTTAATGACCAATTAAAAAAAAAATGATCAGTCTCAACAAAACAACAAAAGCCAAAACTAAATTTGTGGTCATCATGAGGCTGATCTTGCATCATATCAATTCACACATCACCTCATACCTTTAATATCACCTACCTGTTTAATAGTGAGAAAATAACTCCTGCTTTTGACAGAGTTATGGTGCCTTTAAAATGACCACAACTTTATTTTGGCTTTTATTGTCGCATAAAACTCTAATCCAATCAGGAAGCAGGAATCTCCAAACTGACCTTCTCTCAAGTCATCAAAATTCTACAATGATTCATCAGGTCAATTAGTAGCCTTGCCCCCAAGTCATAGAAAATCTTACTCCTTCTCAATGAAAGTGTGCCATATACCAAGTCTGGAATGTGCAGACTATCATTTGTATTATTTTTTTTTTAAGCAGAGAAGGGAAATTTCATCTTACTTAGATATGAAAAGAGAGGAATTAAAGTGGTTAGTCTACATACTTCAGACTCATTTTTATCATATTTTCATTGGGGACGAAAATGCTGTTTAGCCTGAATACCAGGCTGGTCAATTAAGAATCTGGAGTCATAATAAACAGTCTTTTACTACTGCTCAAGATCCCTGCAGAGGTATTTACAGTGATGACTGAATGTTGTATGACCTATTATCACACCTACTACTACTGTAGCTCATATTGAAAAGACTTGCCACAGGGTTTAAATAAATACACCTATATAAAAAAATAAAATAACTGAAGTCGTCAACAGTAGGTTACTGACATGTACAGACAATTCATATACATTTTCAAGGATAAATGAAAGGGATCATAAAACAGAGTTCAACCTCATTTTTTATGAGATGATCCATGGAGAGCATGAAGAAGTGAAAGGAGAAGCACAAAAATCAAATTTATAAAAGAGACATGTGAAACGTTGAAGTGGAGACACTATGCATGAAAAGATAAATAGTAATGAAGAGATGAATAAAAGAAAAAAGGAAAAAGAGAGAAGGTAGGAAGAGATAGAGAGATATGAGAGAGAGAGAGAGAGAGAGAGAGAGAGAGAGAGAGAGTGTAAGAGAGGGAATGAGAGAGAAAGAAAGGGGAAAAGAGAGAGAGGAAAATGAGAGGGAGTGTGTGTGTGGTGTATGAGAGAGAGAGAGAGAAGCGAGAGGAAAGAGAGAGAGAGGGTGAGAGAAAGGATATCAGCAAAAGGAGCTCTATCAAATCTGATCTGCTTCTAGCTTTTCCTGGGGCCAATGATTCATGATTATCCAGTGATCTAGTGCCTAATTTTACCAACTAGGGGATAACAATAAAATCACATTGTACATTAGATGGATTTCCCCTGCACCTGATCATCATGGAATCCAATTACCCAGCTCGTTCTCTGCTCTTCTATCTCTCTCTAGGTGCATCCCCATTAGACCAAAAATGCTAGAGCTTGAAATGTGAGACCAATCAGTGCTTCTCAATAAAACAGTCAGAGTTTCAATTCCCAGTTTTCATTAGCCCCAGTCAAGCAGAAATTAGCTTGAGCTACAGGATAAGCATCATCTAAGTGCATCCTCAACGGTGAATGAGCCAACTCACTGGTCAAATAACTGACTATTTTTGCAAACAATTAAGTCCCAGTTTGCTGGGGATAATAGTTTGAGGTAATATACATTAACATGCAAAGGGGATGAAATAGCCTGCTACTTGCATCTGCACTGCAAAAATTGAGCCAGTTATGATCGGGCTAATTTCCCAGGACCAGAATTAGCATGCTATTTTGAAAACCCGGGCTAATGTGGACAGCCTATCTGGTCCGAGACCTGTCACATCATTGAGTGTCACTCGTCAGGATGGAAGATCCCTCGCCAACAACTGTCGCTCATCCAAGCAGGCACCCCATCATGCTTTCCACGAACAATGGCATGATTTAATCTAGTCTGGCCAGTGTCTTCCCGCTGTTGTCATCATCGTCATCGTATTAGGCATCGTGATTACGTTCAATGCACTACGATGATCGGGAATAGTGGGGCAATAGATTTTTTCTTGCATCTTCTTTCATCTTTGACACAATCCCATTCTTACTCCATGATAAATTGAATTATCTACTGTCTTGAACTTGCCTTGAACTTTAAAAGGTTTATTTCTATTCTCATTGATACATTATATTATTCTTATCAATAAAACACCAACCGACCAACTAGTGACCAAGCACTGACTGTACAGATTGAAAAAAAAACAGGAAGAAGGGATTTTACATTCCTTAAAAATTTTTACATAAATCATCAGTTGAATTTAGTAGTATTTCATCTCTTTCAAACTAAAGATCATCTGTACCTAATTAGCCTAGATGAATCTGTTGTGATGTTTTAAAGCTTTTATAGATGAGTACAAAATGCATAAGGTGCACTATCTCATGAACCAATATGATTTCATCAAGTTTGAAAACATATATCATCAATATCATGGTGGCACATGTTTTCAATCAATATGCCTTTTAAAAATGTTCATTGTTCGTTTTGATTCAAACATGTTTCGTAACATAATAATAAAAGCCTTCAAAGTGATTAGTGTATCCATGACATCTAAATTTCTAAATTCCTAATCAATGAACCAAACTTTAAATTTCAAAAATAAAAAAATATTTTCTTTGTCAAAATTTGGTCAATATAAACCACCTTCAGCATTGAAATGGTTAAATGAATACCATGTGTTTTAAGAGAAGGCCAACTTTCAAAATATAGTATTAGTAAAATTCCCCATGGTCGAGTTGAGTTTCCAAGGTGTCAGGTAATGATACTTGACAAAGGCAGGAAACCACAAAATCATCCACAAAAATGACTGGCAAAATGTTGATTAATTTAACAGCAAAGTGTACTATATAAAGAGATCAATTAAGCCAACACAAGTACATTGTATATCATTAAACAGCTTTCTTTGTGTGGGTCACTGTGGAAGAGGTAAACCAAGTTGAATTCTAGTTTGCTTACAGTGACTCCTGCACTTTATTGATTTTTATCTTTAATGTTTGTTTTCATTTTCAGTTTACATCAGTTCAATTTTTAATCTACTTGAAACTGACATGTATGCAAGTTAAGCTTCCATACTGAACATGGAAAAGATATTTTGTTAAACAAACAAATCAATACTTATTTCATAATTCTACAATAAATCACAGAAATATTCTTGCAAATTATTATTATTCTGCAAAAAGAGTAAAATTCTCATTGCAATTGATAAGAATCATTCTTTTCATCATAATGCCATCAATAAGTTGTGAACTGATACTCCAGTCCTCTGTCAATAAAATGAAACAAAGTTTGTCTAATGTTGTTAGACAATGCTGTAGAATTATCAAATCAATTCATAGTAAAATATACAAAGAATAAAAAAAATAAAAGGAATGGAGCGGTTTTAGCCAAGATTTCCTGAGGATGTTCGGCCAATGTTCATATCCACATCCTGACAAGGAATGCACATGGTCTAACTCTCTATAGTTTCTATCACTCCTAACATCTCATCTTCACCTGTATAAACATCGTTCCAGGATAAAAAAAAGAATCACAAATTTTGAAAACTGATCCATTACAAGGAGGTTAATCTTATCATGCTTATTTGAACTCCCATTTTGAGTTGGTTTCTGGTATTTGAAGGGATATCCTGCGAGATCCGATTGAATTGATTCTGTGGTTGAATGACTGACTTGTCTGCAGAGGATTTCCTTATAGTCTTACAAAGCAATTTACTCCAAAGTCAACCGACCCAAACGTCTCCTTTCCTTCTCCTTCCCTTTATTTCTGTCTTTAATACTTTTACTTAATCAATTTTCTCTTTCTAATTCTATTTTCCTCTATTTCTGTCAGCTCATTTCTTCTTAATCACTTTCAAGAGAAAAGGCAGTTGCGAACTGTCCATTCATTTGTAAAACAAGAGCGTGAAGAGCAAATGCACTTTGTTGCAGTCCACGCAGACCGCCATTCTTGTCTTTCTTCTGTAAGTATTTAACTAGACCTAGTTTGCCAGACAGTATTTCACTGTAGATAGTATAATTCAGGGTGAGTTTCATCAGATTTTGGGAGAAATTAAACTGTCATCATACTAAAGATTACTGATGAATGTATGATATGCTTGTGAAGAAGCCATGTCCATCTTTCACTTAGTCATTTATCCTATAAAGGTTGAGACAGTTTACCAACATGCTAGGCCAGTATATGTCAAGGTGATATTAGAATAATAAACCAAAGTATTAGACACACCTGACCAGGTGTAGGACAGTTCCTGAAGCTGTAGCTTTCAAAATGCAAAGAGAAGTAAGAAATTTGAATATACCCAGGCACAGGTGACTACTGGTACAGCCCACCATGTAGCATGGAATGAGTGAATGATTAAAATGTCCATCTATCAACTGACCTTGCCAGTGAGTAAGAAGAGGACCATCCCCTATACAAATTTAAGCTTGTGGTACACTTAAAACAAGCTTAGAAAATGATGGCAAGCTTGCCGCAAGCTTGCACGAAGAGTGGCAAGCTTGCACAAAAATGGCAAGCATGCGGCATTTTAAAGGGAAATCCAACCTTAATAGCAAGTTGCTTTGAAAGAAAGAGAAAAAATCAGAGAAGCAG
Source organism: Heliocidaris tuberculata (assembly GCA_025618425.1). NCBI lineage: Eukaryota > Metazoa > Echinodermata > Echinoidea > Camarodonta > Echinometridae > Heliocidaris > Heliocidaris tuberculata. Next base: position 2,869,068 of record CM046834.1, read on the forward strand.
ATTGGTGAAAGTTTGAACAAAATTGGACAAGCCATAAGAAAGTTATGAATTTTTAAAAGTTGTAATCACTATGCATATGGGAATTTCAAATTGGCCGAATAGGTAATGTCACTGTGATGTAGCTGTGGACAACTCCCCCATTTGCTCTAACACACAAAATGACTAAAATGTCACTTTTTTCAAAATGCATTACTCAGTAGGATCTTTTTGTTCATGAGGACCTATAACAATATGCTATCTCCAATATATTTTTAGTACTGCCCCGGGGGTAAAAGCGCCTTGACGAAAACCGCAAATTAATGATATTTTTGTGTACGACAAATGGGAGAGTTGTCCACAAAAATGTCACAATTGACTCACCAAATTGCCAATTTGAGATTCGCATAGATGTAGTGATCTCATTTTTCAAACGTCCATAACTTTCTTAGTCCTTGTCCGATTTCTTTCAAACTTTCACCGTCCTGTTTTTCTTATTTTTCTGCTTTCACACAAATCATCTTATTACCAAGGTTGGATTGCCCTTTAATACCCAGATCTCTTTTAACTGTAGAAAATAATAAAGACTTTGAATGATGGCCTTTTCAATGTTTGTTTTTTGTTTTTTGTTGGTATCATGGAACTTTTGAGTTCCTATAATAAAAACAAGGAGCATCATTGGAGAAAAATCAGTGGAAGATATACACAGACACAAAGTAGAGAAGATGGATTAGGAGAATGCACTCAGTTTTCTATAACATCATCCTGCTTGGCAACGAAACTCATTAACTCACCTTCATAATATGAGTGTTTGTTACAAGTCAAGGGCACAACATATGTTAATAACATTCATGTACTACACAAAGTCACTTTCAGCCATGTCATTGTGACATAATGAACATGACAAGTGGCACAATTAACAAATACCAGTGGTTTTATCCAGGCATCATTATAGTAGCCTTCTTATTCCAGAAATGCTAGTTCATACCGGCACTTTGGGTATGGGGAGGGAAAGAGTAACTCCCTGTTCCAGAATGCTGGATCACTGTTAACGTCTTTTCAGCAACAAGGGCAAAAAGGAAGACTTTTCATACAAAATGTTTGCAGTAACGGCATGCATGCATGATTCTAGAAAATTTAAGACCTTGACTACTGAATCTCCTCATTCCCCTAAGCTTACTATAGGGGCCATCTGGTTCTTACAGGCAATGTCTTAATTGTGACTTTAAAAAAAAATTGTTTGTATATATTCTCCTCCCAAATCATAAAACTTTGTTTAGGCAGAGTACAAATTACATTTAATGAGTTAGAGAGCAGAAATTATACTAAACAGGATGTTTACATTATAATCCTCTTGACATGTCTATTTCTGCATTCCAAAGTCATCAACCTCAAGCGTTAATCATAGTGACGTGACATTGCGTCTTTCTTGATGAGTGGCCAACAACTCGCAGCAGGTGGGCCTCGCGAGTGAAACGCTCCCAACAAAACGTGAGCTGACGTGTCATCGTTGCCTTTCATCAGCTCATCTTAAGGTGTGTTCACTGTCTGAGATCACAGCTGGTTTGCATAACAGAATATCTTTGGGAAAGAAGTTTTCTAGAAGATGGACTGCAAGAAATTGCTGCTTCATTTTGCACATCAAAACTCTTTAAGATGCTCTACAACTTTGATTCATATCTGCTGAAAATTTAAAGGCTGTTATAACCTGTTGACTACTGAATTCTTTAACTCTCATAGGCTTAATACAGGAGCCACCGGGTTCCCGTAGTCTATGGGTTAACTTTAATTTGACCAAAAGTTAACATTCTTTTGGATCTCAAGAGATAAAGTGCCAAGGCTTCATGTAGGGTAGTGGGTGAAATTATTTCCCTTGAAAATACTATTTGTTCATACTATAACTACAACTGCTGCCAGAAGCCAAACCTGCTACAAGTATATGCAGAGAAGCATAGTCTCTGCTGCCAGAACGTTCCTTAAAAATTGCATTTATAAAAGACTTCTATTCTCATAATCTTCACGAAGTCAGTTTTATTGAAGATAATTATTATGCAAACATGGCTCATCATGGAAGGAGATCAAGGGAAGAGATGGGACTTGTTGTTGCGGCTAGGAAGATCTTTGGCACATTGTCCAGTGTTACTCACAGTCCTAAAATAAGCCAAGAGGGAGGTTTACAGTGCGGTTAAGGGATTGGTGAAGCAGGAAGCAGGTTAGGAAAAGACTGAAGATGGCACGTAGTCTGAAGCATCTGGGTATGCTCAGTAGACTGTACAACCTGTAGTACATGGCAAACATTGAACTCTGAGAACAAGACAATGTCTCCCCACTCTTCAGAAGTGACACTGTTATTGGTTTCTATCAGGTTACTGAAGGATAACTGATCATCGATTGATCATTTAACCTTTTTAAAAGACACCTATTTCATTGCTATGGTCTTAGGAATGACTGTATATGTTCTTCTTTTTTTCTTTCCTTCATAAAACAAACCTCTTTCTGCATCTTTCTCTGTACTATTTTTGAGTACCTCGATAATTATCTTCCTTCTTTCATTCTTTCAATTTCCCATCTTCCCATTCCGCCCATGTCTCTCTCAACCTCCTTCCTCCCTCTCTATATCTTATATCTGTCTGTCTCCCCTTTCCTCTCCCTCCCCCCCCCCCCCCCCCCCTTATATGGCTTTATAAGCTTTTGTCTGCCCTCTCTCTCTCTCTCTTTCTTCCTCACCTATTTCATTGCTATGGTCTTAGGAATGATTGTATATGTTCTTCTTTTTTCTTTCCTTCATAAAACAAACCTCTTTCTGTATCTTTCTCTGTACTATTATTGAGTGCCTCTACAATTATTTTCCTTCTTTCATTCAGTCTATATTCTGTCTATATCCCTCTTTCTCTCTTTTTCTCTCCCCCCCCCCCCATTCCACGGTTTTATATTTTGCCCCCTCTCTCTTGCTTTCTCTCCCTTCCTCTCCCTTTTCCACCCCCCCCCCCACTCTCTCTCTCTCTCCCTCCTTTCCCCTCTTCATCTCTCTCTCTCTCTCCCCCTCACTCTCTTCCCCCTCTTCTCTCCCTCACTCTCCCTCCCTTGTTCTCTCTCACTTTCTCCACTTGTATACATGTAAACATCACATCAATCTCCACCTGATGTGAACATACTGTATACCAAGCAACCAACCTACATGTATACAGACTCACCAGGCATAAACAATCATTCATTCATAATATCATTTTCTTTCAACAACACATCGCAATTCAAATCAAATACTAGCACATTACTGACGTAACTTATACTGCCATCGTGTGTCCATCAGAGAAAAGAATGACAGAGCACAGCCGCAAATAAATAAACTAGAAATAACAGCTGGATCACACTATCAACGTATTCTAATTCAAATTCTACTTATTGGTTTTGAAACTGCAGGTCTCTGTGCATAGATCACCAACTGATTACAATTCATACCTCGACTTTTCCGAAGTTGTGTATGCAAGTCCCCTTTACACAAGTCCCTCCTACCCTCCTCCCCTTCCTGTGATTACAGAAAACCTAAAACAGGGTAATGTTCTATTCATGATCCTGAACAGCAAATGACAGGTAACCAGGGAAAAGGTGAGGCTTACGGCCAAATTCCCCCCATTCCCACGATGCATTGTGAGCGCTTCCTGACAGGAACTTGGAGTGGCTGCGGATAAACAGAGCAGGACCCTGGGAACGGACATCCTGGCTCTCGTTGAGCTCTACATCGAAGGACAGTAGACCGCGGGTCCAGGACTAGTCTAAATGAACTTCAGACCTCTTCCTCTATCGTCTCTTATTACTTCACTTACTAATCCAATGATTCCTTTCAATGCTTTACTATTCCATTTCCCCTTGATTCTATTAATGCAAGTCATTGTCAATAGAACTCTTTCTAGATAAAAGTCCTTCTTCATTAGACCTGCAATTTGATTGTGATATTTCACTCATGAAAAAATTCAAAAACAATGAAAAACAATACTGACTGTAGATTCGCATGTGTAGCAGTCTGTCTCACCTAATTACATTTAAGATATGAGTACCCAAGCTTTTCTGGCACTCTTCTGTGATAAGAATCCATGCATTCTTCAAAGGTATCCACTTACTACACCTGGGTTGAGAGCGGCAAATGTAGATTGGTGTCCTACAGAAGGACCTGTACAAAGCAAGTGAAGCACTAAACCACAACACACCCTATGGGGATATCATTGACCTGTCATTTCACCGCTTGGGATAACTGACTCTATTAATTAAGCCAATTTGTAATTACAATATTTGCCTGTGCAGATAAAGGTCATTTGTACTGAGTACAATTGACCTTTATATGCTTTCATAGTGTGCGCATCATAATGCACCCTCCAGTATGATTTTACATGATAAACAAGTTGCGGGTCCACCAAAACAGATGCACATTTGCGTACAAATTGAGATCCTTTAAAGGGGAATTAACCTCAAAATATAAATGTGCTTATATTCAAAGATGTAATCTATTCCTTCTTGTTGTCCTACGTAGTTTTGCATTAAAATATACGAGATGGGTATAAATCAAGATTTTTTCCGCAAAATTTATCATCTACTAGCGCTACCTGGGGGCTGCCATTTTCTTGATGTGTACATAAAGATATTTTTAATCTGCATGCAAAAATGTCTTTCTTCCTGATACAAAATCCCATTTGAGATTTAAAATATTTAACAGATATATACATATATTCTTTTATATTTCTTTGAAAACAGAAAATCTATTTTCTTCATACTATGACGTACGCGACGGAGCAAATTAATTCAAATTTATGGATGATAACTTCCCGAGCGTCAGTAGTGATAAACTATGCATTCACCTGCTTAGAGATAATGGATTTCAATAGTCAAAGGTTGTATAAATTATGTTCTGCTCTGCCAGGCAAGCCCAAGAATATGATTTCTATTTAGCAAAACCAGAGAATTTAAAAAGAAATCCATAAATTTCAAATTTTAGAGTATATGTATACACCTGTTATATATTTCCCATCTTATATGGGAATTCTTTGTAATGAAGAGAAGCAATTTATCTCTAGGATTAAAAATATCTTCCTGACCAGAATGGTTTCCAGTGGTTAATGTACAACTCCATATCATCAAGAAAATGGCATCCTGCATGTAATGATACTGTGTGCTAGAATGTCTTGATTTAAACCAAATTCTGATATTTTATTTCTAAAGTGATACAGGCCAATGATTAAGAATATATTACACCTTTGAACATAAATACATTTATATTCTGGGGTTAATTATCCTTTAAGGGTCATTTGTACCATGTACTAATTACAAACTGGCTTCATGCAGCGATTTTAATGAACCTGAAAAGAGGATATCTCAGAGTCGTGTATTATCTGACACAGTTTGCTCTCTAGTGCAATATGAAACTTGACAAAATAAAGAAACTTCCTACTGAGGGACAAGAAAAGGCATACTATCATTTTACAGAATAAAAATATTGACAATCAACCATGTTTTACACCTGACAATTTTCTGTTACGTTTGTTCATTAAAGCGACAAAGACTCGTATTAAAGACTAGCTTGTTAAACCACAAAGACAGACAAACACTATCATAATGATTATAAAGGCAGACAAAAATAGGTCATGCGCTGTTCCACGAATAACATCAGGAAAGATAACGGGACAAAGATAAGGGAATGAATGAAGACAAACAGCAGTAGTGAGTGATCTACCAGTTTACTATTGTTGTTATATATGTCATATCCATTGACTTCTAGGTTACATCTCGATGAGTGAATGAATTAACAGACCAACATGCCTGAAATTAAATAAACTAGCTAAACACTTAAGCTACGTTCATACGGGACTTGTGGTTTCGAAACTTTAAGTTAGCAAAACTTTTAAGTTAACGAAACCACGACTCCCTAACCGCAACGAGGGTTCGCATGAGCCTGAAACAACGAGCTGAAACTACAAGCCGAGCGATCTTTGTGGTTAACCCTGGAAGTAGATATTACAGATTGTGTGTACAGTACACATACAGATCCTGTGTTCATAATTTGCGCGAAGGGTATGACCCGGAAGTTTAACATGAACAGCGAGGTCATCGCTAAACTACGAGCTTGCGAAACTTAAAGTTTACTCCATTCTCATGGTCTGTAACTGCGACGGAGGACCACCCACTGCTCGTGGTTTCAGCCTTAACAACGAGCTCACTTGTGGTTCTAGAACTACAAGTAAACTTAAAGTTTCTAAACTACGAGTCCATTCATATGGTCTGAAAAATACAAGATAACAAGTAAACTTAAAGTTTTGAAACTACAAGTGAAACTTAAAGTTTAGCTCCCATCGTGTGAACGTAACTTTTAACGTGGGGAAGTGCTTCAAGACCGAATGTAGTTGTTTGAGTTGGGGGTGCTCTGACAATAAATGTAGGGTTAGGGTTAGGGGCTACAATTGGGTTTTAGGTTAGGTTTAGGGTTAGGATTAGGGTTAGGGACTTAGACTTAGGAGTTGTGTTTGCTCAAGGGTTGAAGTCTAGAATTCGATTAAAGTACAAATTTGACGCAGAGTAATTGTCGCTGGAACATCTGTCATAAAACCAGAATCGGGCATCATTCTAAATAGGATGGGGAAATATTGCCGAAAATCGTGCTAATCAGGACTTTGATAAGCATAGCATAGATAATTGAACAAATATTAAAGGAGAATGAAACCCTGGGGAAATATCCATTTTAATGAAAAGAGAGGATAGAGAGAAGCAATTTAAAAAAAGTTCCATCAAAATCGGTTACGAAATGAAAAAGTTATGAAAGTTTGAAAAGTCTCAGTTTACTTTCTGTGGTGATCCTCAAATTGGCAATGTTGCTTCAAAATGGCAGGTTTAGTAGTACAACTCTCAATATGTTTTGTACACAAAATTTCATATTTTCTCCATTCTCTCTAAAAATGCTGCTTTTGTGAACTCAACATATGTTGTGTCAAATACATTTTTCCATGATATATCTTGAGCTAAGAAGGAGACAAACTGCACCATGAGAGATAATGGGGAAAATATGAAATTTTGTGTACAAAACATATGGAGAGTTGTACTACAAAACCTGTCACTTTGAAGCAACATTGCCAATTTAAGGATCGCCATAGAAAGTAAATTGAGACTTTTCAAACTTTCATAACTTTCTCATTTCGTAACCGATTTTGATGGAACTTTTTTATAAATTGCTTCTCTCTATCCTCTCTTTTCACTAAAAATTTATTTTTCCCCAGGGTTTCATTCTCCTTTAACTTCGAGGGGTGGGGAAGGGGAGATTATGTCCATTTATACCGTGTTTACACATTGATCCAACTCTCGGGTTCGACACGAGAGTCGTGTCGAACCCACCTCAAGCTCCCACGGGAGGAAAACTGTGATCGCGTTTATACATGTATTGAATTGGCGAGTTCGACCCGGCTTGCGGATCACAGACAGGAGTAGCATAACGTCACAAACGTGGTTGATTGGCAAGCTTTCACCAGCTGTTTTACTTTTTATTTGTTTGATTTTCTGTTACAATTTCTTTGTTTTTCCTTCTTTTGTTTTCTCTCTTCTATGTTTGCTTATGTATTTCTTTGTTCAATCTTGAGTCTTAATGAATTTCTTTGTTTTTTCTTTTTTCATCTTCTCTCTTCTATTTTCGTTTATGTATTTCTTTGTTTCCCCTTATAATTCCTAATGAATTTCTGTTTTTCCTTTCTTTCATCTTTTCTCTTCTATATTATGTATTTCTTTGTTTCCTCTTATTATTCCTAATGAATTTCTTTGTTTTTCCTTCTTTCATCTTCTCTCTTCTATATTTGTTTATGTATTTCTTTGGTTCCTCGTATAATTCCTTATGTATTTCTTTGTTTTTCCTTCTTTCATCTTCTCTCTTCTATATTTGCTTATGTATTTCTTTGTTTCCTCATATAATTCCTAATGAATTTCTTTGTTTTTCCTTCTTTCATCTTTTCTCTTCTATATTTGTTTATGTATTTCTTTGTTTCCCTTATAATTCCTAATGTATATCTTTGTTTATCCTTCTTTCATCATCTCTCTTCTATTTTTTTCTCATGTATTTCTTTGTTTAATCATAATTCTTAATGAATCTCATTGTTTTTCATTCTCTCTTCTTCCTTTCTTATGTTTTTCTTCTTTTCTTTTTGTTTTCCCTTTTATAAATTGCCGTGTTCGACACGGCTTTCTGTTTATACATCAAAAAAATTGCCAGGTCTGATAGGACTCTCAGATCGAAACCTACTATTCTGGCGGAGCTAAAAAGGCGTGTTCGACCCGAGTCTCGGATCACACTGATCGCGTTTATACATCATAAAATTGCCGTGTTCGACACGACTCTCGTGTCGAACCCGAGAGTCGGATCAATGTGTAAACGCGGTATTAGTCACACCCTATTCTGAAACACAGAGCAATAAATGAGTATGAGAACTACAAGAAACATTTTAGTAAACTTCAATTGAAATCTAGGGAAAATGAATGTGCACAAATGCTATAGCCTAGCAACGTGGGGAGATAGATCAAGCTAATCAAGACACATTTTAATCAGAATAGTTTGAAGGCAATTTACAGTGGAAATTCACTGTAAAGAGCTCTCATAAAATGAGATTCCTGATATAGCAAGGAAATTTTGATAATTCCAGGTCTTCATGTTCTATTTCTTTTTTATAACAAAGTAACATTCATGGTTCCAAGGTCCTCTGAATTTCCACTCTACTCTTAACCCTTTCAAGACAATTGACCACATTTTGTGGTTTGGCTTAATAAGTTTTGATTCAGAGCTCTAAAAAATATACCAGATGTATGAGTAGAAAGAGCAAAAATTTCTGCACATGCTATGTCCATTTTTGTCACATGACCATATTGCGTTTGATGTCAGGAATTTTAAAAAGGAGAATAAGTTTCAAAATCCTTAAATTGGCAACACATTGAGAGATTCAAAATAATTGTTTTTCATCAAAATTGGCAATTTTTTCAACATATCGATAAAATCACTAACCATGTTTATTGTTCTAAAAGACATTACACCTATTAGAACCATCTAGCACTAAAAGAAAAATATTATTGTTGCCAATTTGAAGAACTTGAATAATTCCTGTCCTGAAAGGGTTAAATACTAATGGATTACATTTCTATAGCACTTAATACAAAAGTTTCAGGGCCATCAGGGAGAACAGTATATAATAGTGATGAGGCTAGTCAGGCTATCCTGGGTAAACAAGACATATTATTGTTGTTGTTGTTGTTGTTGTTGTTGTTGTTGTTGTTGTTGTTGTTATTATTATCATTACTATTATTATTATTATTATTATTATTATTATTATTATTATCATTATCATTATCATTATCATTATCATTATCATTATCATTATCATTATTATTATTATTATTATTATCATTATCATTATCATTATCATTATCATTATCATTATCATTATCATTATCATTATCATTATTATCATTATCATTATCATTATCATTATCATTATCATTATCATTATTATTATTATTATTATTATTATTATTATTATTATTATTATTATTATTATTATTATTATTATTATTATTATTATTATTATTATTAATTATTATTATTATTATTGTTATTATTATCATACAGATCCAGTCATGCAGTAATACAACATTGTGTAAGAATTTCAAGCTTTAAAACCATTTTTACCATGCTCATATGAATCACCACTAACAAAAATTATTACTGTGGCAACAACCCCAAAACAAAAATGAAGAGTATATGTGAAGTGTATGATTTAATCTTATCCAACATGTCTAAGAAAAAGAAAATGCAGTTGATCTTTTTTGTAACCCTTACTGACACTTTTCTCAATGCAAATTGTCACCTTTATCACAAGAATGTAAGAGAGCAGTGAGAAGATCATCAGGTGTAATTTCAAACCTGAAACTGAATATGAGCTGATCTTGTCTGGAAGGCAGAGTCCTTATTTTTATTATGTATCATTATGTTTGGTCTTTCCCTCCTGACCTTTTAACACCTTATAGGTGCATCCCCATTAGCCTGATTAAACTTGAGCTTCAGATGTTAGACCAATCAGCTATTCTCAAGAACAAAGACAAAGTTCGAAGTTACCTGTCGGCATTAATCTGACCAAGGAGTTACGAGTATCTCCTTGATCCCAGTTGAGCTTTTAATTCCCACTCACTTGAGGAATCAGCTTGAACTTCAGAGCATTATCATAGTATGAGTGCATCTTCCCCTGCAAATTAGGCTGCCAATTGGCCAAATATCTGGCAATTTCATGAACAAACCCTTGTGTGCTTGGAATAATAGGTTGAGCTAAGGAATTGCAAGGGTGAACTATCCTTCTATTTGTGTCTTCAATGCAAATTAGCTCAAGCTTGTGGTGATTGGGATAATTTTCCTTGATCAGAATTAGCTGGCTATTGCAAGACTAGGGCTAGTGAAGATGGGCCTTATAAATTCAGGAACGTACCACCTGTGCTTGCCAGATCACATTCTAGAATATCCTAGGCCTAACAGGCCTAAGTCAAGGTGAACATTCCTCTACTAATCCTGCTTATACCCCAGTCACATGAAAAGACCGACGACAACGCATGATCGACACCAGACTGATACTTATACCTCCAAATGGCCACGAAAAGGTTGGTTTGCAGTTCATACATATTCTTAACCCGTTGACTACTGAATTCTTTAACTCTCATAGTCTTAATACAGGAGCCACTCGGTTCCCGTAGTCTGTGGGTTAACCCACTTCATATGAAAAATATATGCCCTGTTGACCTGTTCATACTCACAGATCCATCTATGCACAGAGTTTGGGCAACTCGGTTTCAGTAGGACACATTACGGCTAATATCACTTATTATTTGCTTGCCCTACAAAGCAACATGATGTGCCATATTGTTACCTACAGGAGCCAGATTGGCCAAACTCTGTGTATAGATGACTCGGCATACTCAATCCTAACCAAGGTAGAAGGTGTGTTTAGATGTATCATAACTTGTGTATATAAAGACTGCTCGAGGAAGACAAGCAAAGCAGTGACCATATGCAGGTGGTCTTTCGCTACAGGTTACTTCATCAACTGACAAGTAAAGAAGTTGTTTCCTTCTTCAAAAAAATAATCTCAAAGTTTGATGGATGTATTATGAATTGACTGATATGTTGTGAGAATATATTAACAATCCCACTTGTGAACAAGTATCAAGTATGAGAATGACAGTAAACATATGGGAGATAGCTTATACTGTCAAATCATATCTAATAGTCAAATCACAGGGTCATATCTATTCAAAATGATCAGAACATCATTATGGTGATCTATTACAGAATCAATTTTTAAGCAGAGAAGCAATACATTCTACAGTTCTTTCATTACTAACTGGATATACTGGAAATGTGCAGTATACATGTACATCTCTTTTAAAATTTCCAATGCATATCACAGGTTTTCATTTCCTTAAAAATACTATGGAATACGGCAGAAAATCAGCTGCAACAACTACAAAGGGCACAAGCATGAAGAAAAATAAAAAATTCCCCCCTCCCTTCTAAAAAAAGAGAAATTGTAAGACATATATACACATTTTCACTACATGTTATGTCCAAAGGGAAATAGTAAAGTAAAACAAAAGGATGCTAATTTCACTTTTCAATTTTGCTAACACTTGTCTATGTCTTTCTACAGTTTGAAATATATTTATATCAGGATTAAACCATAGGAAAAGCCTTCTCAGTGTGTTTCAACTTTATAATCTAAGCTAGCTATCTCCTGAGGTGACACAACATTTACTCCTGCAACATTTGCTCTTCCGCCTATATCCTGAATGGTTAAAATGTTAAGGTCAAGGTCATGATTTGTTTTTTGTTAAGGACAATGTCAAGATTAGGATTAGGGTTAGGGTTAGGTTTAGGATTAACATGGCAAAGTTAGACCGGAGCAATTGTCGCAGGAGCAAATGTCATGGAACCATCTCCTGAACCTTTGTGCAGGAATATCACAGCAGTCAACCAATTTCAAGAAAATCATGAAGTATTGTTTCTGAGAGATTTTGCCAGGATGGATAAACTTCTTGTGTACATAAGATATTTTCTTTCCAATCTTTCAAGCCACTCCGATAAGGATCATATTCTATGCTCTGCCCAGGAATATCCCATTAGTCCACTGTCTCACCCAAATCATGAAGTTTTGTTTCTAGGAGATTTCGACAGAATGCTCTTGTGTACAGAAGATATTTTCTTTCCAATCTTTCAAGCCGTTCTGATAAGGATCATAAGACTTCTCTGCTCTCATCACCCTTGGCACTGACCCAAACACAGATGAAATTACCTCAAGATGGTGGATATATTTCCATCTCTAAGCCGCTTTAAAGATAAAGTTGAGTTCTGGTCATCTTATTGCAATATGAAAGAAACTGTCTATAAGTTACTGTCCAAAGGTTGTTTATGTTGTATTTTAAAAAATTAGTATCATTAGGTTTCGGAATTATCAAAATGAAAACAATTTTGATTCAATTATGCTGAAATCACACAGAGTGAGAAAAGTACTGCACACAGGTTTGCGTGTATGGGACTACGCACACATGTGACATCAAAATCTGGTCCAAAGTTTTAAACCATTTCTAATTATAGCTGGAATATGAGGGCAATGAGAGAAATCTTTCTTGGGTGTCTTTCTTCAGCTTTATTCTTCCATAAATAGATAAAAGAAAGAGAGCCCATAAATTATTTTTCAACACTACCAGAACTCGACCTTCTGTTTAATGATACAGCCATGATATCACCTATGGGTTTCATTGCCATGAAACAATAGAAACTGAACATATTTCACCACAGGGGGAGCTATAACATTGTAACTCATGATGTGTTTTCTTTCTTTTTTCCCCCTCTCTCCCTCTTTTATAGTAGCATTTTGATCTTTTATGACCACAATTGTGCAAGAATTTGTTTAATCTATTTCAGTAGGGCCTATAGTCCTCAAAATGGTTTAGGTATATATATGTGTTCACACTCTCATCATATCCAAAATCGTTTGAATGAATTTTCCATAAGTGAGGTGTTAAATTACATACCATTACATCTAAGCAACATTACCAAGTAAATTGATTTACATTTTGGGGTACATTTTATTTTGTATAAGTCATAAAAATTTATTATTCAAGGGTATTGAAAATTTCCATATTCAGAGAAAAGGAGTGATTAAATAAAGTGTTTTATGAAAGTCAAATACCAATACCTGCAATGGTTAAAACATTATTATTTGCGAAATCACTCATGAAATAAAAGATGTGTAAAATCATAGGAATGAAAAACAGTTCAAACAGACTTGTCAAGTTGGATATCTTTCTTCTTCCAATCCCACTGCTAGGCCAAAATCATGTTTGCTATCAAAGCATAAATTAGAGCTAAAAGGGCATTAACTCCTATACTTTAACACAGAGTTAACACCCTTCTGGCTCTGAAAAGATGATATGTGACATTAGTTTTATTACCTTTTTAACCCACATATACGTCTGATATTTTCATTTCACTTTTCACATCTGTCATCATCTTCTGAACTGATTCCCTCTCCTAAGTCCATTGTTGTTCATTAATCATATAGATGGTATTTATGCTTTGAGAAGGGAATGACCCAAACAGGATAAGATTACAATGCAATATATTGTATTACCATATGTGAAATAGTTAGCACACCTGTAGAATATCATACAAGAACAACAGGTATGCTAGCTTTCAGACAAGGTGACCGCTAGTCTTCTATCAAGGCACACAAATATTTCATTTCAAGTTGTGAGGTTCTTTTGTGCAGTACTAATTTGCAGCCTCATCAAATGAAATAATAATTAACAGGCATCTCAGTGAAGGAAAAGCATTAATAAAGGCAGTACCTTTGTGATAACCTGGGCTATAATTACGATTTCATGCCAATTTTGATTCATTTCCAATTACAATGCTGAGAGATGACTCATTTGATTTAAGATGTAATCAGCAAAGGTCTCAAATCCCAAATGTAAAAGAATTTAATATTAACAAGCCTCTGATCCTAAAGATTGTTGTGATAAGTTTAACTTAATACCTGAAGAAATCCATCATCTGGAATAAATGAAGGCAAATGTTTTTCAATTATTGTCTGCTCTATTGCCATTTTGATCTTCAAAAATAATTCTAAAATAAGAATACTCATTAACATGGACAATATTCATCATCTTAACATAGGGCTTCCTTGAAAAAACAGGCAATCATTTTTTGTGTGTTTTTTCAGGTGTCTTTTCCTTGGGGGGGGGGGGGGGTCAGCTAGAATGGAAAGCCCTTTGAAAATAAAACTCAATAATTCTTTGTACAACTAGATGCAAAAATGTATCTTAATTAGACTTTTTAAAAAATATCTGGGTAGAAAATTACAAACTCAGTTCAGAGTAAGACTATGCATCAGCATTTCCCATAGTAAAGCACAATATGTTATTTTAGCCTTCATGCTCTCTTTATGTGACAGAAATAAAAGCTTGCCTGAACTTTTTTGCATGACAATGTAGGCATTATTTTTAGCTTATACAGGAAGTTTGCTTAAGACCTCATATTTAGGCTATCCAATGTTGCAAAGCTTTATCACAACCTTGCAATCTTTTTATGTAAATCCCAAAGATAATTTGATGAATGACAATATACCATGTTGTCATAATTATTGCTGGATAATGCGGTAAATTAATGGACAGTTTGTGAGTGAATTTTCTTCTCTCTTAATGTGAAAAGTAGTCTTTAGTTCAGATGAAAATATTGAAATTCTCAAAGAATCCAATGAAACTTATACTAAATTTTTAAACTACAAATGACACACATACATATATATATATATATATATATATATATATATATATACATATACCTGAAAAAGGGAAATTTCATAGAAATAGTACAGACCTAAAGCTTATATATAACAAGGAAGATAAGCAGGCCTACATCAAAGTCTACAATCTCATTTTATACAAATATGTAAGCTCTATGTTTTGATCATTCTATGTAACATGCTAAGACTACTTTTGAAAAATAAACTCAAGGGCAATTTCAAAGGCCTATTGTACTGCCCATAGAAATCTTGTTCAGATTACGTAATACGCCATTGTAATGTTCGCACATTTCTAAAGGTGATAGACAGGGCTATTGAAATTGTCTTTGAGTTATTTTTCGAAAGTAGTTTTTATCGTGTTCCGTATGTTTTCATGATTCAGAGTGATTTTAAGAGTCAGTGGCTTCAAGAAAGTTTTCATACTGACACCTTTAATTTACTGCCCAAAACAACCTACTTTGAAGGTTCTTCATTAGGTATTGATGTAGGATGACTATTCAATATTTTTTTTCTCTCCATACCATACAGTCCCATTGCCTGAAGTCAATGTTACCTTTAAAAACACTTGCACATTTGATGCTAGTATTGAAGATGATGATTTATGAAACATTGCGTAAATATTTCTGTCTGGAGAAAAGAGCTTTCACTGAACCAAAGTGAATGTCAAAACACTTTCTGTCTTTTTATTAAAGAGAACACTTTGGATGAAGGTGGTGGCATGATGATTTAGTTTGTTTCCTTCACTCTAAATAGTGGTTTCTATGAAAATAAACACATCTCAAACATGGTTTACAGTATGAATTTGGAGATATCTCCAGTAGGACAAAATTTCCTCTCCATCATCCATCAAAATAGGAATCTATCATGAGGGTGTTACATTTTTTATAACATAAAAAAAATCAAACTATTTCTGAAAAATGAGGAACTGAAGATTGAACTTCAAAACATCCTGAAGGAGGTCTCTGCATGTTGTATACTGAGAGCTAGAAGGGCACTGAAATGATTTCATTTAAGATGGAATCAACATCCTTCTTGCTCTCAACAGACATTACAGAGAAGATTGAGTTCTGGGAAAGGTGAAAAATAATTTGTGAGCTTTCTCATTCCTTTTATGTCAGTTTGGAAGAACATCATAGCAGAAATATCCCCTGAAAAGGCTTGCTCTTCAAATGCCCTCATATTCGAAATATGACAAGAAATAGCTGAAGCATTTTGGTCGAACATTCAAGCCACATGTTTGCGCAGTCCCATATACCCATTTCTCTGTGCAGTGCGTGTGCTTTTCAGCAAGACTGGGTCAATTTATTATCATTTTGATGATTCCAATGCCTCAAAGTATATACCAATTCTCAGTTGCTTTGAGACAGTTTATTTCACAATGTAATCGCATGACCAGTACTAACTTAATCTCTTTTTAAGTTTCCCTTTATCAAATATTGGCTTGAAATTAGCTTTACCTCACTTCTCATTTAACTGACACAATAGTGGATGCCAATTTTGTAATCAACTTGGCAATAAATGAGTAAAAATTGCCCACAAAGTTTAATCGAAGGGTGGGATAAATGACCTACGAATTACTCATTCCTTATTTATTGATTACTAAGCCATATTCTTGGAAATTGTGTGTGCCATTGAGCCAAAACTAAACTTGACTATTAGAAGGATTACATCATACTAATATTTAAAGGATAAAATTGAGTCATTCTAAGAAAAATAAAAGCACATCAATTCATATAACACAATCAAACATAAAAGCCTGTTTTTAGAAGCAATTCCAGGTAGCAAAGAGATTGTTGATATGCTAGCTTTTATCAGAAGTTATTGTGAAATTATCCAATACCCTAATTACCAATAGCTATACTTAAACATCCTCAGATAGACATAAAAGTTTTATATTTCCTGCCAAAGATGACTATAAATATCTCTTCACCTTCATAAGTGCTGCAATTCTCTGCTGTTCTAAGGTCATAGAAAGTTCTAGAATAACCTTCCCCCTGTTCAGACACAAAACGTTTATACCGAAACTCAATAAAGAAACGTCGTATAAAATTTTCATCGTATAGCCTACGGACCGTTCAGACACATATCTCGACCGATTAGAAAAACATCGTATAGATGCGCAGTTTTTCCACTGCGCATGTTGTTATGGTCGCTGCCAGTCCCCGCCCCTGGTAAGGACACCTTAAGCCCTGCCCAGTTATACCGTTCTATGGTCGCCATACGTTCAGACACACACGGAAAGGTGATTCGTTATCGAGTTCTAGTTCGAAACGATGCTCTGACCCCAGTTTCGTTATACGACGTTTCGTTATACGACGTTTCGTTAGTCAGCGTTCAGACACATTTTTCCACAAAAATTCATCATGTAGCTATATCGTTTCGGTATAGCTATACCGTTTTGGTATAAATTTTTTGTGTCTGAACACCCTGCTTTACTGTCCTCAATCTAGTGGTTTTATTGCTCGATTCAATCTGTCAGTGTGGAACATAAGTGATCCCCACCTGATGCTTTGTATCAAATACCTTTACCTAGGTAGCCAATCAAATACGTACAGGTGTTTGAAGATGACATTTGTTTGGGAGAGAACAGATGTATAATATTTCCTTGTTTCTATTTCTTCTTATCATTTTTTAAATTGTTTTGTTTGTTTGTTTCTACTACAGATCTTGATTGTAAGGATAAAGGTTCAATTCCTTACAACAACACTTTACTCCTTTTGATCACAAGAAAGAGAAAGCTGATTATATATTACTATCACATTAGTATGAGTTGCACTTACCTTTGATTGATGTTTTGCAATGAAGCCCCATGTTGATCTCACAATCTGATTTGTCTGAAGATGGGATAGCTTATTCATTGCTCCCAAGCTCTAAGTCCTAGGTATGATGTCCATGGGTGGTTTCCAAAGGCTGAATGTATAGAGACAATTTCTTTAACGATGATCCTCTTGAGGTATGGTGAGAAGATAAGGTGCAATTTCAAACTGAAGCAGAGCTCTTTTCATTGAAATTATCCAAATGGAAATAATTCCACATATGCTTTAATATTTGTTTTCTGGTTCTTTAACTTTTTATCTTGACATCTTTCAGTTCATTGTCCTCTTGTCTGGGGTAACTACCAAATGGAAGCTAGTTCTTCATTAAATCACATGGTGTTGCCAGTCAGTTCAAATAATTATGTTTGACAACAATCCAACATTGGTGGACTTTCATAAGACACTCCTTTTGGGAATGTTCATATAAGTTTTTTGTAATGGAGCATGTTGATCAGAGAAACTAAAATGCATCCAATCTTTGCAATATTCACAACGGCCAGTCTCTGCATAGACTTTGCATCGTCTAGTTCCTACATGACGAAGATCTAATTGATATCTTGTTGCTGATTATGATGATAATGATGTCATTAAATACAGATGATGATAATAAGTATAATAGCAGCTCCAAACAGACTAAAGGCTTGTTTTGATGACTATCTCCGGATGATGCTGCTGCTGAAAACAATGATGATAATGATAAAGATAAAGATGATGCTTATGTTGACGATGATGATGATGATGATGATGATGATGATGAAGATGGTAACGGTTTCGGCTTGTTTGAGGACTATCTTCTGATAGCTGATCTAACTCTAATCTTCTGCAGACCGGGATCTGTTCCTCTGAAGATAGAAATATCTTCCCCATCTGAGAGAGAGAGAGAGAGAGAGAGAGAGAGAGAGAGAGAGATAAGAATTACAAGAAGACATATAATTTGATCTATCATAATATCAGAGGACTCAAAAAAGAAGAATATCAATACAATTTACCATTACAACATACATTAAAGTTAGAAATTAGTGGTTTTATATAATTAAAAAAAACATCTTCCTATAAATAAGAAGGTCCTATGCCTATCTAATCAAATATATATATTATTTAGTGTTTGTTACTTATGGCAAGTTAAGCAAAACTATCATAGGATATTTCCTCTCATTTAATGATCCCTCCAATAATATTAAAATGGTACATTTAAAAACATTAAATAGAAAAAGAATCTAATTCAGCATGTATAATATATAGGCCTAACAAG
This sequence comes from Heliocidaris tuberculata, assembly GCA_025618425.1. Lineage (NCBI taxonomy): Eukaryota > Metazoa > Echinodermata > Echinoidea > Camarodonta > Echinometridae > Heliocidaris > Heliocidaris tuberculata. The sequence continues at coordinate 2,887,973 of CM046834.1, forward strand.
CACATAATTTTTCACATGAAGATACAATTGGAAATATGTATAAAAGATTGCTGGATTATCAAAATTACACATTTTCCTTAAAGTACATTCAATCCAATATAATGATCTTGTATATGACACTTCAAATTACTTAACTTTTTCTAACTCATCTGATGTCATCATGTAAACAGATCTTAGCTGATAAGGATAGAGTGAGTGTTTGTATTTTGAATTAAATGCATGCCAGCTGTTTCTGTTATTAAATTGTCTTGAGAGTACAACCTTCTGAACCCCCCTTCACTCATCCTGATATATAATCTCCCATGATCCCCCTTCCTCTGCTGTTCAGGTCATTGACCACACTTGAGATTGATAGTAGCTACGTTCATACGGGACTTGTGGTTTCGAAACTTTACGTAAGCGAAACTTTAAAGGGCAATCCAACCTTGATAATAAGATGATTTGTGTGAAAGCAGAAAAATAAGAAAAGCAGGATGGCGAAAGTTTGAAAGAAATCGGACAAGGACTAAGAAAGTTAGGGATGTTTGAAAAATGAGATCACTACATTTATGCGAATCTCAAATTGGCAAGTTGGTGAGTCAATAGTGACATTTTTGTGGACAACTCTCCCATTTGTCGTGCACAAAAATATCATTAATTTGCGGTTTTCTTCGAGGCGCTTTTACCCTCAGGGCAGTACTCAAAATATATTGGAGATAGCATATTGTTATAGGTCCTCATGAACGAAAAAATCCTACTGAGTAATGCATTTTGGAAAAAAGTGACATTTTAGTCATTTTGTGTGTTAGAGCGAATGGGGGAGTTGTCCACAGCTACATCACAGTGACATTACCTATTCGGCCAATTTGAAATTCCCATATGCATAGTGATTACAACTTTCAAAAATCCATAACTTTCTTATTGCTTGTCCGATTTCGTTCAAACTTTCACCAATCTGCTTCTCTGATTTTTCCTCTTTCTTTCAAAGCAACTTGCTGTAAAGGTTGGATTTCCCTTTAAGTTAACGAAACAACGACTCACTAACCACGGTAAAGGTTCACACGGGAACGATACAACAATGCTCGTTGTTCATATCCTGTGTTCATAATTAGCGCAAAGGGTATGACCCAGAAGTTTAACATGAACAGCGAGGTCATTGTTAACTGCAAGCTTGTGAAACTTAAAGTCTATTCTGTCCACACTGTCCGAAACAGCGACAGAGGGACCATCCCCTCCCCCCCCCCCCCCCCCCCCCCCCCCCCCCCCCGCTGCTCATGGTTTCGGCGTTAACCACGAGCTCGCTTGTGGTTCTAGAACTACAAGTAAACTTAAAGTTTCGAAACTATGAGTCCGTTCATACGGTCTGAAACTACAAGATAACTACAAGTTTACTTAAAGTGATTGATTAACTTTGTGAAAAATTGTAAAATCAGCTCAAATGCCAGTGAATTGTGTGCAGTCCTCTAACTACATATATAATTAAGGATATGTGAAAGTATGGGAGAAAATGGAACCCGTTTACTATCCTAAAAAAGAGAAAATCGCGATCAATCGCTAGCGCAAGTCGCTCGGCTTGTCCACTGCGCTGCAGTCACAAAAACCAAGCACCAGCGCTTGGCGATTTCAGAGCGGGTTTCCAGCCCGTACGGTATTCTGTGATAGAGCGAGGTATGCCAACCGTAAGAGTTCTTTAGGGTTCGGTGGTACTCTATCCCGACATCAATGTTCAATCGTAAATATCTTGATATGTAAACGACTGATCAGCTTATAAAACTCAGGCGATTCCTGTCTGAGCTAAAGGTTTGCAATTATGATTACAGCATTAGCTGGAACAGTGATTTTTTTTTTCAATCCTGGGCAAAGTTAATCAATGCCTTTAAAGTTTTGAAAATACAAGTGAAACTTGAAGTTTAGCTCCCTTCGTGTGAACCTGACTAGTGGGATGATGGTAGGGTAATGGAAGGGGGAGGGTAGCAGGGTAAATGAAGGGAAGAGGAGGAGGAGGAGCTTGGTGGTTGGATCATGAGAGCATGCTGGTGAAGAGTGCCAGTACACTATAAAACCAGATACTTTTATGTGCACGAAACTTTCACAAATTTCCCGAGTGGTCGAGATTTGCGAAAGTTTCATGCCGTGAAATTATCAAATCACAATCGAAAGTCGAAACAACATATAATTATTGCACTTTGCAAAAGTTTCTTGCTGGAAAAGTGGCTGTCATTAACAAATCGCATAAGTTTCTGGTTTTATAGTATATCGAGGAAGAGGCAGTGGCGGATTTAGGGGGGGGGCAATCCCGGCCTGTGCCCCCTTTTGAGGGAAAACAATGCATTGTGCCCCCCCTTTTTTGACCAGAAAACCTTTTTTTTGCTTGTCAGAGAATTATGGAGGGGAACTGGACCCCATAACCCCCCCCCCCCCCCCTGAGTGACTTTTGGAGGGCTGTCGAGAAAAAAAAATTTTGACTGTAAAATTCTCAAGTTTCCATTACTCAGAATCTCTAGCTAAGACTTAAAATTGTATTGCATAAGTTAACAATTTGGGGAAATTTCACAGAGACTAAAAACATGATCTATTACTTCTCTATGAAGTAACATGACATGGCATTTAGCTATTACTCATAAACTTCCTGAGTATGGTTTAGAAGTATTACTTTCATGATGACAGGCCAAAGAAGGGGTGGGACTGTTTGTCATGATATCAACAAGCATGTTCACACCATATCTCATTTATGTTTTCATGCTGATTAATAAAACAGGGGAAATAGTATCTTAATAATGGTTTGACTCCTATTCCTAAGTGAAAGTCAAGCCTAATGAATGTAGATAAAAGTCAAATGAACTTCAAAAAATTTGAAATAAACATTGGATTTGATAAAACTACAAATTGCACATTTGCCATGTTTTAATACTTGCTTTTGAACATCAATGTGAACACATCTCAGTTGCTGAAAGAAGGGGGGGGGGTGGCAAGAACGGATTTGATAAAACTACAAACTGCACATTTGCTGTGTTTTAATACTAGCTTTTGAACATTTAATGTGAACACATCTCATATGCTGAAAGGGGGATGGGGGTGCATGAATGGAGATCAAATATCAGCTGGACTTTGCTACTCCCACCTTTCAGCTGGAAAGCATCTCAATTGCCTCAATAGAAACTAGAACACAGTAATGATCAGGGAATCCCCAAAATTTGCTTCTAATTTCTAAGTATTTCAAAATAAACATGTGTAGGCTTACAGGTATATTCAATTGACTCAATTTCAGGGAAGAGTGATCAGGAATATACAGTACTGCACAAAAACTTCAAAACTTCTAACATAGTCTAGAAATTCCTCACAATGTGACTTCTCCATTCCCTTGATTTATCCCCTGCTCATGCTTTCCTGAAAAAAAAATTATTTATGGAATATTTTGTCCTGCAAAATCACTAGAAAAATATAAATGCAGAATAAATGCACAATAGAATGATCATGAAAATCAGGATAAAATTACTTAGAAAATCTTGTAGGAGAAATAGCATTCACGAATGTGAAAAAGAGAAAGAATGAACAATGAGAACTTGACAAGGGGATATCATCTGATAACAAGCATATTACTGATCATTATAATCCTCCAGACTTTCCTCTATGGAGACAAGATTCATATCTTCCTACTAAAAATAACCCATACTGAACTTATCAGTAATAAACTTGGCAGGATAGAAATCTAGTAATGAAGTCTGTCTTGTACCCTAATGGATCTAGTTGCGACATTGTGTCATGTCTGAAAGAAAATATTTGACATTAACAAAGTCAATTACGTGTAGATCGAAACTGACTGATATCTGTATTATGGAACATAACTTTTAAAAAAAAATCAAAGATGCTATCTTACTTTCGAAAGAGGCTGTAATATGTATAACCCTGGGAAGTGATGAACTATAACTCTGATTATAATTTTTAGTTTTTAGGATTTATGATTTCATTAAGGACATACTCACAACATAGAATAAAGGTTTAAGTTCAAAAGAGTTTATTTAATAATAACCATTTTGATAATCCCCTTCTATTTCTAATCAAGGACATAATAGCAGAACCTGTATTATTACAATTCAATTACTAGATTAATACACTGTACAAAAATAACTAAATTTCAGTTCACATAAACTACGTTCATATGGGACATGTGGTTTCGAAACTTAAAGTTAACGAAACAACGACTCACTACCCACGACGAGGGTTCACAAGGGCCAAAACAACGATGCTCATTGTTCTGAAACTACAAGCCGAGCGATCGTCATTGTTAACACCGGAAGTAGATACCGATTGTGTGTACAGCACACACATACAGATCCTGTGTTCATAATTTGTGCGAAGGGTATGACCCGGAAGTTTAACATGAACAGCGAGGTCATTGTTAATTACAAGCTTGTGAAACTTAAAGTTTATTCTGTCCACACTGTCCAAAACTGTGATGGAGGACACCCCCCTCCCTGCTGCTTGTAGTTTCAGCGTTAACCAGTTTCGAAATTACTAATCCATTCATACTGTCTGAAGCTACAAGATAACGACAACTTAACTTAAAGTTTTGAAAGTACAAGCGAAACTTAAAGTTTAGCTCTCTTCGTGTGAACCTGACTAGTGATTAGTATGAGAAAATGAAGGGTCTGAAGGTCTCAAACTACATCAATCCATCCACTCAAGGAATGATGTTTGTATGATGAGGAATGTGAGATGATGAAGAGAGATGAGGATGGGTGACCGTGGGAACCAACTCTCTGCTGGTGGTTCATTCCCCTCCTCTCATCCTCCTTATCCACATATTTTTCCCCCTCTCTTCGTATCTCTTTCTCCTATCTCTTCCAATTTTGTTTTTCTCTTGTTACAGCTGTATCAGCATGTCATAATGAATTTAGCCCATCAATCTGGCAAGCACCAGACTGACAAGTAACAAAGCAAGATGTTTTGGTGGTTGAGGAATAGTCTTTCAGATAAAGACCCATGTACCATTTTCATACCTTCCTTCATCCTCCCCCATTCTCTATCTTCCTCTTCTTCCTCTATTCATCATCCATCTGTCTTTTTCTTAATCTACATCTTTGTTTCTTTTTCATTGTTTCTTTAATTCCTTTTGTTTGGGCTGTCTTGTAAAGCAGTCTTTATGTACTGCAGAGACTACATGTACCCTGTATTAAGAAAACAGAATAAATACATATATTGATTTACTGGTAAGTTATTTTTTTCTCCCCATCTTTAGCATATGTATTTCATTGAATCTGCCTGTATCTCTCATATATCACTAAAACAGTTGTGCTGTTTTTGAGCAGAAATATTTTAAAATCTTTACAAGCTCAAATCCACCTATAATCATTCTCAAATATCATGTCTCACCCTTTGATTACTCAACTTATTTTTTATTTATTTATTTATTTATTTTTGAGGTTAATCATGGGCATAAAAACAACCATTTCAATGTTGCAAAAACAGTGTTTCCATCATCCACTGGGCATATAGGCCTATTAGTTTGTCCATGTTTATGACACATTTCTGGTTTAGGTATCAGTGTAATGATGGAGACAGAATGTCTGCAAAGGAAATATAGAAATCCACAAATCTATTTCCATAATTAGCTTGACAGGCCATGATGCAAACCAAACTGACATTCAACTTAAATTGTTTGATAAGTTACAGGAAAGACAGGAAGCTATATAATGTTGTTTTTGTATAGGCCTACAAGTTCAACTCTACAGAAAAAACAATATCAAACTATTTGATCTTGTTTTAAATGAAAGTCATAACAAAAAATCCTGCTTATTCGTACAAGAAGAAAAAACTTTGGAAAATGGTTACAAGTTATTTGGTGAGTCCTCATATTTCTTCTTTAATAATTTTACAATATGCTTGGAAGAAAATACATAGTGAACTGAAACAAACTGTTATGCATAGACCATTAGTTATATCCATGATTTCACACAGGCCTGAAAAAATCCAAAACTTGTCAGAGGTTTTCCTGACATAAAACAGGGACAAACTAACTTACATTTTACTTTCAAGTGATCATTAATCATTACAGGTATATAGGCGTATTCTTTCAAGGATCCAAAAGCAGTATGCCATTTGGAATACATGCTAAAAAACATAAATATATTGAAAAGCAGAAATGTTATCAATTTCGTGATTAGAAAAACAAGCAGTCAACTTGGTAAAACAAGTCTGAATAGGCAGACTATTAGTTTTACATTGTTATGTGTAATATGAGCACCTCATCTGATTGTGTGTCCAGTGTTACTTGTAGATAAGGATTCCACATGTGGGAATGTCATTCTATTATTTAGGGGAGGAAAACATTTCATTATACGCTCCACCTCATCCCCCCACCCCCCCCCCCCCCCCTTCACAAGTGATGCCTGCCTGGATTTGACCAAGGAGACCATGGACCGTAGTAGGTCCATGAGGTGACCCAAACTACTTATCAAGTCAATAATATAAATGCATTTTGCAGCACACAGAGACTTTTTTTTTTTTTTGATTGTGTATCATTAAAAAGTGGAACTGGTAGAATCATTAGGCCTACAGAGAAACACTCCTTCTTCTTCTTCTTCTCCTCCTCCTCCTCCTCCCCCTTCCATAAATTACCCTATTTAGAAAGTTATGGTTGTGCTGGCTAATTGCTGAATAAAATACCTACATATGCTTTTCACACTCGCAAACTGTGCTTAGCCCTGGGGCTAGGCATCAAAATGATGTGCTTAACATTCCAAGTAAGAAAAAGAAGGAAAGTATGGGGCTAAAATCAAGTGTAAGAATGGTAATTATAGACTATCACTGCCTACAAATCATTTCACTGGGTAGTAGTATATAGTGAGGTTTCATTTACAACAGATAGGTGTAAGGCTCCAGTAAAACAATTCCATGATTCCTTACTTCTGATTACACAGTGTTCTATCTATCCCCCTGTTCAGACACAAAACGTTTATACCGAAACTCGATAAAGAAACGTCGTATAAAATTTTCATCGTATAGCCTACGGACCGTTCAGACACATATCTCGACCGACTAGAAAAACATTGTATAGATGCGCAGTTTTCCACTGCGCATGTTGTTATGGTCGCCGCCAGCTACCGCCCCCTGGTAAGGACACCTTTCGCGCGCGCTCACGTTAAGCCCTGCCCAGTTATACCGTTCTATGGTCGCCATACGTTCAGACACACACGGAAAGGTGATTCGTTATCGAGTTCTAGTTCGAAACGATGCTCTGACCCCAGTTTCGTTATACGATGTTTCGTTAGTCAGCGTTCAGACACATAAATCCACAAAAATTCATCGTATAGCTATACCGTTTTGGTCTAAATTTTTTGTGTCTGAACACCCTGATTTTCAATTACTAGTGAGATAATATCAGATCTATATTTCACATATATGATGTACTCTGTTGTTAGCTTGAAATATGAAAAGAAGTATGATTTTGGTATGCATTACATCACTCTAGACACACTCAACACCCAACCATGAAATGGAAAACGGTATTTCAAGTCTGATCAAGGAGTTATTGTGGAAATTGCTACTAAAAATAAGCATTCCTGCAATTTCATGGACCTTTGCTAGTGCAAAGTACACAAGTAAAAGTTTTGGAGAGGGTTTTTTTTTCTTCAATGATTAGGAGGAAATTTGAGCTTGGGAGAGCCTGTGGCTGTAAAGAAATCTCAGGAAGTTTAGTCTACCAACTAGAGTGGAAACTAATATCATAACACATCAGATGATAAGACTCACTCAACCACAGTAGGTGCGTCTCCATCAGCCCGAGTTTGCTCAAGCTCGAGATTCTAGCCCGATCAGTGCTTCTCGAGAAAAAAGTCCGAGTTTGAAAAACCCCGTCTCCATCAGCCCGAGTCGAACGATTCCCGCTCGTTCTTGGAATAAACTCAAGCTTCAGAGCATGCGCACTTCGAAGATGGTAAATTAAAAAAAATATATAGGATAAATGAAGAGAGAAGAGCAAAGAAATACATAAGGAAAAGATAAAAAGAGAGAAGGAAAAACAAAGAAATACATAAGAATAGAAATAAGAATAGATAATTGGGAAAACAAAGAAATATATAAGGAGCAAAAGGAGAGAAGGAAAAACAAAGTAATACATAAGAAACAATGAAATACATAAGGAAAAAACAAAATAGAAAAACAAAGAAATATATAAGGAAATACAATGAAAACTGGATTGAAAGAGGAACAAAGAAATACATAAGAATAGAAAAAAGAATAAATAATAGGGAAAACAAAGAAATACATAAAAAACAAAGAAATACATAAGGAAACAGATAAAATAGAAAGAAAAACAAAGAAATACATAAGGAAAAAGATAAAATAGAAAGAAAAAAAAAATACATATGAAGAGAAGAGGAGAGAAAGAAGAACAAAGAAATACATTAGAATAGAAAGAAGGAATAAATAATGGGGAAAACAAAGAAATATATAAGGAGAAAAAAGAGAGAAGGAAAAACAAAGTAATACATAAGAAACAAAGAAATACATGAGGAAAATATAGAATAGAAAGAAAAATAAAGAAATACATAAGGAAATATAAAGAGAAGAGGACAGAAAGAACAAAGAAATACATAAACAAAGAAAAGAGGATAGCAAGATCGAAGAACAGAAAATGGGAAAAACAAAGAAATACATAAAGAAAAGACAAATAGAGAGAAGAAAAACAAGAAATATATAAAGAAAATAGGATAGCAAGAAGAACAAAGAAATACATAAGAATAGAAAGAAGAATAAAGAATGGGGAAAACAAAGAAATACATAAGGAGAAAAAAGAAAGAAGGAAAAACAAAGAAATACATAAGGAAAATGTGGAAAGAGAGAAGAAAATCAAGAATTACATAAGGAAAATAACATTTCTAGGATTGGTGTCATGAATAAATTAACCCGAGTCAAAACCCGAGTGCGTCTTCACCTGCGAATTAGCGGGCTAATTCGCCAAATAGCGCGCTATTTCACAAAAAAACCCGAGTTGACTTAGGCTTCTAGCTCGAGCTAGAAACCCACGAAATAGCCAGCTAATTGCGTCTTCATTACAAACTAGCTCGAGCTAGTTCTGATCGGGTTAGTTTCCCGGATCAGAATTAGCGGGCTATTTTGGAAACTCGGGCTGATGAAGACGGGCCTAGAGGGCCCTCCCTTTACAAACAGCAGATCTTGATATGAGGACTGTTCACACTAGAAACTAATATTGTAACACATCTGCAGGGCCGTCATGTTAAGAGTTGCGATTGATAGTTGAAATTGATTTCAATAGACCGGTTCAGTAATGTATTCAAATTTCATACATACCTTTCAAACAAAGGTTGTTCTTGACCAACCTAAAGGCTTGTCCAAGGACTGCCAAACATAGCAACAAGTAATGTATGCAAACTGGATTCCAAGCATTGAGGCTCATTTATAAAAAGCAAGTTAATGGAATCCCTCGTCACTAGGTGCTCAGAGAATAAATGTGCATTAATTTGTATACATTACGGAACTGGTCTATTGCAAGTTTTATAAGACGGCCCAAATGATAAAATTCACTCAACCACACATCACTCCCTTTACATCAGGTCCTGAGATACAACTTGTTCACACTATCCTTATCATATCAATGGCAACTGCAAATGTCTGTTGTTGAGATGAGGACTGTTCACACTAGAAATTAATCCTCATGATTACACTATCAAAGACTAATGTAAACCCAGAAACATTCACATTCAAACATTTTCCACCATGAAACCTACACCTACCTCAACCACTTCCAAAATTTGTGAGATGTTTCATGTAGCAAAATAATTGATTTGCAACATTGATTTTTTGTAATATGCAAAAGTTTGTTACCGCGAAAGCTGGTGTCATCAATTATTCGCAACAGTTTGATGTCGCTAAATTTTGCAATGAACAATACAGGCATAATCATATTTTTTACACTTTCCTCCTATAGTATACATCTACAATGTATATATTCAGGAATCTCCAAATATATTAGACTGTTGTTACAACATGCCTAATAGTAATACAAAGTAAAACAAAAATACATCTTCTAATCTCAAACAGCATACTCAAAATTTTCTACTTCCATCTCAATCTCACTATCAATGGCCTTCCAGTATGAAGCTTGTACTGAGGAAAAGTTCTAGTTTTATTAGTTCTTAGAAACCATCAAAATATCAGACATATGACTCTTTTGGGGGTGATTTGAAAACCATAAAAATGCTACTTTTGAACTTCCCAGAAAAAAAATACAACTTGTGATGAACTAGTAAAAATGGGTCTCTGTCCTCTTCTACTAGATGTCCTTGGTTAATATTTCTTTCTGGCTCCTCTACTTTCTGCTAAAAAGTGAATTTATTTTCTATATCTACCTTGTACCGACATAAAGAAAGTAATATTGAAAACACAACTTAGTGAACAAGTTGCAGCTCAGAGCATGTGGTACTTGCTCTTGAGATTGTCAACATTTCAGATTTATAAATATATCATAAGTGGAAATACGAAGAAAAATCTTTGTGATGTGTCCTCATTGGTGGAGGACAATTGCAAAAATTGCTGAGGGTTGATGGGTAGGGAAATCAAGGTTCAAAGTCAAACACTTGACTGAGAATGAAGGAAAGTGCATTCGGCTCAAAGGACGAAAATATTTATAACAATAGGTTACCTAAGAAAAAAGCTGTAATACAGCTGTTCATTACGAAATGCGTCCGATCATAAAATAAACTGCACAAAGATAGAGACCTAGCTATACCACTGAAGTTACAAACACTGTTCCTGTTTATTCAGGAATAATAAGGATTGAACTATATCTGTATTGTTGAAGTATAATTATGTTAATCATATATACCTAGTGTCAACACACTGCCATGAAACTATTTCTTAACTCTGCGGTTGACCATGGGTCTTGGCAGGGATAACCAAAACAAAACCAGTTATTCCTTGTGCATCAAAACACTTGGAAATAATGATTCAGTAAGAAACGAGGCCCTTTCTCACAGGAAGAAATAGTAATAAACAGTTTATACAATAACAAATACCTATGACGGAAGAACAATATTATCATTAAAGATATATCTATCTTTTGTAGTGAAAAGGAAAATGGAATGAAGCTTGTTGAATATGTCATTATATTGTTTCACTTCAAAAGGTACAGGTGCCAGATAAGTTGATGTTCTGTCCATGAATTTTCATGTAAATAGCTGAAAGTACTGTCAAATTTGAGGGTAATAGCACTTCAGCAAGGTTTGTAGAAACATGCTACTTACAACAGCAGCTTACTGTTTCTTTTACCCATGGAACTACATACGCCAGGTCGGGAAGGTAAATTATTTTTCAGCTCACATGAGAATGTAACAACTTATCAACAGATTAAAAAAGTTAGTATCTTGCTATTTATCAACTAAAATCAAAGAAATCTGATGAAAAGCTCTGGGGGCCTTACCAAATATTTATATGACTACAACAAGCCAATATATTCATGGAGATCGAGCAGATTGTTTGCGATCTGAAGGGGATGGAGAAGACATACAGAAAACAACATCTGGGATCTCTGATTATAAGACCACATCTTTACCTAATCTGGACTAGCTACAATCACAGACATTAGCCAAAACAAAATATCTGGTGGAAAGATAACCCAATCCAAAATTGTTTACAATCTATTAGCACTGACCACAGAGGTCTCATCTCTGGAAGGTATTAGAATATGTCTCACCAATTTAAAGATAAAGTTGAGTTCTGGTCATGCGATTACATTGTGAATACTGTCCCAAAGCAATTAGGAAAGGTTGATCATGTCTAGGAAAGGTTGATCATTTCTAAAAAAGATCATGTTTAAATAAGAGGTTTTGGAATCATCAAAATGCTAAGAAATTGACCCAATCTTGCTGAACAGCACATGCACTGACACAGAAATGGGTATATGGGGCTGTACACAAATGTGGCATGAATGTTCGGCCAAAACACTTCAGATATTTCTCATCATATTTCGAAGATGAGGGCATTTGAAGAGCAATCCTTATTAGGGGACATTCTACTATGATGTTCTTCCAAACTGACATAAAAGGTATGAGAAAGCTTATGACTTTATGATTATGAGCTTATGATTAGGCTTATGACTAACCCATCCTATGCGACGACTGTTTATTATTGTGTTGAAATGTTATTTTGTATTTGATGCATGGAAAAATAAAATCAATCAATCAATCAAAGCTCACAAAGTATATTTCACCTTTCCTAGAACTCAACCTTCCCTTTACACTACAGATGATCTTTACTAGTATCAAACCAAAAACTTTCACAAATTGTAACAAAATTCAATATTCTGTCTTTGTGATCTAATCTCTTTGCAGCTTGAAACATTCTACATCTCTCAAAATAAGTTTCTGGTAATCCCTTTCAAGACAATCAACCACATCTTGTGGTTTGGCTCAATAACTTTTGATTTAGAGCTCTAAAAAATATACCTGATGCATGAGTAGAAAGAGCAAAATTTTCTGCTCCTAATATGTCCATTTTTGTTGCATGAACATATTGCGCTTGGAGCCATGAATTTAAAAAATGAGAATAAGCTTTAAAATCCTTAAATTGGCAACACATTGAGAGCTTCAAAATCATTGTTTCTTATCAAAATTGGCAATTTTTTCAACTTTTTGACGAAATTCCGAACTGTGAATATTGTTTGCAAAGATATTACACCTTATTAGAACCAAGTAGCAGTAGAAGAAATATTATTGTTGCCAATTTGAAGAACAAAATCAATTTAGCCCTTAAATAATTCCTGTCCTGAAAGGGTTATAAAGTAATGAAAATTATTTTCATCACATTTCGATGTAGTTTGTAACATTTGAAACATGGCCCAAAAGTCACAGAACGGAAGCAGATTGGCAATACTACTTACTAGAAATGAGAGGAAAAAAATGGGTATGGATAATTCCACCAAATGAAGTGTATGATTTTTTTCCCCCTTTTTTGTGAGGGGGGGGGGGGGGAGGAAAGGGGGAATAAACCACAGAATTTAGTTTAAATTTACGATAAAAATTTAGCATATTTATGAATTCACAATATTGGTGCCTCTCTGTTACATACTATCAGGAAAGCAAATTAAGGTAGCTTAGCGAAACGACTTGGCCCGAAAAGACGCGTCCCGAATGCTATCGGTGAAATTGTTGAGGATTGTAATGAAAATTAAAGTTGTAATTTAATTAAAGTAGTAATGACAGTTTTGGTAATATTATGCCTAAGCATGGTAGTAGATGTATTTTTAACCGCTCTGAGGCTCAGTGATATGTTACTATCTTTTCGTGCCACTATAAGTTTCGCTAAGTTACCTAAACAAAACTCCCTTTCTTGTATCCTAACCATGCCCCTGTTTCAAATGGCAATACCATCCACATCGATCCCCATTCATAAGAACCACGTATTCTTCAACTCCATTTGATGGAAATCCACTTTTATCCACAAACAAACTTGACGTTCTCTTTCTACCTGAATTGCAACTAGTTTGTGTCTTTGAAAGAGACTAGCTGATCCAATTCCCATGCTGGCCACTGACTTCTCATATAAACAGTCCTAATTATAGTCTTTACCTTCAGACCCTACTGGATGCCCTTGGCCACCGCCTCCACAAAGTCTTCTGCTCCAGCCAGGTGTAGAATATCAGATTGCATTCCTTAACATAGGAGAACCCTTCTAAATATCTAACCTATCTTCTTATTAAAATATTATTTAACATGAAAAAACAAGTATGACAACCTGTGCATGGTCATGTCCAGAACTTCAGGAGAGAGAAAAAGAGAGTGAGAGAGAGAGAGAGAGAGAGAGAGAGAGAGACAAAGAGAGAGGAAGAGCCTGAGAATGAGAGAGAGAGAAAATGAAAGAAAGAGAGAAAAACATGATGGGGTGACAGAGAGAGTTAGAGAAAGAGAGTAAGGAGAGAGAGAGAGAGAGAGAGAGAAAGAGAAAGAGAGATAGGGAGAGAGAGAGAGTTGATGGAGAACGTGAGATGGAAATATACGTAAAAGAATTGGGAGACAGACACACGCACACACTGATGCTATTTTACCAAATAAGGCATTCCACTGCAGAAAAACCACTGGTAACAGGAGAGTAGTTTGGAAGGAACCAGGCAGTGTCATGAACGCACATGTGCATAGGCTTCGGGGATTGGTTCATGCTGTTCCTGTTGCTCATACTCTCAACAGCATGTCATGCGCGAGTCAACTTTACAGTCACCACCTTCCAAAACTTGGGAGAACTCTAGGCCATATCTTATTTGCATGAAAAAAAAATGAATATATTCAAATTATATACATGCTGCTACTGTAATGGTTACTAGAGAAACCCCTTGACAGAGGCTTGTCCAACATAGCATCATCTGATTCATGCAATCTGTATTCTGACTAGTGAAAATGAAATATTGCACAACTCCTCAGGTAGAAGCTATCATAAATTTGAACACGACAACTGAAAGAATATTTTTTGCACTGCCACTTGTTAACTCTCATTACAATACATTTCAATAAATTTTGACTTAACAAATATTCTTAGCAGGTACCTGTAGGGAAATCTGAAATGACTGCAATGGAAGAAACCAACTTATGAAGAATAGGAATGTGATTTGTTTTGGTGAAAGGTGGTATTAGGCATGTAATATGGCTCCCACAAAATGATATCGACATAAAAAGAGGAACGTGTGTCTATTCTAGAAGTGAGTGCCAATGACCCTAAAATTCTGTTCACACCATCACAACCAATATAAGAATAGCACAAGATACAACATTTTCTCTCATTCATAACTTACACCAACACAAAAGTTATCATATAGGCCTACAATTCAAACATAGTATGTCATAGTGTCAACTAGTCTATATCTTCTACAAGTATTATCTTCTTCAACAATGGGAAAGACGATTTTGTGCAAGATTTCCTAAGAGATTTCAAGACAAATTTCTGCATAAGTGGACAACATGACATGTGTAAAGCAAGTTCTTGACACATTCCTTTAAATTCCCCGTTTCCCTCTATTCTGCATTTTAACAAATCACTGGAATACACTTGACCCATGAACTACAGACATACCACACAAGAAAACTTTGTTCAGAGCCTTTGGAATGCAACATACACAGTCAGCTGCATGATGTGAAAGGTTTAGGCATGATGTGAAAGGTTCACAGAAGAAGTCAATAAACTTTTCTCAGTCAGGGGGTGGGGTCTCCTTATGTTACTTCTCAGATGTCTACACATACCAAGGAAGTATTCTTGAAATCTAGCATCTACAGGTTTCTACCAGCTACTAAAATAGTCAGGAGTTAGTAGCTACATTATTAATGCAAAACCTATAAATTTTATGTGTATAAAACTTTCACAAATTTAGGAAGTGGTAAAAGTACTAGATTTGCAAAAGTCTTTTGCAATGATGTAATCAAGGAGTTACTCTAGTAACTCCTTGATATAATCAAATAACCATTTTCATTTTGGGGATTCATATATCTATCTATCATTATAACCAATGCATAAAAGTTTCATATCACAAGAGTTTCTGGTTTTAGGCCTACAACATTCTTTTGTGGATGAGCTGATCAAATCATATCAATCCTGAGTGAAATTATAAAAATATTAAAACAAAAACAGCTGGGAGCAAGCAATACCTGTCTTTGGAATTCATTTCTGTATCTCACTCTCTCTCTCTCTCCCAGCGACCTTTCACCAGCAAACAGGGTCAAATGGATCAAGCTCGATTTACTGGAGGTCAAAGGTCAGAGAGATTTATAGACTTTGGGAAAGCACTGGAGGACATAGGAAACAATTTATGTGGTAAAAGAAATATATCCAAAGGCGCATGGAAAGCTTGGATGTCACATTTCAGCTGAAACACTAGTTGATGTATGAGTGGGTGTATAAATGAGAGAGAGAGAGGGAGAGAAAGAGAAAGAGAGAGAGAGAGGGAGGGAGAAAGAAAGAAAGAGAGACAGAGAGAGAATCTTCATGTTTTGATGCTGTAGTTGTGTGCTTATTTATTGTACAGTCATAAAGTTAGAATGAATGACAGGTGTGTGGCATATCTGTGCCATTAAATCAATAAATAGAAAAAAGACCAAGTAAAAAGAGAGATCATAAATAAAATATTGACAAAAATAGCTAGTAATATCTCAAAAGGGACAACACCCTCATTTTGAAAATGCTGTCATTTAAAAAAAAAACCCACAGAAATGGAATAATCTCAGTATGAGCATAAAATAAAATTGTATACAAATATAGAAAAAATGTAAGCATAACGTTGGGCACATACTAGTTATTTAACTAATATTAAAGTCTAAATGACTGATAATCCTTCTATTACATTGTTTCAGCTTCACAAAATTACAAGATCACAAAAATAAATGGGCCTGCACTGAGTTCATCTGTCATGAATTATGTGATTTGATCAAAAGATGTAATGATGTGATACCAAACCACAAATTATACAACACTTTCTTGCAGACATTAAAAAGAGCTATTGCTATGAGTAGACTGATTCCCAAAATACATTGCCAACTGGATGGTGGAGTTATATAACAATGAACACTAGAGGGCAGATGAACATATATTTTTGTGGTCCCCTCTGTATCACATCAGCTTGCATGTTTTGTTTTGTGTTTGTTTTGTTTTTGTTTTGTTTTGGGGGTGTTTGTTGTTGTTTGTTTGTCTGTTTGTTTGTTTGTTTGTTTGTTTGTTTGTTTGTTTGTGGTTGTTGTTTTTTTTTTTGGGGGGGGGGGGGGGGGAGGGGAGGAATTTGTTTAACAACTCTTAATACTATCAAGATACTATTACCAGACATGGATAATTCTGTGGGGTAATATTATCTCCATGTCTCTAGTCTTACGTTGAATCAATGGTTCCAAGACATTTGCTTCTGTGACAATTGCTCTGGTCTAACTTTGCCATGTTCATCCTAAACCTAAACCTAACCCTAACCCTAAACCTAATCTTCACATTGTCCTTAACAAAAAACCAAATCATGACCTTGACCTTAACCTTTGACCTTTCAAGATAACAACGGAGGAGCAAATGTCGCAGGAGCAAATGTCGTGTCATCTGAATCAATACACTGATAGATAGAAAGTAATTAACAGAAATTACAAATGTGAACAAAAATAATTCTACCTTTGAATACATTATACATCTTTTTAAAAATTTCAAATAGCTTTGACAGGGGAAAATGATCCTCATTACAAAAATCAGTAGGCATACACTATGCTCAGATTTTCCCTTAAAAAATAAATTCCCCCCTGAAATCAGAGTGGTTTCAATAAATACTTAAAAATGACAACAACAAAAAAAAGATTAGTGGAAGTTTAAGGAAAATCACAGAAAGGATAATGATCTCTATTAACTTTTAAAATCTTAATCAAAATCATGCTGGAAACACTAGGACTTTCCTTGCAAGCAGCTCTTTATTTGTTTTAGGCAGAGAATTATCATCTTGGTTGTTGCTGAAGCAATAGACCAATTTGTAAAACATGTGACCACTTACAAATCTGGGCACATGTGTGATAAGACAATTTTTGGACAAAAATGAAAATTTCTTGGCCAAAATAATTAAAGGGCTGCTCCCTGAGGGAATTCAAGGATTGCCAGTTTGTGTGGGACTGATCACAACTTCAAAACTCTTATAAATTTCTCATCCTTTTGCAAGTCTTCAAACTTTCACTGATCTGTTTCATTTTTTATTAAACCCCAGGCAAAGTTGATGGCAATGTAACCTTCTCCTTTAACAATCAAGACTGCTCATCCGGCTAGATAAAACAAATGTAACAAAAAGGTAAGTAATCAAATAAGCAATCAAATAATATTGTGCATTGCAAATCTCAAAGGTCATACCCAATCCCATTTCCCAAAGCCTTTAAAAAAATGGAAGAATTGGAGTGAAAAATTCCCCATTTTCATTTTGTTCTAATCAGATTACACACCATAAATACCAGCAATGTCTTGAAGTGACATAAAAACTCTTAAATCAGAGGTCCATGAACCTATGATGTCCACAAAACAACTCTGAATAGAGGACCCTCTAAATCAAATTAGGAACAATTCCAAGCAAGAATCCTAATCTTATTCCTGTGCCTTCCACAGATACCAAAGTGGAATGTTCCCCTGAGAGGGTATCTCAAGCGGAGCAGCAACGAATAGCAGCCACGGGAAGGAAACGAAAGAAAATTAGTACAAAACCGGAGGGAAATTTCCTCTAAACTTTGGCAACAATACCTGGTGAGATGCTAAAGCCTGCAATGACATCATGGAAGGTTTCCTCGCCTACACAATAATATCCACTGCTGATTCCTAAAATGTGGATTTCCTTATTTTTCTCTAATATTGACATAATTTGGACCAATTTATTCTACCCATGGAAAGGTACCCTAGCTGACTTTAGATTTATTACCCCATGATGAGCCGCAATGGGATTGAATACAATCAAATAGAGAAAGAGTTCATTTCTAGTGGCAAACTTGATCCTTTAGGATGTAGGTGGATCGACTTTTTTATTTGAAATTTTGTCATTTCAAAATTAATTTCTGGAATTATAAAACACTGTATTCCAGCGCTTGTTGCATCATGCCAGGGCTCCACAAAGTGTACAACTGTCTCACTACTTGGATTATTTATCAACTTATCTTATCTTGAATCATCAAATAATTTCAAATTTTGATGTGCAATTTTTGCTCTTTTTAAAATAAATAATTCTCTTTTTCAACTATGTCTTCATGCTTACGATAAAAAAAGAAACATGGAAATTTCAGAGTGGTCCTGATTCTTGAAAGTTTCATTATGAAAGATTAAGGAATTACATTATCAGATTTCATATACCTTTTTTCAATTTCTACCTTTAAATAATATCCTTCATTTTACTCATTTCTTCTTCCACTTTCATACCATTATGAATTTTGATCTCCTTACCTCATCTATTCCCCAAGTTCTTTCAATCATGTCTCAGTGAAAACCAATCCTTCGTCATGCCATTACTGAAATCATAAGTTACTAGATCAGATGCAAACAAAAAACAAAGCCAATAAGATATTATCTCTGACTGGCTTGATAAAAGAAAATGATCCAATACCCAACCTTTCTCCCAAGTGACATAACAAGTCACTAGGAAACAGGAGTTTGGAAGAAGACAGTTTGATGTTTGGACTCAATTCTTCTTTTCTCTACAAGCAAAGTGGAAATTATAGTATTTCTGGTACTAACTTACTCTTTAAATTATGCCTAAAATGGCATTTAGACATGTCTTACTCTCTACTTTCTCTCATATTACAATATATGTCCCTTGATAAGTGGAGTTGGGAAGAAGATAGTTTTAGTTTTCAACTCATTCCTTCTTTTCTTTCCAAGCAAAGTGGGAATTGCTAATGTTTCTAGTACTGTTTTGCTCTTCAAATTATGACTAAAAATAGTTTTTAGTCATGTCTTAATTACCCTCAGGCGCCAAGAGGTTTACAACATGTACCACAAATCATCTTACAGTCCCTAATTGGTTTGGGTTTTTAAACTTTTGAATGTCGATGTTTCACACTACTGAGATAAGAAGCAAAGAAGAGCAAGAATAGAGGTAGAATGCTCCATATTAGGAAAGAAAGTATTTACTATCCATTGAACAACTAGCTTTCACAAGTTTCTGTAAAATACATTTTCTCCAGCAGCCTGCAAAGGGCAAGTAAACAAATTACACCATGTCACTCTACCAAAACCCCGCCTGAGTTTCCTTTTCCCTCTTTCTCCTTCATATTTTCTACCTCCCTCTTTCCTCGGATTGAATTAAGAGCCATCGCTGCGACCTTCAACTTGAATTCACCAAACTTATTTGGTTTTTTTCTTGACAGTCAGATAAAGACATCAACTGCTGAGATTCAATTGACTTTGCCACTTACGCCATGTTACTTGGTCACGTTTTACATATTTCAGAAGGGGTGATGGGGGGAAAATAGAGAGGGGGGTCAGCATGGGTTACTCTTGGCTGAGTTAAGACAAGGTTATGGATAGTGTGTTTCTCAAGTAATCATTACATACAATCACTGCTAATCAACATAACTTATTAAAATGGCTTCGTCGAACTGATTTGAAATTTACGTCACAGATTTCATTTGGTTTGGCAAACATCATGCTTTGTAATCCACAGAGAATATATATAGAAATCTAGAGTTGATTATTTGGATTTGAAAGATGAGTAGAAATAGGAGTGATAACATCAGTGGTCAACTACACTTAGTCTGCAGTTTCACTATGGTCATTGCATCTAACATTGACTCACTTCTCATGCAGGTCAAGTCTTGACCATGACCCTGTTCTCATTAAGAGATTGGAAAGTGGATCGCTCCATCGTGGATCGCGCCAGGGTGGTCCACTGTCACGCTGCTGGCACGCCGCGGGTTCACACCTGCAGAGGGTAGCGCGATCTATCGTCGTACTTCTCTTTTTCAGGGTTCTTGTTGCCATGACATCTGACGTAATGGGGTCAACGTTTTCGCGCGTAATTCGATTTGGCTTAACGCTAGCGATCTATACCGACTGTATACTGTGTGGTATATGCGAGCTGTATCCTTACATTGTAAACACTTCCTGGGTCACGGCGTACTTCCAGCGTACTTCGCATCTTCCTGTTCTCACTACAAAAGAGAGATTGATCTAGCGCGCGCTAGATCGCGCTATCTCTCGTAGACCACCCCCCAGAGGTGGTCCGGTTTGGGATCGCTGTGGATCGCCCTGGATCGTGCCGAAACGCCGCCGCCGCGTTCTCACCATAAAGGTGGCTATCCCTTGTAATGAGAACGGGGTCCATGGCTATTCTGCAAATCACCTCAAACAAGCCTGTACTGCATTATGGACTCAAACCTTTATAGAAAGATCACTCCAAGGAAACAACAGAAAAGTGGTTATTATATTGAGGTAGTCGCTGAGACAAGTTTGACTAGTCTTCCGTACCCCATTGCCTACTGGGAACGAGTGGTACCTGTATTAAGTCTGTGGGAATTAGAGTATCCAGTAGTCAACGGGTTAACCTATCAAATAAGAGAAATATTTGTTGTGGGAATAGGAGAATTCAGTATTCAACAAGTTAAAGATAAAGTTGAGTTCTGGTCATGAGAATGAATTGTGAAATAAACTGTCTCAAAGCAATTGGGAAAGTTTGATTATATAGAATATAAGAACTGGTGTATAATGTAAGGTTTGGAATCACCAAAATGATATGAAATTGTACGTAGTCCATATACACATCCTGCTGAAAGTCACATGCACTGAACACAGAAATGTGTATATGGGACTACATACAAATGTTCGGCCCAAACTTTTCAGCTTTTTTTTTTTGGGGGGGGTTCATATTTTTAATATGAGGGCATTTCTACTATGATAATCTTCCAAACTAACATAAAAAGAATGAGAAAGCTCAGAAATTATTTTTGACCTTTCCCAGAACTCAAGCTTCCCTTTAGTTAACCCATCATATGAGGGAAATGGTGTGTTGTGGGAATAGGAGAATTCAGTAGGTATTAAAGGGAAATCCAACCTTAATAACAAGTTGCTTTGAAAGAAAGAGGAAAAATCAGAGAAGCAGATTGGTGAAAGTTTGAACAAAATCGGACAAGCAATAAGAAAGTTATGAATTTTCGAAAGTTGTAATCACTATACATATGGGAATTTCAAATTGGCCGAATAGGTAATGTCACTGTGATGTAGCTGTGGACAACTCCCCCATTTGCTCCAACACACAAAATGACTAAAATGTCACTTTTTTCAAAATGTATTACTCAGTAGGATCTTTTTCTTTCATGAGGACCTATAACAATATGCTATCTCCAATATATTTTGAGTACTGCCCCGAGGGTAAAAGCGCCTCGAAGAAAACCGCAAATTAATGATATTTTTGTGTAGGACAAATGGGAGAGTTGTCCACAAAAATGTCACAATCGACTCACCAAATTGCCAATTTGAGATTCGCATAGATGTAGTGATTTCATTTTTCAAACATTCATAACTTTCTTAGTCCTTGCCCAATTTCTTTCAAACTTTCACCATCCTATTTTTCTTATTTTTCTGCTTTCACACAAATCATCTTATTACTAAGGTTGGATTGCCCTTTAAACAGGTTAAAGATAAAGTTGGGTTCTGGGGGGTGATTCACTAACTGGGATCGATATCATTCCTAAAATCAATTTTCGGGATTGATTTCATTCCCAGCTTAAAATTAATTCCACCTTACTGATTCACTAAATCGCTTTTAGGATGGAATCAATTTTATCATGAATATATATGAGCGCAAATGAATATTTACAAGCGCACTCATTCCAACCAATCTACGTACTCAAATTTCAGTCACCGCCCCTCAGTCACCCGACCTAATTCTCTACTTAGCGCGTAGCTAGTGCGCGTTACCTAGCTACTGCATTAATTGCGCGCACGCATCGACTGGACATACACAGGGCTAGGGCCTATGGCTAGGGCAATGGGCGTGCAGGCAGGCACAGCGTAGCCGCGCCCAGGTTGGGGCGCGGGTGGGCATGCAGTGGAGTGACCGTTTGTGATTGTTAGGAGCGATCCGGATCACTCCCAACCTTAAAATCAATTCAGAGGCTGGAATCAATCCCAAATACCTTAGTGAATCAGTCACTAAAAGCGATATTGCTCTTAGGATGGATATTGTTCGTAAAATTGATTTTTTCTTATTTGGGATTAATTTTAGCTGTTAGTGAATCACCCCCCTGGTCATGAGATAGAATTGTGAAAAAAACTGTCTCAATGCAATCGGTAAAGGTTGAAAATTTGTTTCATTGTGTGCAATATTCTATGTATAGAAATGTTATTATGTACTGGGAACAGCAAATGTGGGGGTGCATGCTTCCAAGCAACAGTGTTGTATTTCACTTTTGTGCACCCTGACCCACTTGTTGCTGCCAATCCTTTTACATGTCATTTTACATGATCTTTCCACATTCTTATTATCTTCTTGTCTCTGGCCATGTTGTTTTGTACCTGTGTTTTTTTATGAATGGTCAAATAAATAATAATAATAATAATAATAATAATAATAATAATAATAATAATAAATTAATAATAATAATAATAATAATGTCTACATAAGAATTGTTTTAAACTCTGAAATTTTGGAATCATCAAAATGATCAGAAACAACCAATCTCGCTGAAAAGCACACGGAAATGGGTACATGGGGCTGCACACACAAGTGGCATGAATGTTCGGCCCGAATATTTCAGCTATTTCTCGTCATATTTCGAATATGAGGGCAACTGAAAAGATATCCGTTTCAGGGGACATTTCTAGTATGATATTCTTCTTCCAAACTGACATAAAAAGAATGAGAAAGCTCACAAAATCATTGTTCACCTCTCCTAGAACTGAATCTTCTCTTCAAGAAGGTATTATCTGCTATCAATGAGCCAGAAAGACATTAACTCATTTCTCTAACACATGAGTTAATGCCCTTATGGCTCTCAACACACTTTCCATTTCATTCCTGAAATAAATGTGCATAAAGGGGACCAACCAACAAAGTTTTTGCTCTATGGGTCGATGATGGTATCTTATTCAAAATATAATAGCTTCAAATTCTACTTCTTCCAAAAATATATACATATATATATATATATATATATATATATTTAAAATACTGAAAGTGCACTAGGAGTAAAGGTAAAAGCAATTTGTGAGTTTATGCACTTGCATAAGATTCATAAACTTTAAGTCACTTTTCATGTCGGAATTTACATAGGATCCAAAAATGATGACATTCATATTTAAAAATTGCATGACAGTAGAAATCAGAAAAACTAAAATAATTAAAACTATTTAACAATGTTCGATGAAGTAGCTAGAGAACTGAGGTAAGTTTAGTTGAAGAAGTGCATGTGAGTTCATTGCCATCCTGCTGGAGTTGACATGCTGGTATTGGTAAGGTGATAATCAAGATTAAGTCATCAAACGCTGGCTCGTTATACGCTGCCATGTACCGCAAATTAACATCCCACCTCAGCGCAAACCGATAAAGCTTGCACAGAGCGGGGAAACTCTACCACTTATCAACTTCATCATCTACCACTCATAATTCTATTTCTGTGCATTAACTTGGGGACTGCACGTTTACAAGAGAGAGAAAGAAAGAGAAAGACATAGAGGGAGAGAGAGAGATACAGAGAGGGAACATATTCTATAGACAAACATCATATTTTGGAAATTACCTTTGAGGAAAACAACAAGAGAGCTCGGGAGCATTTTGTAAAAGCGTTAGGGTGTCAACGACAGGTGTGTCGTAATGTGGTTATGTCGTCTGTTTTCGTTCCTCTTCTTTTTTGCGGGGTGTTCCCGAGAGAGCGTTGGGCAAGCTTAACGAGGTAACATAGTTTAGCGATTTGGGGTAATTTCCTTGCTGGGGTGATATCCTTGGAGTAAGTTAATTCAATCAGGGTGGCACACAGCTAAAGAGTCTCAATTCATGCAGAGTTACGGAGGAGCTCAAGGAGGGGGTTGCTTTTTGTTAAAGGTACAGGTCAACTTTTGAAAATAAATAAACAATATCTTAAAAATTCTAGCTTTTTTAATTTACCAGAACTCAATATTTCCTTTAATAATAATGATAATGATAATTTTTTTCTATAGCGCCTTTCCAATTAAGTAACTGATCAAAGTGCTTTACAGTGTATCATTACCTCAGTTCCATTGTGATTTTGCACTCAGAGTGCACATTCTCCACTCCACTTGGGAGCATTCCAACTTGGCAACCATTTTACAGGCGCACATGGGCTTTTCCAACCACAATGACGTTTGCATTCTACC
Organism: Heliocidaris tuberculata; assembly: GCA_025618425.1. Lineage (NCBI taxonomy): Eukaryota > Metazoa > Echinodermata > Echinoidea > Camarodonta > Echinometridae > Heliocidaris > Heliocidaris tuberculata. Next base: position 2,912,768 of record CM046834.1, read on the forward strand.
GGGTACCCATTTAACACCTGGGTGGAGAGGAGCAATGTAGATAAACTGCCTTGCCCAAGGACATAAGTGCCATGCCCGGGTTCGAACCCATGACCTTCACATCCCCAGTCAAGTCAAGTCAACTTTGACACCTCTGCCATAACATATGGAATACAAGAGATGATGACCAACGATAAAGATAATAGAATTCTAGCATTGATAAAAAGGGAAAAGGTGATAAAAAAATAGAGAAAGAAAAAGGAATACTCTATTTTGACAAACTTATATGATTATAAACTTAGTACTCTCATTAAACATGTTTAAGAATACCAAATTGAAACAAATGTATAAAGACATTCCTGACCTTGGAACATATCCTGTCAATAAAAAAATTAGACAAACACTAACTTATATTCTTTGAAGAAATGATGGGGTGACAACACCAACATGAAATCCGGAAAAAAAAAAAAATTCTGCTTTAATGTCAAAAGATGGCGCTAGATAAGTATATGAAGCAGTCAAGTTGAAGTGACTGGGGTGGTACCATTTCAATTACAGTTTTTGCATATAGGCCGACACAGTTGTACAAAATTCTACATTTATATTAATTCAAATATCATCATGCCTGGAATGACACTAGAATAAACAGGCATTTCCATTACTGCAAATATCATATTCTTCATCTGAAAAAGAAGAAAATGAAATATACTTTTAATGTAATTTCAATGTTTATACTTTTTCCAGGCATATTTCTGTTGTAAATGAAAGAATAAATTAATGCAATTAGTCATTCCCATCTAACTTTATTAATTCACTATTTTTTTTTCATACAAAAACCTCACATTAATACAGATGATAAATAGTGATGAGAAATTAAAACAAATGAATGGCTACCCCTCAATATCCCAACCTACTAACTTTTAAAGAGCGCCATCTACAAAGCAATTACTGATATTATCAAGCTTGGAGATCTTTTGCTTCTATTTCTGCAACTTTCATGATCAGAATAAGAACATCTGTGAAAGGGAATAACATCAACTAGCCTTAAACCCTTGATATATTTCATATACATTCATTTCAAATCTGTGAATGTTTTACTAGTGAGTGTTAACTAGAATTTTCTCTTTTACAAAAATGTTCTCACCTTGTTGGGCTTTGCTCACATGTATTGTTTTTTGTTTGTTTTTTATTGTTGTGGAAAAACAAATAAACTTGAACTTGAATTACAATCTAAAATGTTATGAAGCATTCCTTGTATATTATATATTTCTACCTTAAAATGTGAGTTTGCTGTTTTTAATAGTAAGAGTATTAAGATAACAGCACCGCGTATTAACCACATATGATGCATCTGGCACAACTTCGCTAGAAATTTATTATGTCTTTTTACCAACATTTTATTATTTATAAAACAGATACAAACTCTGGAGAGAGAATTTTCTAAAATACCACTGTAGTACCTTCAAATAAGAGCAATATTACAATTAAAGGGGAAGTCCACCCTGAAAATATGTTTTTTTTTTTTTTTAAAGGAGAAAAAATTAAGAGAAACAGATCAGTGTAAATTAGAGGTAAGTTCAATAACAAATAATAAAGCTATTTGTTAAAGCTGTAAGCCATCTAACCCAATTTGGCAATACTGTGACATACTTTTCGAGGGCCTATCCCATCTCTTTTGTACTAAAAAAATTAATAAATTCATATTTTCTCAAAGGAAGATATTGAATTATTCATGCATCCTTCATAAAATCATTGCAAACATGTTTTTACACAATGCCTTGATGAAATAGATCTTTTCCTTTATAAAAAAAAAAAAAAAAACGTGAAAATTGGGAGATGGGAGATGTGCTCAAAAGATATGTCATGGAGATGCCAATATGCCTTTAAAAAAATTCTTATCTGATTATTGTTGAATTTTCACTTGCTACTCCCCTCAATTTGCTGCTACTATTAAAACTAATATCAGGTTGGACTTCACCTTTAAATGTAGTTGTACATGCTTAAAAAGTAAATACAAATTTTCAAACAATACCTAGACATAACCTTCTTCCTTCTTTTCTAGTCATTTCTAAAGCAAGCCCAACTTTTCTAGGTCATTTCGAAAGCAAGCCCAACTTTTCTAGGTCATTTCCAAAGCAAGCCCAACTTTTCTAGGTCATTTCGAAAGCAAGCCCAACATCTTCATAAATATTAGGTTTCCGAAAATCTTTTTGCAGCTGTGAATGAGTAAACTTAATTATATCAATATGTTTGAGGATCTGTTACTCAAAACATTTAGATTATCAAATCAAAGGACATTAATTGCTACATAATCATTTCCAAGAATTCTAAATCTATAAATCAGGAGATAACATGATGACTAATACTACATGAATGTCAGAAGCAAGAGTGTAATGTACAATGCACCTGCCCTCTTCCCAGAGTCAATTGATTTCAATGTTTGTTCAGAGTTGTCTTCAGTGCAGAAATTAATGGATCATTAATTAAAGTGACATGTATGGAAATTGTAAATGCAATGTCAAACTGCAAAGTTAACTTAAAGTCTGCATAACAAACATCTCTAATATTTGCAAGATGACTGTTAACATGTAATACAAATCAAGGAAGTAAGTGCAATTGAATGAATTTGGAATTAAGTATATTTTTGAGAAATATTTCAAACTTTTTATTTATTTTCACAAACAAGGTTTAATTACAATGCAAAATGTGGTATTTATGGAAATAGGTATGGATCATTTCCATAAGTTACACTTTATGACCTCTTGGGTGCCAATTGAATTGGTATAACACACCTTTTTTCTTCTTAGACTCCAGTCCAAGATATCTTGGGCTTAGTATTCAACTGATTAAAAATAAGCTGGTTCAAAGAATTGGCTGTTGAACAAAAGGTCTCCTTACAGGAATGCAATAAAAAAATAAGGCCAATATTAGTTACGTTCACACGACGGGAGCTAAACTGTAAGTTTCGTTTGCAGTTTTGAAACTTTAAAATTACTTGTCGTTATCTTGTAGTTTCAGACCGTATGAACAGACTCATAGTTTCAAAACTTTAAGTTTACTTGTAGTTCTAGAACCATGAGCGAGCTTGTGGTTAAGGCTGAAACCACAAGCAGCGGGTGGTCCTCCGTTGCAGTTTCAGACCATGTGAACGGAATAAACTTTAAGTTTCGCAAGCTTGTAGTTAGCGGTAACCTCACTCTTCATGTTAAACTTCCGGGTCATACCCTTGGCACGAATTATGAACACAGGATCTGTATGTGTACTGTACACACAATCGGTAGTATCTACTTCCAGGATTAACCACAAGTATCGCTCGGCTTGTAGTTTCAGCTCATTGTTTCAGGCTCGTGTGAACCCTTTTTGCGGTTAGGGAGTCGTGGTTTCGTTAACTTAAAGTTTCGCTAACTTAAAGTTTCGAAACCACAAGTCCCGTATGAACGTAGCTATTGTAAGTCCCTTCATATAACCATTATCTGTTTACAATAGGACCATCACATTTCAAGAAATAAAATCCAGCTGATATTGGTTTCTTTTGAGTCATTCGTTAGGTATGCCTGACAGAGCAACTGAATAAACTTTTACATTATCTGTCAGGGATAAGTGACAAATTTTCTTGAATTTTCAGGTTAGCAACTGTTGAGGCATGATCCCTTTTTCTTTCAGAATGTAATAGGATATAAAACTATCAAATTTTCAGGTAATGTAAAGTTGAAATTGAATCATTTCTTTTATTACAATATAAAGACACCTAGGGGGTCACTGGATAACAGGGAGTATAGGAGGGTGACAGAAGTGTCCAGGTATTAATCTAGTCACTGGATTAGGAGGGGTGTAGTGGGTTAACAGAGTTGTTCAGGTATTAATCTAGTCACTGGATTAAGAGGGGAGTAGTGAGGTAACAGAGTTGTTCAGGTATTAATCTAGTCACTGGATTAGGAGGGGTGTAGTGAGGTTACAGAGGTGTCCAGGCATTAATCTAGTCACTGGATTAGGAGGGGCATAGTGAGGTAACAGAGGTGTCCAGGCATTAATCTAGTCACTGGATTAGGAGGGGTGTAGTGAGGTAACAGAGTTGTTCAGGAATTAATCTAGTCACTGGATTAGGAGGGGAATATTGAGGTAACAGAGGTGTCTAGGCATTAATCTAGTCACTGGATTAGGAGGGCATAGTGGGTTAACAGAGTGTTCAGGTATTAATCTAGTCACTGGATTAGGAGGGGAGTATTGAGGTAATAGAGGTGTCCAGGCGTTAATCTAGTCACTGGATTAGGAGGGGCGTAGTGAGGTAACAAAGTTGTCCAAGCATTAATCTACCTATTTAAAATCAGTTTCTTCACAGGTAATTAGAGCAGTACCCTCCCAGCAGGACTTTGGTAAGACGACAGCTAGCACCTACCACTGATTAACAGGTAATGATTTATACAGTAAGCAACGGACATATCATGAACAGTGACGTAGATAGTGCTGTGAAAGCAGATACTCATTATGTAAACTAACTAATCTCATTTCACTATCTCTTTCTCTCTATTTCTCTCTTCCTTCTCTCCCTCTTTATCTGTCTCCTTGTTCTCTATCTCACTCTCTCTTGCCCCCTCTTTCATTCTTTTTTTCACTCTCTATCTGAACTCCCTCTACACCTGCATATCTTCTTTTTCTTCCTCCCTTTTCATCCCTATCTTTCCACTGGCTAATTCACTTTTCAGACCTGTCTGAGAGAAATGGAGCACATATAAGTGGGAGGGAGGGGGGGGGGCAGAAAAGGAACAACAATAGGAGAGACTATCTTACTGTTACTACAGCCTTATCATACATATTGGTATTCATTTTTGCACCCAAATTCCTCTAAAAGTACTTCAAAAGAGCAAATGGGTTACAAATACAAATGAACAAAAGATGCAACACTGCATGGGAATAAGAATGAAAAATAAATCACACAGCATGAAGCCATCTTGTACAGAGTCCGGTCATGCGACAATGACATGGTTATTGGCCATCAATCAAAAAGTAAAAAACAGGAGACTGATAAAAGAACATCCTTGATAATGAAGCATTGCCTTCACTACTCACATCGACATATCACTAGGGACATAGGGAGGGATAAAGAGATTCCCTTTAATCATTGAGACTTCATAAATCTAATGACATCATCCACACATGACAATATTTTCAGGCAATATCTGAAAGTCATTCAGGATTATTCATCAAGTAGTAAATAACAATCCCAAAACATCGTTCCACAGCCTGATTAGGTCTAGAATGTTACTTCCAGTAGTTTGACAGTATGGCCTTCCTCAAAACTAACAAAGAACTTCTCATGAAACTTCCAACTTCCAACTAGGTCAATTCAAGCAGTTTATGTCATTTTTAAGCCTGCACAGTATTCACGTTTTTTGCATAACAGATTTTTTTTCAGCAGTGTATTTTTTTTCCTGCAGTGCAAATAGAACTAAGAGACTATGAAAAGTATCAGAAGGGGCGCTTCCTGGAAATTATACAATTAGACACACCTTTGTATCACGTGATGAAAGCTAGAAAGATGTTGACTAATACCACTTTACATGGAGTTAACACATTTCTTATCACACATTAAACTCATGAAAATGACACATGAAAAGTTACTACTCAGATATGCATATATGGGACTACACATTGTGATTTATTCTAATTAAACCTTCACACGTCTTACCTCTGGCAGATATCATTTCTCTGTATTTTTCAAAATTCATTGTAAATTCTCTTGAATTATACTTTGTAAATTTTGTTGGATTACACAAAAACTCTCTATTTTTTTTATCAAGACATCTCATTCCTATCTTTAAGACAGGAAATCATCAATCTTCCAGTGATCTTATTGCTATGGTAACTTAATCCTCACAACTCCCTATAATCCATAATGGATCTTAAACGAGAATCAAAGCCTGATCAATGTTTCAATGCTCTGCTGTCAGGGGTAGATATGAAAGCAGTAAATCATCAGAATTTATTATGATATGGTCAAACCTGTCTTTATATTCATCTTTCAAGAGAGGCCACCTGTCTATAGTGATAACCTAATTGTTTCCCTCTAGGAGAAATGTGTGTTATAGGGAACCTGTCTAGAATGGTCACCTGTCTATAGTGATAACCTAATTGTTTCCCTCTAGAAAATGTGTGTTATAGAGAACCTGTCTAGAAAGACCACCTGTAGTGGTAACCTAATTGTGTCCCTCTAGAAGAAATGTGTGTTATAGAGAACCTGTCTAGAAAGACCACCTGTTTACAGTGTTAACCTGTTTCTGTATCCCTGGGATGATCTTTGGACAAGTATGACCATACATAATTTAAATGATAGGTATAACAGAAGTAGAAGTAGTAAAAAAAAAAGTAGTAACATCATAAAAGCATAAATAGACAGCAAAAAAAAAAAAAAGAGGTATGATTTTTACTTCTTGTTTTCCATTGTGTCAAGGGTTCTGCTTCTTTTTATAATGTAAGTCTAGTTCACAAATACACTCCTGTCAGATATTTACGGATCTCTTGTTGTTCCAAAATCTGCAAAAACGTGGGGGGATGAGCTTTTGCCCATGCTGGTTCTGCTTTATGGAATAACATATCTTTAATTATTAGAAATAGTATTCCAGATTCATTCAAAAGCAATCTAAAAACTTACTTGTTTAAAGCTTCCCTTTAATTATTATATTCTTCTCTTGTATTTCTAATTTCTTCTTTCTGTATTTATTTATCCTACCTTGCACCTATAGAGTGGATTTGGCACATTATAAATCATATGAATTATTATTATCATCATCAATATTACAACATTATTCCCTATGTTAGGGGGAATCCTATCAATGCGGTTTATTCCGTCACAATAGAAATTTGACGTTACGGCAAAAGCAACCGTGCGTTAAGGCGAATGATAACAATAGGCTGAGATAAAAGGATTCCCCCTAACACTGGAATAAGAGTTATTATTATTATTATTATTATTATTATTATTATTATTATTATTATTATTATTATTATTATTATTATTATTATTATTATTATTATTATTATTATTATTATTATTATTATTATTATTATTATTATTATTATTATTATTATTATTATTATTATTATTAATTATTATTATTATTATTATTATTATTATTATTATTATTATTATTATTATTATTATTATTATTATTATTATTATTATTATTATTATTATTATTATTATTATTATTATTATTATTATTATTATTATTATTATTATTATTATTATTATTATTATTATTATTATTATTATTAATTATTATTATTATTATTATTATTAATTATTATATCCCTCATTAAAAATTCCTTGCTCTTGGATTGGTCGAGAGCACTTCATGTGATTAATCATAATTCTACCAGAAAAAGAAATTACTCCGGAGAAAAATAGGTTTAGTGACGTCATACTTTTCAGAGTATGATAGTTTTTTTACTATCATGCCTCCGACTGCCCCTTGCTCCCTAGAATCATTTCTCTTGATGCGTACGGCGAGCAGCCAGTAGTCTCCCTCGCCTAACTCCCGCGATGGGACGGCGCGGGCACCAGTGAAACTACGCCGAGCCCGAGAATTTTCATAAATCCATGTAAAGAAAAGTGAGGGGGGGGGGGGGGGGGGACACTGAACAAAGAATAGCCGTCAATTTTGCAAAATATGCATGAAGTAACACTAAGCCCAGTAAATATTTGCAATTAATAATTCTGTCAACCTATCTTGTCAAAGATTCTTGACAATTTGCATGAAATTGTGTTCGATTTACTGTTTAAAAGTGACCTGTCCGGACACACGACGCGTTGGTTATGTAAATGTAATTGGATGTAGGTCAGTAGATCAGCTGTTTCTCAACATGCGCAATCGTACTAGCTAATAATGCATAATGCGCGTCGTAACGCGCACGTCATCAGTCGAAATCAAAACATGGCGACCTATGTCTAGCCTAGTGTCCGTTGAAAGGAAAAAAAAAATGATTTTAATTGACGAGGACCAAAAACAAACCAGGATTGGAAACAAATGAAGTAGCCTTATCAGGTATTTCTTATTTATTTAATCTAACTGTGCCTGTGCAGTTCATAACTAGCCATATACTTTTCACTTTCGGAATTTCACCGATTACGTACGTTACGGTATAGATCTCTAGATCTAGATCTAGATCTAGATCTAGTACTACCCTGCTTTAGGCTTTAACACTTTATAACAGGATTAAAATTAACTTGATGTTATAGACAACCTAGTCCTAAAAGTTAGAGGCCTATAAAAGAAAATTAATGTAAGGGCCTTTATTCTGAAATTTACTTCGATCTACGCCGGGTCGGTCTCAGGCTCAGCGACTATCAATCGCGTCAATCTAAGTTAGTTAGCGTCCACTGTGTTTTGCTCTAACCGTATATTTTAACAACGCGAGATTTATACCATCTAACATTAATTTGCCATATCTAGATCAAAGTTAAATCCAAATATATTTAATTGTTGATGAGGGATATAAAACAAATATACAGGGCCTTTATTCGGAAATCTAGTGCGATCTATGGGGTCGGTCTCAGCGACTACAGTCAATCGTCTATTTCTCTCGGGGCTCTCGCCCCTCGAGGAAATAGACGACTGTAGTCACTTCGACCGACCCCATAGATCGCACTAGATTTCCTCGGGCCCTGTATATTTGTATATTATTATTATTATTATTATTATTATTATTATTATTATTATTATTATTATATTATTATTATTATTATTATTATTATTACTATTATTATTATTAATTATTATTATTATTATTATCATCATCATCATCATCATCATCATCATTATTATTATTATCATTATTATCATTATCATCATTATAATTATCATCATTATCATCATTATCATTATTATTATCATCATTATCATCATTATCATTATTATTATTATTATTATCATTATTATTATCATTATTATTATCATTATTATTATTATTATTATTATTATTATTATTATTATCATTATTATTATCATTATTAATATCATTATTATTATAATTATTATTATTATTATTATTATTATCATTATTATTATTATTTGCAATATCAAATCAGAATAAAAACAAGGAAACAAGAGAGCAAAGAGAAGGCCAACTTGTCTAAGAAAACATGGTCTAGAATAAATTGTTACAGGTATAGGGGGGGGGGTAGTATGTTGGAGTTGTACAGAATGCTATTAGCAGTAGTTGTACTTGTAGTATTAATACATATAATCCTGGATCTGCCACTGGCAGTAGTTGAGGTAGAAAAACTGAACTTATTGGCAGTAGCAGAATACTTACTCACATGAAAAAGTAAGAGAGAGTTTGCTTTGGAAGGATAATTTTTACTGGCTCAATAAAAATTGTTGGTCATAATCTATCTTATCAATCAATCCTGTGACAATCTGCATAACTAACTATAACCCATACAATTCAAGTCACTAAAAAGTGCAATGATAAGTCCCATACATGCCGTCTGGCAAGTGGAGAAGTGTGGATCAGCCATTTAGGGGGTACTGTTGTTAAGGGGGGGGGGGGGGGACCAGTCTTTCTGGATGGATGAAATACTAGATATTAAGGCCAATAGGTGAGGGGAGGGGGTTCTATCAATCTTTAACATTTCCTTTCCTTTCTCTCTCACTTTCTCCCAATTTTTCTAATTTTTATTGCCATATGATTTGGGGCACTTGCCCCTCATGCCCTCTGTAGCTACGCCATTGCTGTCCGGAGAGTAGATACTAAACACATAGCCAAACCCAGTACTCTACAATGAGAAGGGGATAATATACATGTCTTCAGGTAAGACATATTCAAAGGGATGTTGTGAGTTAAGAATGAGAGGGGGGCACATGCTGCCCCCTTGTGCACCCCCATAGCTACACCACTGCTGTCTGGAGAATAGATACTCCACATATACCCAAACCGAGCACTCCAGATTGAGAAGGGTATCGCAGACATGTCTTGAGGCAAGACACATTCGAGGAGATAGTGTGAGTTAAGAATGGATGCTCTATGTTAATCACTTCACATTGTGTCTGGTTTCATCAACATCTAATGGAATTCCATGAATTCTCATCCATGATATCATCATTGATTATAGAATCAACCTTACCTTACCAACAACAACCTGTATATAACATTTCCACTCGCTCCTCCATACTTTTTTTTAAAAAGAAACACACTCACACACATATTGATATGCCAAACACCATTTATTTCGAGTACAATAAAAGAGCAATGTAGAAAAAATGCCTTGCTCAAGGGCATAAGTGACGTACCCCGGATCAAACCCAGATCCTCGCATTTCCAGTCGAGAGTTTTTAACCACTCGGCTACGACACCTCTACACACACACACACACACACACACACATCAAAAATAAATGGTAAAGGGACAATCTGACCCTAGAACAAAGAGGTTTAAAAATTAGTCAGAAAGGTGACAATAGTACTTCTGAAATTATTCTGAAATGACTACTCTGGTTGAATGAATAAATGACTCCTTTATAGTTTCTATGATGCTGATGAATTTTCAGATGTATATGTAATATGTTTTGAATAAAATTTCCACTATTTGTAGTCATAATGAAAAATACTTTTCCTTTATCATTTCTCTTATAGCATTTCATTCTATCTGGCCTTTACATTGTATATTGGTTTCTACGCAGAATCACTTCAATTTAAATCGACTGGCTCAAATGAAAACTAAAATATAAACAGAGTTTACATCCCCAAACACGACATGTATGCTTTACTGATGGTATTATTTTACAAAATTTCATCATCAGTTAAGAACATCTAACTGCTACAATCCTCAAGAACGAGACGATGAGAGCGTATCCCACCTCTCAACATCTTCAATCTACCCGTATTTAGTATCACATTTGGGAGAACACTTCACAAATCTAAAGGCTATTTTGTTTTCTTCATCATCCTCTCACGTATATACATACACGCATGAGTACGTAAGCTTATCGGATATGATATTTACTCTAAGTACGTTACCTCTGCACACCAAGCCCGTATCTTGGATGGTGTAGGTTACCTTGGCGAACGGCGCAAGCGGGGATTTGGCTATCAACACCTGGACAGGACAAGAGGAGATAATCAAAGTCAAGTGTTACCAGACAAGTACCCTGAATAGGCGATGCCGCCACCCCAGACCGACACGGCGGCTTGTTTTTGGAGGAGAGAGGAAGGCGGAGTGAGATAGAGGGAATGAATGATGCGGTCCTTGTTGGAGGAGAGGGGAAGGTTGGGGTGAGATGAAGTGAATGAATGATGCGGTCCTTGTTGGAGGATTTGGGGACAAAGTTGTGCCATCAAGAAAAGGCATGTTACTAATCAGATCAGAAGTACTCGAAGAGATGACTAGAGAGGAATCTCATTATATATGTGATGGACATTTGTAATTCACTTTTCATTTCTTCATTTTCTTTTTGTTTCTTGTATACTCATTATATTGTATAAGAATGATTCTCAAGATGGCAGGATATGTCAAGTTTTCTCCGTAATGTCTTTTCTATTTTAAAATACAGTTAACCTTGCATAACTCTAAGTCTTATAAGTCGAACTTTACCTAAGTCAAATCAATTTTTTTACCAAACTTTGCAAAACATGTGCTATTTACATTTCCTAAGTCGAATTTTGCATAAGTCGAACTATTTTTTATGGTCCCAACAGATTCAACTTATGCAGAGGTAATTCAATAACAATTTGACAATAGGGGAAAACAAATTTCTATACAGCTTTGGTAAAAATATTGAGTTACCATCACTATTTGAAATATATTTCATGAAGAATTGAACAGGAAATGAAGATAATATCCTACTGGGAAAATAATACTAACTTTATCTTATGTAAGAGAGAACAGCCTTGTACATTCAAAAATGTATACATAAGGATGAAAATAACGAAGAAGAAGCAACGGTATTCAAATATAATGTAATACAAGTACCCATAAAATGGCTTAACAAAATATACACTAGTCATTTCTACTAAACAGAGCAACACATAAGAATAGAAGCACAGAAAGAAAACCTTCCTTTAAAGGGAAAGTTCACCCTGATATTAAGTCGATTTTAAAAGAAGCAGAAAAATTAAAGAAACAGATCAATGAAAGTCTGGGCAAAATCCGATAAGTAATAAGAAAGTTATGAATTTTTTTCAAAACCTACTCCTCAAATTTATTAAAAACAGAGAGCCGAAAGATATATCTTGACCCAGCAAACTACTTTTAAATTTCATCTCTTTCTGGCAAACACATAGTCTAAAATAGCAGATATTATCTACTCAATTCCTTTTTTTTCCCCTCTGAAAATCCATTTGGTGACATCTTTAGGTATCTTGTAAATGTATATTCTTATATTGTTTTGAAAGTGCATTTATTTCTTTTTTGATCTTGACTGTTTTTTCTTCATCTTTCATATTTTGTTACTTGTACATTCTATGATTTGAAAATATTGAAACTGTCAACTTTATATCAATAAATTAATTTTAGTTTTGTATAACTTCATTTGATTTTTATTCACTTTGCATGTTAGCCCAAAAATCTTAAGTAGTACCTTTAAAATGAAGAGTTTAAATGAAAAGTGTTTGTTGACCTTGCTATCTATCTATTCTTTACCTCTCTCTGTACTTCATCAAGATACTGGAGAATGAGACGAGTGTTCACGCTGTGACTCCATGTGTTACCCAGAGCCGCAGTCACATGACCTTCTCCTCCATCTTGAAAGAATTTGGCAGATGGAGAACAGGAGGAGGGGGAGATTGTGGGAGGGGAGAGAATGAGAGGTTGAGAGACAAGGCTTAAAGGAGAGAGGGAAAAGAGGGAGGGGAGTGGATAAGGAGGGAAGGGAGAGGAGGGGGAGAGGGGGATTGAGGGCAGTGAGGGTGGTCGTTGGGAAGGGGGAGGGGTTGTGGGCGGGGGAGGAGGTCGTTGGGAAGGGGGAGGGGTTGTGGCCAGGGGAGGGGTAGTGGGAGAGGGCAAATGGGAGGTTTAGAAGAAAGAGTTCAGTGACAAAAGGAGAAAAGAGAGGGAAGGGTATGGAGAAGGAGATGGAAAGGGGGGAGGGACAAATAGTGGGGAAAGATAAAGGAGGAAAATTGTCATTAAAGAGGGAAGGGACAGGAGAGGAGGGGTAGGGAGAGGTATATAGGGAAGAAAGGGAGAAATAGGAAAGAATAAGAGGGGGAGATTGTTGAGAGGCAGGGGTGGAAAAGAGGGAGGGGAGGGGAGAGGGAGAGGAGAGGAAAGGCAACAGAGCAGTTGAGGGAGGGATTAAGGGTGGATTTAGTGTGGGGAAGGAGGTGGTTGGGAAGGGGGAAGGGAGAGAAAGAGAGGAAAGAGGGGGTAGGGCATGGCAGGGAAGGGTAGAAATAAGGGAAATAAAAGGAAGGGGAAGAGAGGAAGGGGAGATGACAGGACCAGGAAAGGAAGGGATGAGTAGGGAAAGGAGGAGGAGGGTAGGGGATGATGGGAGTTGGAGGGGTTGAAGAGTTGAAGTGAGAGGAAGGATAATTGAGAAATTATTATATGAGAGGGAGGTATTTAATTAGAATATATAAATATATATATATCATAACAACAAGACATGTCAGTAGGTGGAGGTCAATTTGAATTACCAATGGTGTTAAAATTTAGGCTGCTACTGACTGAGATATATGAAGAAATTAAAGCACATGATGTATCTCCAAATATTACTAAATAAAAAAAAAAAAACTAAAATACAAACTGGAACTCCACGATAAATCCTTAAAATCAAGATAGAAAGATAGATTTGCCAGATAAGTAATAATACCTAACTGACATTTGAAAATGGAATTGGCCTATTTTATTTACATGTATATATACTATCAATGACATTACAACTATTAGAATATGGATTTTTCTCTTATTAATGCAGAAAGAAATTTAACATGATCAGTATATTACCTATACAGTTGATATAACCATTGTACTATACTTATCTACTGATATTACATGTATCTTTGCCATGTTAAGAAAAATACTTACAGCATTAATTGTGTTCTCAAAATATCATACTTTGATAAAAACAAACTATGAAATATTGAGAGAGAGAGGGGTAGAGAGACATGAAAAATCATAGCAGGAATAAACAAACTACATGTCCACCCTTACTGGATAGCCACACACTAGCAATTCCAATAAAACTGAGAGAGAGAGAGAGAGAGAGAGAGAGAGAGAGAGAGAGAGAGAGAGAGAGAGAGAGAGAGAGAAGCAAACAGACAGACAAAGAGAAAGAGAGGGAAAGAGGAAGAAGGACAGATAGACAGAAAGAGGTTAAATGAAGAAATATATATAAAGAGAGGGAGATGGAGAAAAAGAAAGAAATAGAGAGAGAGAGAGAGACAGAGAGAGAGAAAGAGAGAAAGAGAGAGGGAAAGAGAGAGAAAGAGAGTGAGAGAGAGAGAGAGAGAGAGACAAAGAAGACAAAAATAAAGCGGAAATGAACACACTTCAAATGCAAGCTGTCTGGGTAACTACACTGATTCCAATCATAAGATTAACCTGGACAGGAAGAAAACGAGACAGGACGGAACAGAAAGAAAGAAAAGACAGAGAGGAGTGAAATGAATTGAGGTGCTAAATAAGTGTCAAATACCATGTAGCAGTTAATTGATATTTAATCACTGCCATCAATACTTCTGTCACATAAAGGTCAGCAGAGGCAGGGTGAGCTAAATTGAATCAGTCATTCTATGTCAGCAATTGCTTGACCATCCAAGGTATGGATGTAGGTCAGTATAGGAAGACTGTACAATCATTCATGGGGGGGGGGGGCGGCTTTAGCATGATTGTGCAGAGGTGCAAAAAATAGATGACCCTTTGAACCTGATCATGTAATCTCTATCTCTTATCTTGAACAGACAAATGAAGGAAATAGAAAAAATTGAGAATGAATCTAGTACTGTGAAAATCATTGACGAAATGTGGTATTGTGGAAATGTAAGATGTCAATTCAATCTCCCTGTTTAAAATTAACTCTTTGACTTTGCTGCATATTTGACTGATGAAGGCAGCAGTTCTATGGCGCAGATATGAATAGATGCATGGTATTAAAATAAGAAATATAAGTGGGAAAATTGGAAAATTGAAGGGAATACAATTCTGTAGAAACTGGAAAAGAAAAAGGTAAAAGAGGAAGGAAAAAAAGGAAGAAGAAGAAGGAAAAATACAAAGTAGAAGAAAACAGAATAAGAAGTAGGAAAAAGGGAAAATAGAAAAGAGAGAAAAAAAAGTAAAGTAGAAGGATCTGAAGAGGAAATATAAGATCGATAGAATTAGAAGGCAAAGAGTAGGGGAAAAAAGAAGAAGCTTGCATACCTGATGTAGCAACAGAGAAAGATGATGCTGCATCATCATCTGTTTCCATGGCAATCTGATTCTGCTCTGCTGGGCTGGTGTAGTGTGTAGTGATCTGATTGGTAACTACAACCTGTATAGGTAGACAAAAAATATTATGAAGGAAAAACCTTTAAAAGTCTCAGCTAAAAAAGGAAAAGAAAAGCAAAAAAATGTGCAGTATGTCTTTCATTTCCATAAAACATAGAGCAATTTTACAATTCTGGAACCCCAAGCATTAATGATAATATTAATATTCTATTCTTGTATAATAGCAAATATCACATATTTAGCAACGTCTCTATGTGTTTCCAAAGAGCTTTGGATTATTACCCCAGTTCTTGCCTAGCTTTCCTAATAAGGTGTTGAAACATTCAAGATTTACTTCCTGTAGATCTAGGTGGAGGCTATAGATTATTGTCTAGTCAAAGAGTGTGTTTATGCTTACATTTTTCAGGCCAGAATGAGCGTTTTGAAATGCGTTTAGTTTAAAACACGGTTGCGTCCTTACTCATTTTCGTATAATCGCCGAGTTAAAACGCAAATCATAAACTCACAAAAAGGTGCGTTTTGAATTGGCGTTTCTCCAGAAAGACGGTTTCTAGGGAAGCATAAACACACAATCATTTGTAAATGCTTTTATAATGACGTCATATGAATGTGTTTCCAGGGGTCAATGTATCACGCGCAATGCAGGTTTGCATATCCAGCCAGCTGCAGAGCCCGAATTCACCTGGAGAAAACAAGCATAAACAGAACCCTGTAAAAAAAGTGTTTTAGATAAGCGTTTTAAAACGCAAAGTAAGCATAAACGCTCCCAAAGACTGTAAGTCCTGTGGCAGCAAATTCGAACCCTGGTATCTCACGATTAAAGGTCCGATGCCTTATCCACTAGACCACAGCACCTCTAATGGAAAAAGCAAAAGTAAAGGCACTTTCCTCTACTTTAAAATCTAATATCTTTACAATTTTATTCTAATAATTTTTTAAAATACACAATGTTCTTTAAAAGGAAAATGAGCAAATCTCATTTGCTAAAAAATCATGACAGCCTTATATACAATTACAGAAATACAATTAGATCTTATATGATTTATTGGGAGGCCAGAACAAAAGGGATTTGTATGGGTAGATTTCAAGTTCCCTTGATGAATTTCTTGGTAAGGTATCCATTACCAGGTTAGAGGAGAAGAACTAAAGGATTGCTGGATTCAGTTTGTTTGATCAGGAATCTGAAATAGCTTGCACATAACTGGGACACGCATATCTATTTCAGCTCAAACTTGAATTCACTTGTGTGTGTGGGGAGAGGGAAGGAAAGAACAAAACCAGTGTAATTCAATGCAAATGACAATAATGATGGGGATGACTTGGAAAGACGGACTTGGGAACCTACTTTTAACAGCCCTCCTCTGACCCAAATCTGAAACTCCCAAATGCCACTTATGCCACTTTATCCATTCTATAAAGTAGTAAATAAAGGATTGTACTTCTAGGAATCACAACCGTGAATGATAATCAAAATTAAAATTATTATTAGGAAGAATTATACACATCTAAGTAAACTTTCTGCCATTGGAATAACTAAGTAAAGAAAAATCTTTAATATACAGAAATAGGTTCATGTAAATTTAAAAAAAATGATAGATATGATATTATATCACAAGACACAGACATAAAGTTACCAGTGGCGGCACCAAGGGGGGCATGGGGGGGCATTTGCCCCCCCCCCCAGTCAGAAGCTTTGCCCCCCCAGTTGCCCCCCCAATAATTTTCGGAGTGAAAAAAAATAAAAGGGTGGAAAATGAAAAAGAAAAGAAAAGGAAAGAAAAAAGTGAAAAAGGAAAATGGAGAAAAGAAGGAAAAAGAAAGAAAACGGAAACTTGGAAAGCAGTGGCGGCATCAAGGTGGGGGGGGGGGGGCATGGGGCAAATTTGTTCGCTCAGCACTTGTAAATATCCTCATATTTGGGTAGTTTTATAGCCGAATAATTTCTGTACATTTCCACTATAATAGTGTCAAAATTTTTGCTCGCTCGCTTCGCTCACTCGCAATACAGGCCTATAACTCCCACCACATAATCAGGCTGCGAGATGATCAAATGTCCTCATATTGGGGTAGTTTTATAGCCAAATAATCATTTCTGTACATTTTCACCACAAAAAGTTTCAAAATTTTTGCCTGTTCGCAATGTATAACTACCACCTTATTATCGGGCAGCAAGATGCTCAAATGTCCTCATATCTGGGTAGTTTCATAGCCGAATATAATTTCTGTACATTTTCACGACAAAAAGTGTTCGCAATAAATAACTACCACCTCATAATCGGGCAGCAAGATGCTCAAATGTCCTCATGCATATTGGGGTAGTTTTATAGCCGAATATGTAATTTCTGTACATTTTTACTACGAAAAATGTAAAATTTTTGCTCACTCGCTTCGCTCGTTCGCAGTATATAACTAACACCTCTTTATAATCGGGCAGTTCAGCTAGATGCTCAAAATGTCCTCATATCTGGGTAGGTTTATAGCCGAATATTCTGTACATTTTCACTACAAAAAGTGTCAAATTTTTTTTTGTCCGCCCTTGCCCCCCCAACATTTTCTTTTGCCCCCCATTTGCCCCCCATTTGCCCCCCCCCCCCACTTTAAAAATCCTGGTGCCGCCACTGAAAGTTACTAGAGTTCAAAAGAAAAAATAAAAATGGTAAAATGCTCTCTTTTACCATACAGCTCATAAGATATCATTGCCAATCCTACAAGCATGTACAATCCTATGTAGCTATTGAGGAAAGGTCGCTGCATTAGGCCAAGTAAAATTGATTCCTAGTTTCTTGTCCGGATTTCGCGAAAATGAGGAGGAGGGGGTTCCATGTTATTTGATATTTGATATTTTTCCACGATGGCTGCTGCACATACAAATGCTATTAGGCATGGCTTCCCGTTATATTTATATTTTTTGGGGGTCCCTTTAAACCCCCAAAAGGCATCAAGATTTAATTTTAGGGATCTGCAGAAAAATGTTGGTGGCTTAAAAAAAAAAAAAATTAACTAAAAATATCAACAAAAAAAAGAAAAAGGAGGTGGGCGCAAAAGAGGATGCGGGCAGGGACAAGAAACTAGGAATAATTTTTTATGGGGGGGGGGGGACCTTAACAGAGTGCATTCTGTCTAAGGCAGAATCAACTATTCAGAGAGATGATAAATTTTCAGAAAATAGTGCTAGAATAAGCACAATTAAATTGCATGATTTACAACTCTATTTGAATGATAAATCATGTTAAAGAAATATTGTGGTGGAAAAATCTAAAATTGGGGTGGGGGGGGGGGGGGGAACTATGCATACAACATTTAAAAAAAAAAGATATTGAAGTATACTGTACACAGACTATATGAAGTACTATGTTTGGCATCCATTATGATATGATATCCAACATATTTAAAGTGATTGATTAACTTTGTGAAAAATTGTAAAATCAGCTCAAATGCCAGTGAATTGTGTGCAGTCCTCTAATTACATATATAATTAAGGATATGTGAAAGTATGAGAGAAAATGGAACCCGTTTACTATCCTAAAAAAGAGAAAATCGCGATCAATCGCTAGCGCAAGTCGCTCGGCTTCTTCGCTGCGCTGCAGTCACAAAAACCAAGCACCAGCGCTTGGCGATTTCAGAGCGGGTTTCCAGCCCGTACGGTATTCTGTGATAGAACGAGATATGCCAACCGTAAGAGTTCTTTAGGGTTCGGTGGTACTCTATATATAAACGACCAATCAGCTTATAAAACTCAGGCGATTCCTGTCTGAGCTAAAGGTTTGCAATTATGATTACAGCATTAGCTGGAACAGTGATTTTTTTTTTCAATCCTGGGCAGAGTTAATCAATGCCTTTAAGGACAATCATGTATGAACTTGATAACATCCATCATAAACATCAATTTATTCAAAATACAATGTGCAATAACTAAATATATACAACCATTAACGATGCATGCATTAACTAAATTCTTAAACTTATCCTTGTGATGTTGAGAAAGTGTTTTCATACTATACATATCATTTTCATACTATACATATCATTGCTAAGAAAACAGAATACAAAAAGAAGAGCATATGACTTAAAGAGAAGGTTGAGTTCTGGGAAAGGTGAAAAATAATTTGTGAGCTCTCTTTAAAGGGAAATTCAACCTTAATAGCAAGTTGCTTTGAAAGAAAGAGGAAAAATCAGAGAAGCAGATTGGTGAAAGTTTGAACGAAATCGGACAAGCAATAAGAAAGTTATGGATTTTTGAAAGTTGTAATCACTATGCATATGGGAATTTCAAATTGGCCAAATAGGTAATGTCACTGTGATGTAGCTGTGGACAACTCCCCCATTCGCTCTAACACACAAAATGACTAAAATGTCACTTTTTTCCAAAATGCATTACTCAGTAGGATCTTTTCGTTCATGAGGACCTATAACAATATGCTCTCTCCAATATATTTTGAGTACTGCCCTGAGGGTAAAAGCGCCTCGAAGAAAACCGCAAATTAATGATATTTTTGTGCATGACAAATGGGAGAGTTGTCCACAAAAATGTCACAATTGGCTCATCAAATTGCCAATTTGAGATTCGCATAATGTAGTGATCTCATTTTTCAAACATCCATAACTTTCTTATTCCTTGTCCGATTTCTTTCAAACTTTCGCCATCCTGCTTTTCTTATTTTTCTGCTTTCACACAAATCATCTTATTATCAAGGTTGGATTGCCCTTTAACCTATTTCTCAGTTTGGATGAACATTATAGTAGAAATATTCCCTGAAAATGATTGCTCTTCAAATGCCATCATGTTTGAAATATAATGAAAAATAGCTGAAGTGTTTGGGATGAACATTCTTGCCACATGTGTGTGCAGTCCCATATACCCATTTCTATGTGCAGTGCATATGCTTTTTGATTTGATTTTGATTTTGATTTGATTTGATTTATTCAGATTCCACATTTACAATGAAATTACAATATGTATAAATTACAAACACTGCAAAAACAGAGAATACATGAATATGACATAGAAAGGTGACAAAATGATATGTGGAGGGATCTACTAAAAAGCTTAGCTTGTGTGATGTAGACCCCCTAATCGAATGATACAATAATATATGTTTAAAAAAAAAAAAAAAAAGATTTTCGTTTAAATTAATCAAAGTAATTGTTTGGAATGAGATTTTTAGCGAGATTGGGTCCATTTCTCATTATTTTTTATGATTCCAAAACCTCACAGTATACACCAATTCTAATGTAGACATGATCAACCTTTCCCAATTTGCTTTGACACAGTTTCCTTGACAAAGTAATCACATGAACCGAACTCAACTGTATCTTTAAAAACATATGATCAAGTTGCTTGCTGAGAGCCATAAGGGTGTTAACTCATACACTTTAACACTGACTTAATGCCCTTCTGGCTCTCAACAAACAAAGCAGTAGTTGTGCAGAGATGTTGTTGTGGTAGTAATGGGAACAGTAGGGGTTACAGAAGGGTAGCCTCATCACACAACATCAAATAAAATTTGTCAGCATGTATATGTGAATAATAGAAGGGGGATGAGAGAGAGAGCAAGGGAGGAGAGACAAAGAGCAGACAAAGTTTACTCTAAGCTTCAGCTCTCTCTCTCTCTCTCCCTCTCTATCCATCCTCCTCCCATTTCTCTCCCAACAAACCATGCCGGGGACCCGCGTGTGACTCTGACGACATCGTTCAGTTACCACGGCAACTCCAGACCCACACTATTGAGTGACATGAAAAGCGATGATGCCGGTATTGGCATTAGTTGTTATCTGGCCACGATACTAATAATCTTACTTACCTTCCCTGACTGCCTTTCACTCTCTCTCTCTCACACACACACACACACACACACACACACAATTCTCACCAAAGGTTACCCACTCTACTCCCCTCTCATCTCTCTCTATCATCCCGCCCCGCCCCCACTATAGGGCCAGGGCAGAGAGAGAGAGAGGAGAGGGGATAAGTTTCTTGCACTTTCATGGTAAGGTCTAACCCTTACAATACCACAAACACAACCATCCCATTTAAATAATAACAATCAATACATTCAAGTCGAAGTATAGGATAAAGCGATAAATCTGTGTTCCCTTTGCAAATTTGAGAAATGCATTAGATTCAGAAGTCATTATGTAAGGTGGAACTGGTGAGGAGGTGAATTAAATAAAAACCATATGCAAACCTTTATAATGTAAAGAATCAGTGTATATCACATACCTGCAACAATAATAATAATAACCACATTGATTTACGATGTTTACATCGTTTGCATACTCTCTGCTTAAACCTTAATACCTACACTTTACCTCAAAACCAATCTATTACAAAATGCATAAATACTGCTTACTTAAACTTCACTGTAAAATGTTTTAGAATAATTTGTAGACATGCAAGTTTAACATGAAATCACATTTCTACCATGAAAAAAATGAAATAACAATTCAACAAGTTTTGTCATACTCTTCAAAAGGCTTCATAACAAACTATATATAATGATAAATAATAATATAGCACAGCCACTATACAAATGGACTCTACTGCACTGATACAAATTATCATATATCATTACCCCAGCTTTAGCCGAGCTGCCATATAAGTTGCGAAAGCATTTAAAGAATTTCTTCCTACCAGGTACCGGTACCCATTCACTTCACCTGGGTAGAGAGTCGCAAATGCAGATTAATGTCTTGCCAAAGGACATTAGTACTGTTGCAGGGATTCAAACCCCATACCTTGTGATCAACGGACCAGTGACTTAACCACTAGACTACAATACCTCTACATATCTAGAGTTGGGGATTATCCATGCAACTCAGGTTTGCATTCCAATGAATATTACAGGAATAATAGACAGGTGAGTAAATAAAGGTGTTATTCACTACTTTATCAAATTAAATTAAATCAAATCAAATCCCAATCAAATTTGGATTACTTAATTTCCAAACTCAATCAAAACTAATCATAATTCAGATCAGGAAAATTGAATGAAAAGAATCAGTCAAAGATGCAATTTGTTTGAAATGATCCACAAAGATGTTTAAGCTTTAAAATTTCTAAAATTTTTAGACATTTCACTTTCAAATTTAAAAAAAATAAAAATCTTCTATTGCTGTAATAATGATTAAAACATTCCCTTGAAATTATTCATTAGGAAGTAGATATTTCCAAATTGTCACAGATGCAGTTAAATCCAGACAAGCAGCCAATCCTCTAATCTCACAGTACCTCTTTTTGAAAATCTACAAAATTCAAATCCTTCCCCTCCTTCTCCTTCACCCCTCCATCCTCCCTCAACCCCCCCCCCCCCTACTCCTATCCACCAAGCCTTCCATCTCCACCTCTGAATTCTGAGTTCCTTTGCAACATTCATGTAAAGCAAGGTCTACGCAATAAAAGAAATCAAGCCCCGGGAAGAAACGAGTAGAGTGAGTGAAAGAGAGTGAGAGAGAGAGAGAGAGAGGAAGAGAAAGCCAATTTTGACATCACCTGGTTGCTATGGTAACATGTGACCTACATCACATAGTGACAAAGTGCGTGGGTGTAGACTCTGCTCTCCATAATGACAAATTTCTTTTCATCTTCTTCTCTCTTTTCCCCCCTCCATGTCTGCCTCTATCCCCCTCTCTCTCTCTCTCTCTCTCTTATTCTTTGTCCTTCTCTTTTCATTTCACCCTGAGTAGAATGTCTAATACTTTATGCTGGGTTCTTTCAATCAACTAGCCCTGTTTTTGGTCTCTGTGTCATCCTTGGGTTTCAGGCTTCCATCCATGAAATCATTGAAAATTATCATTACATCACGTCTCACTTCATCTTCTAGCAGCAGATGAAATAAATCTCAGTCTTGTTGCATCCCTCTCCCTTTTCTGTTTACCTATATCAAATAATCTCTTTTAATCAATCTACACTTATTTCTAATCATATCATCCAATAAAATATTAATACAATATAGTTATAATAAATTAATGAAATATCTTAACAAAATAGGACCCAACCCTACCATCTGTTCAAAATATTCTTTGCCCAATAGCATCTGCACTAATTCTCTCTGCCTTTTTATCTCATAAAAATATATTTTTCTAAAATTCTGCTGTGCATTTTTTTTCTTAACATGAAAGTGCTTCATAATACCAGATTTTTTTTTTAATGTTTACACATTTTCCATTCTTCTCTCCATCTATCTATTCCCCCAGCTTGAAAGCCATTAAGGTGATAATGTTATGAATCTTGAGACACAGGTTCTTCATAACTTTCTTTTCACCCATACTCAAAATAAATAATTTAGTCGTCTCCCTTCTGAAGTTTTTTTTTCCTCGCCATATGTTTAATCTCATTTCTGAATACTTCTTAAGAAAATGTTTCTCTTCTACCTCCCACATCTCTCGGTACGGTAAATATATTTACAGTTGTTCAAATATCTTACATTACAAGATAATAACTAGTAGCACTTTCAACAATATCGATGAAAAACTCAACTATATGTCTTCTAATATTAACCTCAAAATTAAAACTCCTCATGCTCCTATCACTTTGCTATCATTAAATTAATTTTATGACTTTAAAATCAATTCTTCTATGCTTCTATAAGTTAACATCTAATATAGATTTTGACACATAACACATTCTGTAACATGCCACCATCCCCCCCCCCCCTCTCTCTCTCTCTCTCTCCCTCCCTCCTATCTTTTTTTTTCTTTTCTCTTTCCCATCTCTTCTCATCTCTCTCTCTTTCTTCTTCTTCTTTTTCATTTTCTTCTTCTTCTTTCTCCTTCTCCTCCTCCTTCTTCTTCTTCTTCTCCTCCTTCTCCTTTTCCTCCTCCTCCTTCTTCTTATCCTCCTTCTCCTTTTCCTTCTTCTTCTTCTCCTCCTTCTCATTCTTCTTCTTCTTCTCTTCTTCTTCTTCTTCTTCTTCTTCTTCTCTTCTTCTTCTTCTTCTTCTCTTCTTCTTCTTCTTCTTCTTCTTCTTCTTCTTCTCTTCTTCTTCTTCTTCTTCTTCTTCTTCTTCTTCTTCTTCTTCTCCTCCTCCTCCTCCTCCTCCTCTCCTCCTCCTCCTCCTCCTCCTCCTCCTCCTCCTCCTCCTCCTCCTCCTCCTCCTCCTCCTCCTCCTCCTCCTCCTCCTCCTCCTCCTTCTTCTTCTTCTTCTTCTTCTTCTTCTTCTTCTTCTTCTTCTTCTTCTTCTTCTTCTTCTTCTTCTTCTTCTTCTTCTTCTTCTTCTTCTTCTACAAACACTCCATATAAATTTAATATTCATCATCACATAATTGTAAACATGCAAATGGATTGTTTCTAAAGGTGACATGGTTGTAGAGAAGCAAAATAAGTCTTTCACATCTTTAATTGCAAATGTGTTCAGATTTGATACAGACAAGGTTGCTTTGAGACCTTGCATTGACTTGATTAGTAGTCACAATTTATAATGTATGATGTAAAACAGAAGTATATTAATTCATATTCTTCAACATTCAGTTATCTTGTTATAATTTCCCGCTGATGATAATGATAATAGGACAATCAATGTGCTTATTTAGTTGACAAAAATTATAAAATGATATTATGCTGTCTATAATCTGAACAATTCCTTCTCTCTGTCTTTCCTTCTTGCCCCCCCCCCCCTCTCTCTGTTGCTTTGTATTTGGTCTTGTTTTCATATCTATCAAAATTCAGTGTATTGGCATTCAGTACTTTCATTGATATATTTGAATATTAAATCTTGATATTAGATAATTCTTGCATATTTTAAAAATCAAATGAAAGCACTGTGAAACAACAGTTTGTAAGTAAATGAAACTATCTTAATATTTCTTCCTTCATCACTTAATAGGTTTTCATTCTCCATCCCTCCTTCAATCACAATACTTCCTTCCTTATTTCCCCATCATATCCACTATACTCTCCTTCACTCCTGTCTTCTCTTCATTCCATTATCATTCCATTTTTTCTTTCTACCCTTCTCCTCTCCTTATATCATGCTTCATCTATTCTTCCTTCATTCAATCCCATTATATCTACTGTCATCTCCTTTACTCCTGTCTTCTCTTCATTCCATTATTATTCCATTTTCTCTTTCTACCCTTCTCCTCTCCTTATATCATGCTTCATCTATTCTTCCTTCATTCAATCCCATCATATCTACTGTCATCTCCTTTACTCCTGTCTTCTCTTCATTCCATTATCATTCCATTTTCTCTTTCTACCCTTCTCTTCTTCCCATATGATTGATGTCTGAGGAGCGCTACAGACGTCACATAGCATTGCATTAGCGCCACAAAACACCACACCATCATTGCTGCAGCACGGTCTAGCCCGGCTTGAGCAAACATCGCGCTGCAATTCAATCCGTCCAACTTTTGCCATCACAATGTTACAGTATCTCAATAAAATGTCTCTATCTCCTTCCTATTCTCCCACACCTAAGGTCTCGGAGCCCCCGCCAGTCATCGATACTTGGTCGAGGGACCGGAGAAGTGGCCATAAGGCACATTTTCTCTGCCCTGGTTGGGAAGGGTGGGTTGGAAAGGAAAGGCTGGTTACAACGGGGATGTTATCTTCCATGACATCAGGTTACTGTACTTTGCTAATGGTTGTCTTAGGATAACGACCAATGTGGCCATGAATTTGTGACGTTTACAAAGAATTTAGCTTAGGACGCTGCCTCAGAGTCAATGTATACAGGGGGGAGCCTAGTTCTGATGGCGGTATATATGAATAAATAGGCATGGCGATACAAATACTGAATGCCAATACAAAGACTTAAGCTTTGTTATAAATTCAAAGGCTGACAGTAACTGTTAACAGCCAGACCATAAATAATTATAGTTGTCATTATCATACATATTAATCCAAATTATACTAAAAACATTATGGTGCTTAATATATCTACATGTTCAAAGATATTTTCTTGTATTTGGATTTCTTGTGAAGATATTAACAGTAGTAGACTTACTTTAACTTCAATTTATGTAAACTTTCCTTCAATTTTCATAAGATATTGCTATGGGTAGTTGAAGCAAAACACCTACATGTACCTTAATTAGTTCTATCACTGATTTCATGAAAAAACTTCAATTCAGCAGTGAAAAGATTTAAGGTATTTTGTGATTGGAAAACATGTCACACTTTTTACATTTATTTAAAATAATTATAAATAATATTTATTTCTTGAACTTGACAAAATTTGTAAAATGAAAACTGATTCTACAATCTGCACATCTCCCAAATAAGGTGTAAATACCTATATTTCATAGTACATCATAAAAATGTTCTTTATCCAAATATATACCAAAATAAACTTATTGTCTGTTGAGAGCCAGAAGGGTGTTAACTCTGTGTTAAAGTATATAAATTAATGCCCTTCTAGCTCCAAACATTTAACTGTCTATACCACATCATATTCTATAAAACTGAACACATGACAATAACAAATTAGTAAATCTTACAATATATAAAAGTGGTTTACTAATTAATTCCTTTTAAAGGTATATCATATGTGACGAGAAATTACAGTTTCAGTTCATTGGAAATTATTTTTGCACATCATCGGTTTGGAGACAGAAGGGCGTTAACTCCTATCTTTTGTACAGAGTTAGCACCCTTCTGGTTCCAAACAGACGACATATCACCTCAACTTTTATCAAATTAAACTGAAATCCTTGAAAAGAGAGAGAACAAGAACAAATGTAATTTCAATATGATCAAGACGAATGATGCATGCGACCAAATAAATTGCTTCAAATAAAACATTCATCAGTTCCTTGTGAGCGTTGTTAAAGATATCAAAATCCAAGAAAAACAGATGCCGAAGATTAGAAAACGATTGAAGGAGAGAAATGACGAAAAGAATCAGCTCAAGTTTACAATTTCGGTCAAGGTTGCCTGAAAGACATTAAGCAAAGGGAGACGGAGAGTGTGGGGGGTCTGGAGCGCCGGTGACGCAAGATTGGCGTAAATGAGTTTTCAATGTGTGTTCAATTAACTTGTCTCGTTATGATAATGAGCAGCTTTTGCTATCAGAATTCATTAGAAGGACGAAGACAGAGAGAGGAACAGAACGGTGAAGAAAAGCATGAGTGAAGAAAAGCATGAGTGAAGAAAAAGCAGGACAAGATCAGGTTTGGGGTGTTCAGAAAGGATCTCTAGGAACCCCTAATGGAGGTGGGGGGAACATTTTTTTTATCAATCTACAGTAAAATCCCAAAAAGCTGAAAAGCACCGATTTTCACAATATTTTAACATTTCAAAAAATTATGTCTTTCAAAGAAAGCTCATAAATATGGAATAAGTTGAAAAAAAAATATCATTAATAATGTTATAGCAAAAGTATAGTAATTCAGAGTACAATGAAAAAATGTGGTTTGAAGTTCTGTAACAACAGTTTGCAGTTCTTGTATAGTGCATATCACACAATGCTATGTCTCTGTGCGCATTGATAAAAAAAATAAACAGAAGATGCAATAGATCTGAAGTAACCACAAATCTGAAAATGATTTGCATACTTACATACTTCCTCCTTATTTACTTCTTTTCTGACAACTTTACTTATTATTTTATGCAAGTAAAAAACAATATCGCATCAAACAGAGTATCAAATAGAGTATCAAATTGGCACCAACGTGTGCCTGTGATATACATCCGTCTCATTTTCTAACATCCACAAAGTCTGAAATCCATGATAAAGAATTGATTATATTGTAGAATACACCTCTTTCTTTAAAATACATGCAGAATATGATAATATTACAACATATACACATGTCTGAATATGCATGTCAAATTCTATGCACACTTTTTTTCTCTATGACAGGAAGATCTAAAAAGTAGAAAGTAGTACTTGGGAATTCAAGCTTTTCTTTTGGAAGTTTGCTTAATTTGTAACACATTCCTCCTCTCATTTATACCACATTTATGACATAAAGAATAGAATCAAAACTACTATCAATTCATTTAGATTAAACCAATATACTGAAGAATATTTATACACAGTGTTTGACACAGCCTTATGTAGGAATTAAAATAAATAAAAATAATGTAAAAAATATTTCAATTTTGATAAGCTCATGCACTGTTATTTATTTGTGTATTATACAGTATGTCCCAGAAAAAATTACAATCAGCATTTAGGTATCAATTACAAAAGAATTAGTTTTGCAATATGAAAAGTCATACTGGATTATGAAACTATAACTATTTCTCTACCAGTCAGTGAAGACCCTGTCCGATTTGGTCCAGTAGTCACGAAGAAATAGGGATTTTTGTGAAGCATATCATGGGTCTCTTTCTTCCATCTTTTGTGACTTAAATGTTCTTGGCATCGACATAGATGGAAGTATTTTCTTCATAATAGACATGTTTACGAACATATTCAAATTCTTTAAACACCATTTTAACAAAGGTAAGTACCAGTAATCATGTAAATAACATCTTCATAAAAAGATCAAGACAAGTCATTTTATTAAACAGGTTCATTATTTTGTGATTCATTCACTTTCAATTACAAATTACAAACATCATACCTGTCAACCATTCCTATTTTAGAGGAATGATTCTTATTTTTGCCTTCATAATAATGTGAGGAGCCCCAGGTTCCCCTCTTTTCATGAAAAAATCTTTGTAAAAGCATGAAATATACACTATTCCTAATTTTGCCTTATAAGATTTCTATTTTTTCCTTTTGAATGTTGGCAGGTTTGTAACATGTTTAAAACTCTGCAAACTGCTTATCTTTTTACATTCATGATTTATTTTGTTTTGGAAAAGAAATATTTAAATGCCCTTAAAAATAAAAACAAGAAAGATGATTATTATGATGATAAATAAAGTATTTCCATAACAATTATATCAGAAAAAAACAAAACAGTAAGTTCCTTTTCAAACCATTGGATAGGAGTGTGGAATTGTTCATTGTGTTTTGTGTGTCTCCCTTGTGCCAACTCTTAGATGGAAGGGACTTATGACGTACGTTACGAAAATCCCCATTTCTTCGTGACTACCGAACCAAACCCTATGAGGTTTTCACTGAGATACAGATAATTAGTTATATTTTCACAATCCTGAACCATCTTCAGAATGATTCACAATTTTGAAACCAATTGATGCTGAAAGTCCAATTGCAATTCTTTTGGGGACATACTGCATATCTATGGGTTAGGCTAATATTGAAGAAAAACATATCATATTGGGAATATAAAATTGCACTGGGAAACATTCTTTTATGCATTTGAGATGCAGAGAGATAGAATAATATCTTGTGCTGATTGTACATGCTCTATGTAAAAGTATATATATCTCTTTATAAAAGTATATATCTCTTTATACAAGTATATATCTCTTTATAAAAGTATATATCTCTTTATAAAAGTATATATCTCTTTATAAAAGTATATATCTCTTTATAAAAGTATATATCTCTTTATAAAAGTATATATCTCTTCATAAAAGTATATATCTCTTCATAAAAGTATATATCTCTTTATAAAAGTATATATCTATTTATAAAAGTATATAACTTAACACCTTTCTGGCCTTCAACAGACAGTGTACCTGTGTATCATGTCTATGAGCAAGGTTAATACTGAAGAAAAACACATCAAATGGGCAAGAAAAAATTGCATTGGGGAAACAGCTTGTTTATGCATTTATGATGAGGATAGATGGCAGGATATCTTGTGCTGATTGTATGGGCAATGAAGCATGTCCGTTCCACACTTGACTGGGTACGGAATGCGTTGGAGAGACAACTTACACAATTTCATGTATCGTAGAACGCATACCAAAGCAGACAGATGGGACACAGACTTAAAGAGCGCTTGGTCGATAATTCGCTGAAAAACAGGAATGTAGAGTTTAGATGGGCTATTTGACTGAATGATTTCTGATTGAATACGCATTAAGTGAGCCATATTTTCCAGAAAACTTTGTTACTTTTTTTTTCATTTAGGGACTCTATCAAATGCACATCAGGACACTGAATATTGAGGAAAAACACAGAAATCTTTTTACAAGTATAATTCACTCTGAAACTGCATCTTTTAGACATATGTTTCGATCCCAAGGAATGGGGGACAGTATTTCAAAATCTCCAACCAATATATCAAAGATGCAGGAGAACTGAATAACAAAATATGTCAAATTCTCTGGTGTATTTCTGTTACCAACATCCTTTGGATCTTGAAGCCTTTTACATGCAAAAGGTACTACCATTTTAACTCTCAATATGAGAGCAAAAATATCATGCAATATTGCTCAGGTTGCATAAATAAGTAATAACCTAACACTATTCCATGGTAATGTATAGCAAACACTGCTCTGCAATTCCCATTCTGCCCACGTGGAAATACCCAACTAAGTACTAAATTCTGTTTTTCGTAGTACACATGTACTTCTTTTCTTCAAATTCTAATCCTAGATTAAAGTATGGTAGGATTACTAATGTTTGAAAATATGAAAGATTGGCAGATTTTTAAAAATAATCTTAATGTTTAAATGTGACATGTTTTATGTCTTTAAGTGAAATCTTATTTGTGATGTGAAAGATCCTCTAGGCTGTTCGTTCCTCTCTGTGCTGACATGTATGTTGTAATTGAGACATGAAATATTCATGTACTAAGTCCGGCTACATCGAAAGGCAATAAAAATCAATTGCTTTTCTGACTACTAAACATCATCTTGGAAATATTTCTACATCTAACCAAAATGCATACTCGGAAATGAGTTACAATTGCCTTACCATTGTACTTCTCACTCTCTTAATCTGCCTTTTTCATTTTATTCAATACGACAGATAGTTGTGAAAAAATAATTTTGTTACTAGGCATTTTTAAAACTGAAATATACAGAATGTTTTTCAGCATACACAATACCTATGAAAGATTGAAAGCAGAGAACTAATGGTAACTGAAATAAGTAATAATCCCTATAAATCTTATGACACATAACAACATTGTATGAATTTAACTAATCTTAGTATATTGATAAGAAAAGCAATCTTTAACTAAAAAATGGGAAGGGCAATCCATATCTATAATTGCATGTAATACAATGCCAGACATTGATAAACAGGACATAGTAAGAAATGATAACCCAAAGTATTGAAACATTGGAATAGCTTTTACATATTCTGATCATTAAAATGCCATCAGGTATAGAATTAGCATACAGGTAAGATACTTCTTTAGAAATGCTTAAAGGGAAAGTCCACCCTGATTACAAGTTTGTTTTAAAAGAAGCAGAAAAATTAAAGAAACAGATCAGTGAAAGTTTGGAAAAAATACGATAAGAAAGAAGAAAGTTGTGAATTTTTGAAGTTGTAATCAATCAAACACAAATAGGCAACTCTGTGACGTATCTTGTGAGCTCCTCTCTCATTTCCGCGGTACCCCAAAAATCATAAATTTTCATTTTCTCTAAAGAAAATATTAAAACATTCATGCACCTTAGATATAATCATTGCTCATATATTTTTTACACAAAACCTGTATGAAACAAATCTATTCCTTCATGAAACTTTATAAAATTTTATGTACTGAGCAAATGGAAGAGGAGCTCTCAAGGTACTTTGTTTTTGATTGATTACAACTTTTAAATTTCATAACTTTCTTATTTGTTATCAGATTTTGCTCAAAATTTTATTAATCTGTTTCCCTCATTTTTCTGCTTTTACTGAAATCAACTAAATACCAACTTTCCCTTTAATATGGTCAGATTTGTGTAGGAAATCATTTTTTTTTTTAGTTGAGCATAATTTGAAAGCATATTTTGAAAAGCCTACTATTGTTCTAAGAGTGTCGAATGAGGATAGGCCAAGGAACATCTCTTTATTTATGAAAGGTACTTACAAATATTCTGAACATTGCAATAATAATAATAATAATCAAACATTTTTATATAGCGCATTACACATAAGCAAAATTGCATGTCTCTATGCACTTTAGGAGAGGAAAGAAAGGAAAGATGCAAGTATTTGATTTCTTTCTTAAAAAAAAAAAATAAAAAAAAAAAAAAAAATCCTCTATCTGATGATATTTCAAACTTAATTATCAACTTAAAAAGAAGATTATTAACATATTTCACAATGGATGATCATCATAGAAACAATAATCTCCTTAGTAGGTAGGGTGACTGATGGGGTTGGTAACTTGTAATCTTTTCTCCTTCATTCACTTGCTAGACATTACATGTAGTTGCAAATGGGAAAAATCTTTTTAACAAATATTCTATGAATTGTCTGTTGAGAGCCAGAAGGGCGTTAACTCTGCATAACAGTATTCGAGCGAACGCCCTTCTGCCTCTTAAGAGACGCTGTGTATGTTGAAAACAGAGATCTGGACTTGTCCTTTAAAAGAATAATTAGTGGAGGGAACGAAGTAGAGGAGTAGACTAATCAAGAAGCTGTCGTTACAAGCTCTCCACCTGTTCTATTCATTGGTTAAGGCCAATTAATCCGCAAGCAGATTGGCATAAAACTAACACAGAGGGCTCATCGACTAGACTGAACGTTCTCTTGAACATGGCCTTATTCAGACGTCAGAAAAAGTGGTCAATGTTAATAACTCTAAATATAGTCAATCTCAAGGATTTGACCAACTTTCAAATGGTGCATGAAATCTTGAAATCTTTCTGTGCGATGGGCATCGAGTCTTAGCCTTATTCTATGATCTAAAAATAACCACTTTTAACCATTTTCAAAATCTGATTCAAAAGCAGACTCTTTTTCTAAATCAGGGAGTGTTTCCACAAAACATTTTTCCCAATATTCCAAAGACACAAAGAATTAAAATTCAAAGTTGAAAGGTGATTTTTGATCAATACTCATCTGAAAATAAAAAGGTTTTCAAAAGGTTTGTTGGAAATGGTAGAGGGTGCTTCTTGTATTTAATTTTGTAGAATCTTAGTAGAGATACAAATGGCTACATGTCATTTTTCTGAAGGATCATAATTCCGAAGGTTGGTTACTCCGAAGGTTCGCTTACTCCGAAGGTTGGTTGCTCCAAAGGTTCATAATTCTGAAAATGTAATAGAACCCTACATCATTTTTTCGGAGTTACAAACATTTGGAATAACGAACCCTATTTCATTTTCAGGATTATGAACCCTTTTACATTTTCGGAATTATGAACCTTTGGATGAACGAACCTTCAGAATTTTGAACCTTCAGAGTAATGCAACAAATATTTGCAATTATGAACCGTTTTTCATTTTCGGAATTATGAACCCCCTGGTATGGGATATTTATGTTTCAGAATTACGTACCATCGGAAAAACGAGTGCCCCGAACAAACAAATGGCATCTATAGAGTTTAGTATCAACAATGGAAAACTCTGAGAGATTTTTCTAAGAAAATCTGCATGGTATAATTCATCTTAAAGTGATTTGGTAACTTTGTAGAGGCTTAATAAAATCTGAACTGCCTGGCCTTACATGCTATCAGTGTATGTAATATGGTGTAAAAATGAAGCCTAGGAAAAAAAAAGCACTTCAAAATCATCATGTGCTTCACAAAATAAACATATGCAAGTGACCGGAAATGCCAGACTCATTTCCCCCATAGACTCAGTGTTAGACTAAAGCATATGGCCATACGCTTTCGTAAATTGGAGTATTCAGTCATAGATATCTTAATAATAGCATTATATATTTGAAAACCTTTCTGTGCCTGGCTATTTATTTATCCTTCTGAACATCATTATACAAGACAGATATCAAAATTCAACAATTTATTAAATCAAGCCTCCACAAAGTTACCAAATCCCTTTAATATGTTAGAGGCATATGTCATACATTTCAGTTTCAGTTTATTGTTTCATATTTCACATTTACAGTGTTTTTATAGTATAAGTGGTACAAACAAGATAACTGGTAAAAACAAACATGAAATCTATTGTCAGAGAAAATAACAAAAGGCAAGTACTTCATATCTATACGTTTGCATGGAGTATTAATTGAAAAGACTGGGCTAGAATAAAAGTGAAATATGGAGGAGCCTAAGGAGAAAGCTACGCTTGTGAGTTATAGGCTCCAAAGTGTAATACGATTCATAATAGTCTTTTCAAAAAATAGTGGGAATGAGCAACGACACATGGACCAATCTTTGACATTTCCTGCTGGGCTACTTTCTGGGAAACAGATGCCTCAACAACATACCTTGTCCCCCTCATCATGCTAAACCATAGAAGACTACTGTACTGGGGCGTCTCTGACCCCCTCCTTGCCAAAACCACAGATGACATCTGGGGCTTTCATAATGCCAACATAACATACCTCATATGGTACTCCCACCCCTGTCCCATCCTCTATCTCTCATCTCAAACAACAGAATTCCTCTGGAGCATCATTATACAAACCCAACATCTCTGACAACCCCCTCCCCTTTCATCCCCCCAAAAACAGAAGACCCCCCCCCCCCACCCTTCAGGAATGAAAATTCGAATGCAACATCACTGACACCCATTGCAAGACCCCCCCCCCCCCCCTCCCCTTTCATAAACCACAGAGGACCCCCTTTGGACATAATAATGCCAACTCAACACTAACTACTTCATTCCCAAACTACATAAGATCCCCCTTTCAACATCATAATCAATTAAAATTTATTGAAATAGAATCCTGACATAATAGGATTATCATCAAAACAAACCAAAACAAAACAAATATATATATATATATAGGAACAGAATACAACACAGGAAAGACATATTATATCAAAACAAAGTTCTACATAGTTTTCAGATTATACTTAACAGAAATGTATAAGACAAATGCAACATGCACTTCAAGACCCCTACCCCTTCATTCCTAACTGCAGAACTCCCTCCACCCACTGGGCAAAAAAGCATCAATCCAACATCACTCGCACACACACACACACACACACACACACACACACACCAAGCCCCCCCCCCCAAAAAAAAACAACAACAACAAAACAACAACAACAACAAAACAACAACAAACAAACCAAAAACACAAAATAACGACAACAATAACAACAAAACAAAACAAAAAATCCATCCTAAACTGCAGAATATCCCCTTTTGTACCATAATAGTGATAATATCAATTCAACATCACTATGAACACCCCCACCGTTCCAAACCAAAGAAGACCCCCCATTGGGCATGATAATACCAATGCAACATATTGAGGTTAATGAGGAGACAGGTGTAAGAAAACAATGAAATGGGTCAGCACGGCAGGAGGGAGGACAACAACATGAGAGAGAGAGAGACAGGGATGTCATCCAGGGTTATTGATGAAGAGGATTATAATGATGTGGGATTATCATCCTTGGGGCTGGTAGCAAGGGAGTTTGGTGTTGGTAGACGTGGTGATGGTAGTAGTGGATATGGGGGTGGTGTTCATGGTGTTGGTGGTGATAGTCATGGTATAATGGTATTAGTGGTGGTCATAATGGTGGTGGGGTAACAGACATACCAGTCAAACCTACATAAAAAATGTTGGTAAGTTGCTGCCACACCCCCCCCCCCCCCTCCCCCCAAAAAAATAAAATAAATAAATAAATAAAAAAATAAATAAATAAAAAAATAAAAAATAAAAAAATAAAGAATAGGAAAAAATAGTTGTCATATGCTGTTGACAAAAGTTGATAGCAAGCTACTTACAATTCAAACAAGACTGAAAAGTGTGTTTTTCTAATGGAGTAAAAAGCAAATAAGATGTTCAAAATATCCCCCCTAAAAAAAAATAAATAAATAAACAAATTAATAAACAAATAGAAAAGAATAGGAAAAAATAGTTGTCATATGCTGTTGACAAAAGGTGATAGCAAGCTACTTACAATTCAAACAAGACTGAAATGTATGTTTTTCTAATGGAGTAAAAAGCAAATAAGATGTTAAAATATCTCATAAGACCCACTTCATTAGCTTTTGTTTCTCATATTTTGTAACCCCTGTAAAATATTCACAAAGTCAATTTCAAGTAAAAAGCTTGGATATTTTCATATCTAAAAGAGGATAATAATCACACTATATTCTATGTATCTCTCCTTATCACTTATCTCATTACCTACTTACTTGGTCTTATATATTCTTGATTGTTCAAAATAAGCAAAAACATATATGTTACCTGAAGGGGTTACTTTACATGGGTTCATAATTTTATTTTCTGAACGCCACAGAAAATTATATAGTTGCTAAGCATTATACTGATTTTTAACACCTAATTTTTTTTACTATCTTTCTAATATATAGTGGATCACTTCCTATACTATAAATGAAATATAAATATAATGCCTTGAGATCATCTTCTCATGAAACAGTGAAAAACTGGTTGGCACTGGTGGTAATAGTAGTTACTATTGGCTTATGATTTTTTTTAAAATTTACCCAAATGTTATTTTGCTTTAGAATGTAAACCTACAAACACGTCACAATCACTTCACATCTTATGCAGATTACATATTTACAGACATCTTAAATGAATGAAACTCATTTCAATCTTTAAAAGGAAGTCGACCCCAACAATGAATCGATTTGAATACTAGCAGAAATCAAGAAAACTATGTCAACGAGAGTTTGAGAACACTCCAATAAAGTATACAAATCTTGTGGTTAAAAAAAAATTAGGTTTTGAAAATCAGAATAATGCTTAGCAACTCTATGATTTTCTGTGGGGTTCAGAAAATAAAATTATTGACCCATGTACAGGAAACCCTTCAGGTAACATATGTTTTTTTGCTTATTTTGAGCAATAAAGAATATATAAGTGATTGTTTTGTATAGACATTAACAATTCACTTTGCATTATGGCAATAGCTGAAAGAGGAAACTTTATCATCTCTTTGAACTTTTGCCATTCACAATTCTTGACACAGAAAATGACATCTAACTAACAATGTCCAGAATCTCACAAATATTCTACAATTAAGCTATGATTTTGCTGGCAGTGTTCTACAATCCAAT
This sequence comes from Heliocidaris tuberculata, assembly GCA_025618425.1. Classification (NCBI taxonomy): domain Eukaryota; kingdom Metazoa; phylum Echinodermata; class Echinoidea; order Camarodonta; family Echinometridae; genus Heliocidaris; species Heliocidaris tuberculata. The sequence continues at coordinate 2,950,089 of CM046834.1, forward strand.
ACAATTAGAAGATATCAAGAATATTTCAGAAAAGGTCTCTAACCCAATGGTTCTTTGAACCCTTTTACATACTGTCTGTTAGCATCCATCTAGCTCTCAGGTGAAGATACAAACTAGGTCTACATCATGAAATAGTCAAAAGGGCATTGATGAACTCCCAAAATGGGATGATGGCAAATGAATCCAAGGATTTCAAATTAGCGATATATCTTATTCATGACTTTTCCAGCTGATCTCCCGACCAGTTAGAGTTCAAGCTAAGTGCATACATATCTCTGGACGGCCTCCGTACAGTGTGAGTAAAAAAAAAAAAGGAACTCATATTCAAGAACAAATATCTATCTAAAAAACATAAAACAAGTTAAATCAATGAAATATATTATACTAGAATAAAAGTTGATAATGCTCTCTATAATTTTATAGGTTTCTCATGCAAATGTAATCACATGAATAAATGACCACTGGCCATTTTCAACTCCTCCCCCCCCAAAAAAAACAAAAACAAACAAACAAACAAACAACAACAACAAAAACAAAATTGACTTTGCTCAAGTTTAGAATGTATGTGTTCAGGAGTTCCTTCATTACATGTGATAGATTTCAATAAAAATAGAGAGCATTCAACCAAAGCCTGGGTTGACCATCCATTTCATTCAAAACTTCAAAACTTGAGCAGAGGCAAATTTGACAAAAATCAGGAAAGAATATTGCTGTCTAGATACTGTATAGATTACGTTGATATTTAGGGTTGAATCTGGGGTTCCTTTTTGTGACCCATACTGTATACCAGAGAATAGCAGTGAGAGAGGTTGTGTATAGAACAGGAAAGGAGGACATCTATGAATACAGATACTACATGCAGACAGATAATGCACTTCTTTACAATTAAGCCTTTACATGACATTATATCTAGCTGACATATTCACTAACCAGCCATGTTTGCAGATTGTGAATAGATGTCAAAGGTAACTACTTATTCCCCCCCCCCCCCCCAACAAGTGTCATGAAGAGAATGTAGGTGGAGGAATGTAAGTGGAGGTGTCGTGGTAAAGTGGTTCATTCACTTGACTCTCAATCCAAGGGTTGAGGGTGCGAATCTCCGCCCGGCACTAGCGTCTTTTGGCAAGACATTAATCCACGTTTGCCACTCTCCACCCAGGTGTTAAATGGGGACCTGGCAGAATTTATTCCTTAAAATGCACTGTGCGTGATTACGACTGCCGGAGCTAAAGCCAGGGTAATAATATCCAAACCCTTTGGAAGCGCATAGGGACGTTATATCATAATGTGATATGCGCTATACAAAAACAGTTATTATTATTATTATTAATGTAGACAGGGGAATAAAAGAGAATCTCAACATATTTTCAACTACTATTCTAAAATTGTCCACTTTGGAAAAACAAACAAACACACAGTCAAATATCAAAACTCTGTTTTGTAGAATATATAGAATAAGTAATATGGTTTCTATGGCTATTGGTACCTTATACCATATTATTATCTGTTGAGAGCCAGAAGGGCTTTAACTCTGTGTTTAAGTATATGAGTTAACGCCCTTCTAGCTCTCAACAGACGTCATACACGAGGGCTTTAGATTGCAATCAATGTCAGAGCACCAGAGCACACACTGGAAATACAGATAAAAGAAAAATAAAGGAAGATCAGAGAAACTGAGTACAAAGAGAGTAAATGAGAGAGAAGTGAGAGAGCTCACAGAAAGAGAAATATAAGACTAAAGGCAGAAATAGAGAAAGAGACAGAGACAGCCAGAGAAAGAAAGAGAAAGAAAGAGATAGAGAACCAAAGAGAGAAAGAGTGAGAGAAGAGAGACAGAGAGGGATAAAAAGAGAGATAAAGACAGAGAGAGAGAGAGAGAGATGAGAACAGAAAGATAAACAGTGAAATGAAATAGAACCTGATATAGAAGCTGATAAAAGCAGAGATAAGTAAAATGCTAATTTCTTCATGTTTGAAAGCTTGTGTATTTTTGCACATTTTCTATTAATATGACAATTATTAAAGTGAAATGTAGATGTAACTTTACATAATTCTACTCTAAAACACATGTGATTATATGAACCTATCCATCCTATTAAAAATGTGTAACAGTCATGCTATCTGAACTAGATTGCTAACAGCTCTTAGAATGGTTATTCAACATTCCAGTATTATAATTATATACAAAAACAAAATATGCAAATTTCATTCGGAATGATATATTATTATTTGGAATGTTTTGACAAACCTTGTTTTACAATCCAGTAACACATTGTTTAAACACACTTTTGACACATTTCATGCACCAAAAATATGTCAATGCTTGAAGTTATTCAAAATTAAAGTACACCTAAATAAACTTACACAAGGCATGTGTATCAATATTTTCTTTTATGCCTTCATGCATCACTTTATATTTGAAAATAATTCATAAACTAACTAGCCTAAAAAATAGCAGTACAAAAGGAACCTTTAGAAGGCCAATCAAACACCTAGGTCATAGATTCTTTGATAGGAATATATCTAAGGTTCAATATTGAAGCCAAAGCAAGGTTGAAAGTCATCTTGCCCTATCATATAGCATCATCATTCCAAGACAGTGCCTAATAATCCAGACCCTGGCTAAATAATGTTTAGTAAGGTGATGTTGATGCATGATTGACGTTGTTCTACTGTTCTCTCTTTTTGGGGCTGCATCCTGCCACGGAGCAGAGGGGACAGTTCTGAAATGTTAATTTATGCTTGCTCTATACTCATCATCATCATCATGTACTAGACACACTCATACATGTTGTCTTGCTTATAACATCCTTAAAGAGAAGTCGAGTTCCGGTAAAAGTTGAAAAATAATTGTGAGCTTTCTCATTCTTTGTATTCACATAAGGAAGTATATCAGAGTAGCAATGTCACATGAAAATGATTGCTCTTAAAATGCATTCATTTTTCCAACATGACTAGAAATAGTTTGCAACTTTTGACTAAATTTTGATGTAACGTAAGTTCCATTTCCAAATATCTATTTTGAGTGCTTTTCCTTGATTTTCAGCAAGATTGAGTAAATTTCTCATCATTTTAATGATTCCAAAACCTAATGATACACAACTATTCTATCTATTACATAATCAACCTTCCCTAATACATATAATTTACATGTTCATATACAGTTTCTTTCACAATGCAATTGCATGACCAGCATACCAAATCAAGACAAATAATGCTATAGAAGGAAGAATTACATGCCATATCAATGGCTTGGCCTTAAGGAAAAGTTGAAGGTAAGATAGAAACAGTTAGGTACATACATGTATGTTATTGCATTATGATTTCAAGAAATATATCCTAAATCTACCCTCTCACAAATATCTTTCATATACATTTAATTGGAAAACTTGCAGCTTATACCAAAAGCCCTGCAATAGTCACTTATATTCTTGATAAGCTTTTAGTAGTGTATCAATCATACGATCAAGTTATTATGCTAACTCTAATTCTAAAAAAATATCATAATCTTATAATCTATGTTTAATATTTCTGTGACTTTAGAATGAAAATATTAATTGATTTCATCCTACATTTAAGATATTTTTCTGGAATCTTTGAAATATATTCTGTTTACAATCTCTTAAATATTTGAAATTTCATATAATAAAATACATAAGGAAAAGTGAGTGTGTGACATCATCGGTTCACTCATTTGCATACCGCCCATGTTATGCATATCACTGTTTCAAGAAATAATGCAAAACTTCAAAATGCCGTAACTTTCTTATTTTACATCTGATTTCAGTGAAATTTTCGCTGTTATGCTAGTTTAATTTTACTCTATTTATTCAAATCAACTTGATATTAGTGTGGACTTGGCCTTTAAAACACAATAAGTACATGAGATGCCCCCAATAAAACTATTATTTTCTTGAAAAAGAAAAAGTTTCAATATGAAATAAAAATAACAGGTTTTGTCATCACGACAGGAAGGAGGACAGCTTAGTCCCATTTTCTTGCATATGAATATTAAGGTAGCTTAGCGAAACGTAATGGCGCATAAAGACGCAGGAAAGACACAAAAAGGAAAATTGCTAGTTTTGTCTGTGCTTCTAAAATTAAAAATCAGACATATCAGAATACAAGTTTTCATATTATTCTGCTTAAAAGTGTTGAAAGATGTAAATACTAATTCAACATCCTAATATTTGGGTTCTGCCTCTATAAAATAAAATTTTGATTTATAATAACTTTGTCATATGCGTCTTTCCCCCTTTTTTAAGCGTCACAACGTTTCGCTAAACCACCTAACTATCTACGCCTAATCTTTATTCCCAGAATGACACAACAAAAAGCAATTCATCAGGGTTATTTTGGTCTTTTTTGAAGCAATACCAGTTGCAGCAACCCATGCAGTCTCTAAGAAACATAAATCAATAAAATTACAATGAAAGATAGGATTGCTACTCAATAAGAAACCTGATTGCATATTCAGGCTCTTATAATGGAAGGGGATTACAAAATTGATTTTAACCCTAGGACTACATAATGAGAACAGAGCACTCAGACATATCATGTGATGGAGGGTCTGACAATGGGGTGATCATTCAGACACTGGTGATAGAAAACTAAGAAAATCAATAAGCAGTAGCAGAAGTATCCAAGACTGATAATAACACATAGGTGTGGGGGAGAGGTAAGGGACTGTGCAGGTGTTTAAAGTTAAAGTCTGGTATTGGTAGAGTTTGCAAGATATGCAGAAAGACATTTGCTGCTTTTCTATCATCTAAACCAATAAAATAGCTCAATCCTCAATTGTGTTGCATTAACTTCAACAAAAAAAAATCTCACAAATACAAAATAAGATGTTGCACTATCTGGAAACTAACCCTACACACCTGGACACCCCCCCCCCCCCCCCACAAGGACAGATACCCTCCTAAGACAATAACCCCAAAGGTTTACCCAAAGGGTATATTTTGAGTGAGGGAAAGATGTTTGGGGGTAATAGTCCACAGGGAAGTCATCTAGATATGGTCACAGGGACAGAGTCAAAATCACAATTCTAGGAAATATTTAAGCTTCAATTCATGCACTATGACAAATTATAATGAAATATAATCCATGCACATAACCCTTTTAATGGTTTACACATATTTGTAAAAAAAAAAAATACATATAATAATATGTATTTATATGTAAACATGAGAATAAATTACATTCTTCACTCCTCTGGAGTTTCAAATCCAACAAAAGAATAATTCAGGTACTGAAGACAAACTGTTCTGAAAATATTTTCTTATGCAGTAAAGTGCAAATATGGATATTTCAAAAAACAAATATGATATTTATACATGGACTATATCAACATAAATAATTATGTATTTATTTGTTCAATTTCATTTAATGCATTCTTCTATTTTATACATATAAAAAAGTTATAAGCTTGGAAACATCTCAAAGGAACTCTACATAATCAGTGATCTTGAAAACATATTAAAGTAACTGCTATTCAGAATTCCAGTATAATATAATTGCATATTTTATCAATACATAAAACAGCAAGAAAATACCAGCAAAAAGGGGGAAAGGTTTCAAGTGTAGAATTGATACCTGTTGTCTTTTTAATACATCTAGTGAAAAATCAAAATGACTAAGGTCAAACTTAGAAGTGCATGTATGGGTACAACTTGAAATTCTCTGATTTACTTGAATTGATTTCTGGTGAATCTTACATGTTCCTTTTCCTTTTTGAGGGTCGCAGTACAATATAGAGGTAAAATCCAAGGATTTACACAATCCTATTAAGTTTAAATTCAATCAACAAGGACAATTATATTATTATATAGAAGATTTACATGACACAAAGAAGTGATAAGTAAATGGAATTTTCATGACAAAACCCTGAAACAAAATCTTCCAAAGAAACACCTTGCTTGCCATTGTTATCAAAATGTCTTTCTTAGACAGGATTACAATAAGAACACAATTACAGTCTCTTGATCCAGACTAACATTGCTGTAAGATAAGATTTTCTTGACCTTTCAGATTAACATTGTATAAGATTAAATTCTTTAAACCTTTTACATCACACAGAAAATGATGTTAAATGAACAAATCAGAAACATATTACAATTTTCTAAACATCATACCCATTTATACTGGTCACTGTGTTTACACTAATAGCTAAACATGCTAGTCCTGCACATAGTGCACAGGTACAATTTATCTCTAACCAATCAGCAGCTTGCAGAATTTGTAAGGATGTAAGGAATGTAAGGAATTGCGTTTACAGCGGCTTTTGTCCCAATGTATTCATACCCCTAACAAGAGCTTGTTTTATTACAGGTTTCAATGTTTTGGGGTAGTTGCTAAGCAACTTTCACCATAAAATCTAAATGTTTCATTATTAATCGTATCACATGCAAATACGCTGACATGTTTCACACAATGTTTGAAAAATCACATCATGAAGGAAAATATTTCAGGTTTCTTCTGTGTAATTGCTAAGCAACTTTCACTATATATATCTCTTCTGTTTTTTTTAACATAGTCAAACCTACATTGTACACCACTATAAGGCACTTTTCATGCCATTCAAAAAGTGGTTTTATCCTTTAAACCCAGAATACAGGTGAATAACTCGGCAATAGCTAAAGAAATATTGAAGGCCACTCGTCCACTTAAGAGATTAGAAAGTATTGTATATCAAGTGATTTGTAAGAATCAATACACAATGCTTAATACTTAAAGGAGGAAACTGATCAATAAGTAAAGCTTCAAATTGACATTTTTCACAATATGGGATTATGAGGTAAGTGACATGCAAAAGAATTACTAGATGAAGGTAAACCAGGGATAAAGTCAGTTAAACATTAAGTTTCTGGTATCAAAATGATTGATGATAAGAATAAATGATGAATTATCAGAGAAGTATGATGGTTATCAGCGCTGTAATCATTGAATGGGAGGTGTAGAGCTTTACCATAGCTAGGGCCCCACCCGAGATGAGATGCTGGCCAAAAGCAATATTAAAACCCAGCTGGATGCTGCTCCGTTCAATAAGCTGACCTCCCCTATAAGAGTGACTTTGGAAGAGGCAAGGAGCATTCTCACATTGTAATGAAGCAAGCCCTCTCCCTGTGTGAGTGAGTGTGTGTGTGAGTGTGTATGGGTGTGTGTGTGTGTAAGGGAATGGTATGATTGGATCTAAAGGAGGAGTGTGTATAGAAAGAGGGTGTAGTAATAGAGAGCCTGCATCACTACTGGGATGGATGCTCCACTGTCTCCTCTTTTTACACATACGCACAGACGACTGTCATAATGGAAAACGCAATGTATGGGTTACTGCACAAGAAAGACTTTCAGTGGCGTTGTACAGCAGCCTAGCCATACCGGCACACACACACACACACACACACACACACACTCACGCACTATCTCCATACATATAACCTGGTCTGAGGCTGCCTTCTCCTTTTTTTTTTACCTCTAACCCCAAAATAAGCTACCTGGATTGTTTTAAGTCGACTTGATTTTGGTGATTTTTGTGAGAGATATATCCCCTGAGCAGCTTTAGTTCTCAGTACTATGGATGCATCAACCAGGACTCTTTTGCTGATGGGAGATGGGATTTGCTAGAGGTTCCGCTACGTACGTTTACGGTTCATACTTGGATTAATGGCTGCAATGATAATAAGCTAACTGGCACAGTGAAGCAGCCAGTTGCTTTGGGCATACGTTCTAATGTGATGTGAGTAGTTTTGCAGTGTGTTTGAAGAGTACATTGCCAACGTGCACAGTATGGATCATACTCCACAGCACCTCGTCCATCGTGCCATAGCGGTAGGCTAATCCATCCACACTGCGGATATCTTTGGGATTTCATTCAATCTGGATTAACTTCAACCTCAGATTCAATCTATATCTCATGTGCACTGATATCATCGGGTAGCTAACTTATTATTTGGAATTCATTCTAGAAATACTTATTTTTCATATTTTATTGGAGAATCGTTACTTTGAGGCCAGGACCAGTTTTGTGATTGATGGATGGTATCGCGGAAATCTGCCATGTGGAAATTTTGCGACAATGAACATCCGAAGCAGACTGGAATGTATGTATAGCTTTGCTGGTCTATAGAGTGTTGAGCGAAAGAGAGCATCATGCAACGCTTGTGTTCAAGCTGCTTACGGGGGCTCAAGATGGGGCTAGCTCCAAGCTTCCCCATCGAGATGGAACCTGTACACTTTGAGCCTGCGGAGATCTTCACGAGTACAGGCAAGAGGAGAATGGTGGATGGGGAGGCCCTGCAGGTAGTGCGCTGCCCAGAAAACATCACCGAGGATATATACAGGGATATAGTCAACCGGCGCACCTACCACAGTCCTCATGACCACCTAGAGCACATCAACTTTGAGCATTTGAGTGAAAAGTACCCCAACTGGACCCGCTCCAATATATCCGAATTTCGGATAGAGTTCATCACCCACGACAAGGACAAGGACTCGTTGCTAAATTACGACGAGGTTTCCGAAGTCCTGAATAAACTTGGGGACGACTCCCCCACCAACGTACGATTCCACTGCTTTGTACAAACAATGAAGTCCATGAAGTATCCCGAGCTGGGGAATAAGGTAGACTTTCAAGATTTCCTTGAATTGTGCCATCTGTTGGTTCAGGTGCGGGCCAGAGAGGGCTGTAGCTCCCATGAGGAGATCAAACTGGAGGCTTCTGGAGGTAGAACTGAGGGCGCCAGAGCAACGCCGTCGCCAGAACCTAGGAGATCTGGCCGGCTGCTGTCGCCCCGTACCCGCCGGACAGCAACCGGCAACGCGTCACCAAGGTTAAGTGGCACTAGCTTGGATAGTCCTGGATGCAAACCCAAACCCAAAACTCTATGTTCTTGCCCTCTAGCTGACATTTCAGAGACTGAAGCGGATGCAAGGATCTTACGGGGAAAGAGCGGTAAAGGGCGGGTGAAATCCCAGGATCATGTGGATAATATTCTGAGGAACCATTGTGTGACGCCTGCCGCATTCAACAGGACACCTGCTGCTTACAACCAGCTGGGCAACCCGGAGACCACCGGCCTGGATCTGGCAGACAACACAAGGTACAGTGTCAGTAGCGACCATAAGGTTCCTAATAACAGGGTAACGTGACAAGAACAACCCACATACATGCAGTATTTACATTAAATACAAGTCAAAAAGCAATAAAACCGCCACTGCACAAGCAAATATATGAATTAACATAGTCAAGATGAGAGGGAGAGATACCTACATGTTCAGGTCACACAAACACTGGGCCGGGGGCAGAAACAGTTTTGTTTTTGGTCCATAATAAATTAAGGTCTGATCTGAAATCAGTTGATGTCTGACTCTCCTAAACACTCTATCAAACAACAAAAGACCAGAGCTGCAATCTGGCACATGAAAAAGGACTGAAAAGCCAGAAATCTTATTGACTTTTTATTATTACAAATGTATGCATCAAATGAATTTCTTCCTCCAATTTAGGCTAGAAAATATGAATCATAGCTTGTAGATGTCGATTTATCATTATATCATATAGGTTTGGCTTTTGATTTTTTCCGTTTGCTATTGGTTTGGGTATTATATAATCAATATCTTACCACTGATTTGATTCTAGATAAGACGGAAAGTAGATTTTATTACAGCATATTATATAGGATAAACATACTACTTTAGCAACTACAGCAACATGCTAAATGTACATTATCTATGTACATGATATTTTATTCTAACAAAATTGTAAATGACTCTATGTAATATATCCTTACCAATTGCTTACTATCACAAAACATTTTTGAGGTATATGGAATGACAAATATAGGTATTATATTGAGTACTACATGAAATATATTTCCAATATTTAGAAATGTATAAAGTAAGAAATGATGTGATGTGTTTTCAAAAAGTACATAAAAAGCCTATCTCTATTGTACCACATGCAACATAAAAGGTATTTCTATCCTTTTTTTTATTGTGGACATTTTTTCCTGCTTAACTGATAACAACTGGGACTTTCTTGATTGGCTTGCCTACCAAGTTGGGTAGGTTCTAAAGACTTCATAGTGATATAGACGTTGTGTGGAGTTTTTTTTTTCCTGTATCATTTTCAAATCTATATATCTGAGCAGGCAGCGTTCTTGTCTGCCCTTTACTATTAATATTATCAGTTTAAAGGGGTAGTTGAAATTTAGCTAGATATCTTACGTGCCTTCCCGTTGTACCCTTCATATTATCGATGTACCGATATTTCAGAAAACTCAATGAATATCATACACTATCTGTATTCCTAGTAATGGGGAGATATTGTTTTTACAACTAGTAATCCTTATCTAGATATTCTGCATTTCATATTTTATCTTCAATTGATTACGAGAAAACTATTGAAGTCAATTTTTTGTATGCGAACTGGGCACCGAGGTGCTAGGAACATGGGCGTCCTCTAAGAGTGGACAAAATAAATGATGTTTATCTACTTATTCAAACATTTCATACTCTTGTATTCAAACTCTAAGAACCTAGCATGAATTGGAAGTCATTTTGAAGTTGTTACCTTATCAATTTTTGTTTGATGAGGATCATGCATATGTACTCTCTAAGGTTTTGTTATATAGACGAGTTTGTGTGTGTGCAATAATGACAGCTTTTTCAATATATATATGAATATATCTATATAATATATACATTATATTACAAAATATTACAATTTTACCCTATTTCCTCTTAATTCAATCTTGATACCTGATATGAATTTGATGATTAAATGATAGATTTGGTGAACTGGGAATTATATTTCGTTATTTTAGGGAAACCTAAGATTGCAATTACCCATTTCAGCAAAATGTCTGCATTTAAGCTACTATAGATTCTGGTGTATTATAATTTTCTAAACAAAATAAAAAAGTGTGGTAAATTAATGTAGACAAAGTATGCTTCAGATTTACAGTGCTCCAATTAAAAATGCAATGAATTTAAAAGGTATGGACAAGAATATATATCATAGAAGAAAGTTAACATGAAGAGAACGTTCTCTAATGACAATGACTGGACTTAAAATACAGACAAAACAAAATATCTATGAGGCCTACAAAAAATTAAAGGTTTCCCACCCTTTTCTCAAAAGGATTTTACTTCGGGAAACAAAGTTACTTACCATGTTATCAAACAATCAGAGAAGAAGAAAAACAAAAAAAAGAAGACATCTGTATGGGGTTGTATACTTGGTAGAAATTGGAGGAGATTGGCAACAAAAAAACCTTTTATGACAGACTTTTAAAACAAAATATCTGCAAAATCAGCTCCTATTTTATTCAGTTACAAAGAGGTTGAAGATTGAATAAACAAACATTGAAATAAACCAGTCAAAACAATTCTTTTAACTGACCCAGAGCTAGAAAGAATAAGCTAAACTTGTACCCAGTGGTAGCTTCAGAAAGGAGTTACTTTTCTTCAAATCTGAGGTCTATCAAAAAACAAACATATTTCCATGCTACATGCTACTGGGCTTCACATTTCATTTCAACAACTGCTAAATGACCCATATTTGACTTTCACAAATAACTACGATGTGGTTTTAAAAATCCCACCTCATGTTGACAAAAAAATACTCAAAATATGAGCTATGACTATGTGTGCTTTGCTTTCATTTTAATGCCAGATGGTGAACCAATTTCAAAATTCCAACTGACAGATCTACCAAGCAATACAACAACACAAATACAGAAATGTTTTATCTGTTTCCTTAGTCCTTACCATACGAATTCTAGCTGGTTAGCGAATTCTATTGACAAACATGTCTTTCCATTTATGTGTTATCACTAGATCTAGAGCAACTGTAAACTGATCATAGCAAGTTTAAACGTTAAAATCAGAATATATCGTCTGTGTGGCGCCAGAAGGGCGTTAAGTCCCATCATTTGAACAGAGTTAACGCTCTTCTGGCTCCAAACAGATGATATAAGACGTCCTATCTTGTCTAGGAATTATATTCAAATTGGTACAATGACTGACAGCACAAATGAAATGAATCATACCACTATGTAATGAAATTGTGTGCTGACTACTACTCCTACCTCATGTTCACACAAAGAGCAAACGATGTTTGAAACGATATTTGTGTGACTGTGGAGACAATTTGGTGCGACTGAACGTAATTAAGACAATCTCCTACAAACATGTGACCGAAATAAGACATGACGAATGGCTGGAAGATAGAAGCAAAAAAAAAATAGTTTGAGACGATGATCTCACCATCAAGTTAACTTGATTGCATGTAAGTGTTTTGGTGAGGAAGCGTCATTTAAAAAATTTATGCATGGAAAAGTTGTTTCTGTCACACGTTTACTCTCGGTGTGAAAACAAGATCACAGATTTTCAATTCATGACCAGTACATAATATTTCTCAGAGGTTGATATCATTAAGCCAGATATGACTATGAATTGTATGATTCCATTTCAAAATCTCTCTTTTTTTTTTCATTTCATTTTGTGTTTCTTCCTAATGCAGAATTATGCCAATTGCCATTTTTCTTTCATGCAATGTCTGTTTCAATTTTTTTTCACAAATGTTATTTTGAACTAAGATTTATTTGTTCAGCTTCAGTAGTGTATAGTATGAGGTGGATGATGCAAGCATTTGATTAAACTACTTTATATTGTTGATTATCAATTCTTTTCTCAGAAAACAAAGAAGTTACCAAACCCTGATGATCTAACGTTCTGACATGAAAGCCTTTTCTCAGGATAAAGCCTGTGAGAAATTCTTATTGAATCAAAGGCGAAAGAATGTTACACAGCTTAATCTTTTTGTCTGTATTCCTATTTACCTTAGCTAGTATTGAACCAACATTCAATGCTTTTATATGCCACCAGGTTTTAGACCATTTTTCATAACTGAATATTCAAGGTAAAATTTCCACTTTTAAATGCACTGTTCCATGGATAAAGTGGGCATAAAATATCTTGCATGGACATAAACTTAACATTAAAGGTGCCTGGTCTTGTTTCACAAGGTAAATAAAGGTAGACCTTCTCTCAGTCCAAACATATTGTTCAATATTCAGTCTGGAGCAGGATTTGCCACTCACTGCACAGCTAGAAGGGGTTAACGTAAAAATCTATGATTGTTTTGGCTAAAATGTATAGCAAACCTGTGAAAAGCAATACCAGAGTGTGTCGTGACATTTAGACATTTTCAAGCGTGCTGACTTTACAAGTATAAAAGATGAATTAAAATTGCTTTTAAAGTGTAGTTTTTCATTTCCAGATAAGATAAATAAAAACAAAACTGTGAGTTGAACATTCTGCTCCCGTACTTTACCCTTTTTTTTCATCCAAAAATCTCAAATCCCTTCTATTTGACCTTTGCTTAATATCAATTAATCAAATGTCAAATTTAATATGGCATTATATATTAGTACTTCATCATTATTGCCAAAAATATCTCTTCCTGATTATTCATATGACTAGTATGCTAGAAACGCTTGTCTAAATATTCCATATATCTAAAGTTCTGTCAAATTAAGCACAACAAAAGAATAAGCTTTTAAAATCATTCCAAAATGTTGTTTCTAATGATATAACTAATAGGTGGCTTTAATTTCATTTGTCATGCCTTTCTGATGAGTTTTATCCAGATTTAACATAAGCATAATATTCAAAGAGTTAATTACAATGTATTCAGGCTGTATTTTGGAAAATAGGAATATAAATCAAATCAACAACTATTGATATTTTATATTAAAACCAATTGTTTTTCATGTCAAATATTAACATGAAATTAATACAAAACACTTATACATTTCATTTTGCTCAATCAAATTCCTAAAGTATGACAGCACACAGAAAAATAAAGCCTCTGAAAGTTGTATTTATTTGGAAGGAGGAAATTAAAGTCACGCCCTTATCATTGCAAATTTAATCAAATGCTTGCATCACAAGGACAAAACTATGAGTACATGGCTACAATTCATTTTATCAACAGAGGGTAATGTAAAATGCACTGAAAAGTTCTCTGAAATGATGTTATCATAATTGGGAGAATGCATTTGAAATGGCCTGGGCATGGAATATACTGCACTATATAGGCCAGTGGTTGGAAAGCATGTATGGTACGGCCTCCGTTCACATTTGATGTGATAAACCACCTCAAAAAACTGCCCCTGCGTAAAGAAAAGAAAAGAAATAATAATTCATGTATTTTGAATGGCAAGAGGACATGAACAGCAAGGGCCCCTACATGTACTCTCTTATCTGTGTGTTATAAGATACAGATAAGTGAAGCTCACTGTGCTATATCATTGAAGTCTACTGTGGGTGTTTTTTGAGGTTTATGGTATTATATGTGAACGAGGCTTCAGCTTTGTCAGCAAAGGTCCAATTTTTGGTTTGAATTAGTTAGATTGTAGTCCAGGAGAGATGATAACTTCTATGTGTTTGCCAAATTTTCGCTGTGATGTGACACCGGACTGAAATCCTACGATTTGTTAAGGTTAACGTAGAAGGTTAAGGTTTTAAAAAAAATTACTGTTGTGTTTTGCTCTTCCAATTTAATTGTAATTTAAAAAGGATGAATTGAATTGCTTTGAACTAGAACAAAGAGAAATACCTTTGAGAATATAATGATGCTGTTTGACGTGACGATCTTGATACTTAGCTGTAGACCATGGTAGACCTTATGGCCGTCAAAGGCTAAGGACGTTTCTCCACTAATCAAAGAAGCATATCTCATAGATTTCTCTTTCAACCAGAGGTAGTGGAAAAGGGAATAGCGAGAAAACGTAATGACACTTCCGTCACATATTTGAATTCATTGCTTATATTTCTCTTTTTATATTGCCCACAGTGTGTTATATAAAGGTCCTTAAACTTTTGTTGTATCTTGCGTATGTTATTATATGATTGTAAAATGCCAATTTATATCATTGAAGATATACTTCTATTTGCTACAAAAATATCAAACGTAAACATGATAGTATTATGAGCTGAATTATAGTAGGGCCTCCTTTAAATCTCTATCTTCTCCTTGAGCTATTGTCTTTCTGCAGCTAAACTTGTCAATTTCTTCATTTACACTATCTCATTTAATATGGTCTCATTTCATAGTCCCTTAGATAGCTTTTGTCTACAATGTAGGCAATATAGCTCAGGATATCCACAATGAAGGCAAATTTCCACAATGAAGGCAAATTTCCAAGAACTGTCACCAACAAACTTTAGAGATGGCAACAAATATGGATATACTTGTGTAGTCTACTCTATGAGAGTGCTGCAATTGGATGGAATATCTTTCAAGTGATGATGCCTAAATTTAAAAAAAAAAATTATTACAAAGTCATATTTTGACCATCAGAATACAGTGAGGTATTTACTGAATTGGGTAAACTCCAAATTGCGATAAATCGTAAATGAGCAAACACATCTGCCTCTTTTGTGTGGAAGAATTTTGCATCAAACCCCCACGAGCTATGCATGGTATAGACGTAAATATCCATTGTATGTATGCCAAAATGAGTACAATGATAGAAAAAAAAATCAAAGAGGAAAGAATTCAACCTTGGATAGCATGGGTTCAAGAAGATGAGCTTTGTGCGCTCATTCTGGTACCGTGATCACAATAGTGAGCAGGCTATCCAATCGATTTGATTAACGTCAGTCGGTAGAGCCCTGGGGACTGGCTACCACCTTACTCCCTGATTCACATCAAGATACCCCCCCCCCCTTCTTTCTCTGACGTTACCCCCAAAAGCTGCAGCCTCTTTCTATCTCACTCTGTAGACAAAAGCCCTTCTCCTTCTCCTTTATCCATTGGTTTAAACCATCATTATGAATGAATGATTGAATGTATTATTCTTTATCATATCATTATCATTAGATAAACTATCATTATTACGTACCATTACTGTATAGGCCATTATGACAGAGGTATGAGATTTAAAGAAAAAAAAAATATTGTGTTATATGCACTTAAGCAATTGGAAGTATGAACCTTCTTAATCTTGCAATAAATTGGTAATTGGAAACCATATGAAAACAAAGATATGGAATAGTCTATGCGTCTTCCGTGTAATATGTCCTCTGTCATTTTAAAGGTAGCCTTGAATTTGGGTATTCATGACAATCAAATTTCCAAGAATCCAATCAAAACTCCATTCAAAAGTCTCACTAAAAGTCCAAACTACAAAAAAAACCAAAAAAAATGGATAGTAGCTGAATAACATGCGAAGATAAAAGAGGACATTTGAGTCTGCATAGACAGCAATTCATTATGTTGTCCCATGAATGTATATCTATAATGGCATTTCTCAGTTTATGTGGTGTTCAAGACGTATTTTTGTTACATTTTGCTGGTCAATACAACCCTTAAATACACAAGGGTTTCCATGAAATTTTTTGATCAACAATTATCAACAATGATAACTTTGACATTGTGTTTCTTGACTTTAAATACCAAACTCAAGGTTATCTTTAATGAAATTAGTTTTGACCTATTTCATTAAAGGTATCATGAACCAGCACTATCAACCCTTTAAATAGAGTTTGGTTTCCAGATAGTAAAGAAAAGTAAAGTAAAGTAATTTAAAGTATAAATATTTGAATGAAGGCATAAGATGTATATTATACAACTCATAAAGAAATCACTGTGTCTTCATGGTTTACACTATGCATAATGAAGTGATTAAGGTAAACCATAATGTTGCAAAAGACATAGATTTTAGTAATTTCTGGTGGCTATCATTTAATGAAATGTGTCAAACTAAAATTTGAGGTGGAAATCTTGTACCTTACACTCATACAAGGTGGCTGATCAGCACCGATCATCAGTGCTTTATGTTGCATCTTATACCCCTTTCAGACTGCCGAAGTGCTTTTCATTCCGCTATTGATTCCGCTGTCGTTCCGCCTTCCTTGGAAGCACTTCACATCAAGCAAAAGAAACCACTATTTCATGGAAGCGGAATAGGGCATGATGCCCAGAGCGGAAGTACGTCATCTGTACAATGCATTGTTTTTTGCCCTTCATTCCGCTTTATTCGGTGCAACTGTTCACATAAAAAACCAAAGCGTTATCAATTCCACTTTTTACTAGATAGCGCTTTCAATACCACCTCTCAAGGTAGTCACAGACCTCCCACATCGATAACGGAATATCTAACTCACTACCCTTTCACATCAAAGCGTCATCTGGCCAAAGTGCTTTTGATTCCACTATATTGGCTCAATATGAAAGGGGTGTAAGTAATTCCTGCATGGGTATTGTCTGAAGCAACACCATTCAAATTATAATGATTTATCTTCATATATAAAAAAAATAGAATGAAATGTATAAATACAGATTTACGCTAATAATATTTACTAAAAAGACAGAGCAGACTCACTTTGAAGAAAGGAAACAATGTAGCATAAATATTGGCATTGCAAAATCAGCAAATTGGCTGTTGAGTGTAAAGTAAAGATTTCCACTTGTGAGATATGTGTGTGAAGAATGAATGTTGATAATATTATAATATTAAAATGATTTCAACTTTTCCAACCCTATCTTACAAAAAGAGAGGAAAAAGAAATGATCAACTTGAATACATATGAGTTATATATGATCAAATATGGTCAATGTTCTTAGAAAAAAAGAAATAAAATTTTGATATGAAATGAAATTCTTTTCTTTTTATTGCACAGGTTGGAAAAGATTCTAATCATTTCACGATTATTGAATGCATTAATATGTGCGAGTAGATTGGAAATAGTGTGATGGCATTTACCTAATTTGGTTGATTTATTCTATGATAGATCAATGATATGTCTTGGCAGTGTCTCTTATGGATAATAGTTCTAAGCATTATTACAAATCACAAATGTTAGACTATTTTGTAGTAATAACAATTGTGCATCTTTTAACCTGTTGAGAACAACTCAATTTTGGGAAACCATGCATATTTCTTAGACCACAGCCTGATCTCTCTGAGACTTTGTATTCAATGGGCTGCAATAATTTCAGCACACAGGTTCATTGTATTGCTCATATGAATGCATTCAAAAATCATTGTAACTAAATATGTATCATATCAATCATGTCACAATACACCATACCCACTTGTATGACACATGCTTCTGCGACAATTGCTCTGTGATCAGTACCCTAAACTAACAAAATTCTTAACCTTTTCAGGACAGGAATTACTTAAGTGCTAAATTGATCACATTTTGTTCTTCAAATTGGCAACAATATTATTTTTCTTTTAGTGCTACATGGTTCTAATAAGGTGTAATATCTTTGAAAACAATATACACAGGTATGAATTTGTCAAAAAGTTGAAAAAATTGCCAATTTGGATAAAAAAGCAATGATTTTGAACCTCTCAATGCGTAGCCAATTTAAGGATTTTAAAGCATATTCTTGTTTATTAAATTCCTGGCATCAAACCCAATGTGGTCGTGCAACAAAAACGGACGTAATGTGTACAGAAATTTTGCTCTTTCTACTCCTGCACCTGGTATATATTTTTTAGGGCTCTGAATCAAAAGTTATTAAGCCAAAACACAAAATGTGGTCAATTGTCTCAAAAGGGCTAACTAACTTCAACTCTGGACCAGACACTTTACCTAACCCTAACCCTGCCCTGAAACCAAACTGCAACCTTAACCCTATATTTTTGACGAAATAAAGCCTGGAGCAATTGTCACCGTAACGAATTATATATATATATATATATATATATATATATATTTTTTTTTTTTTTTTTTAAATATATATATATATATATATATATATATATATATATATATATATATATCTTTCTCTATCTCTCTATCAATCTATCTATTTCACTCCCTCTGTTAACATCAGTGCCTTTCTGTCTTCATCTATCTCTTATTTCTCTGTCTTTTTATCTCTGTCTTTCTTTCTCTTTATATTTATATTCTGCATTAATCTCTCTCACAAACAATCCTCAAATAATGTCATGTCTCTAAAATCAGCATGATGAAACATTATGGATTAGTAAATATACAGATATGCTAAAACATCACTTTGGCAATGTGTCAAGCCTATTTTCAAAGTAATTGAACAGTTTCTTTCCAGAAACCTTCAGTTTTAAAGGAATCATATTCTATCATAAAATAACATAATTTTTTGGAAACTGACCATTTATCAGAAATGATTTAAGATGGAAAGTCTCACTCTCTTATCCATAACTTCTCATGGGTATAAAGGATAAAAGAAAAATCTTGTCTTGAAAAAAAATTATGGCAATCTCTATAAACTTAAGTTGCCTGTGATAGAGAAGGGCTATCAGATATTAGCAAGGGAATTCATATTGGAATTAATGACTTTAAAAATCTCCTAGGGGAAAGGCTTTTCTTTTACAGATCACCAGTTCTACAGGTGCATCATCATCATTATCAACATTGCTACCACCATGATCAGTATCATCAGCAGCAGCATCATAGCCATCCATATCATTATCATCATCTTCGAGGTCAGAATGCTGCGATGTCAGCTGGCCATGTTGCATCAACACTCATATCAAATGCAAAGCAGTCAGTAAGATAAATTGGTCAAGAGTTATCACTCAAAACATATTCAAAGTACTCTTCTTTCTTTTGTAAATTCTAATGTTAATGAATTAGGAAGCAAATAATATCAAAATGTTCGGAAGAAACTAATTTCTAGCTGACTTTATGTATTGCATTGGATGAAGAGTTTGATGCAATGGGGCATTTGGAGAATAATGAAGAAAAGTAACCAATGAAATCAAATGAAGCAGAGAGGTAACAGACTGACAACAAAGCTTCTCCAGTTCCTGTTCAGCTACGGTATCTTCAAAGCTAAGCAACCTGGTAAAAAATTCTGTAAAAACTTTAACAGGAGAACTTTCTTTCAAAATGGGGTTATTCTGTAAAGTGTACTAAATTGTGAATAAGAAACAGGTCTTGATTATGTAAAACAAGAAACACACGGTTTCCGTTAATGGAAGACATTATCTGTATATACCTTGATTTATTAGTCTTTTGGAATTAATATATTCAGCAGAGGAGTGCCATTTCACAACAAAAGGGGCTTACTGAGGTTTAATGAACAGCAAAATGAAACAGAACCTTCAAAAGGAATCGTTTTATCTTGAAATTTCTGAACCACTGTTTTGAAAACAAGTTCTCATGTTATTTTCTATATCAGAGTGCAATTTTCACACTGGTGTGGGTACTCAAGAAGACAATTATCGAATGTAAGAAGTGTTTTAATCTATGACTTATAACCTTATATTTTCATGCCACTCTCATTATGTACTAATCTACTACTAATAACCTGTAAAGGATATGAACTCCCAGTCTGGAGTATTTCCTTTATACTGAGTTGTTGACTGCACAATGGGTTCAAATTGCACAATGGTATAACTTGAAGTGTTATGTGGTGTCACAGTGTTGGAACACTGGCCTTTCTGCCTATTCTTCATCTTTGTTAGATGTGGACATAGTGTTCCAAATATATCATCCGCTGAGAGTCAGAAGGGCATTAACTCATATCCTACAGAGATAATGCCCTCCTGGCTCTGAACAGTCAATAATTTAAGTCACAATACTTAGGTGTGTGTATTATCAGTGTTACACTGGTCAGTATGACAGAGACGTGATACAACATTTGCTAAGGCGACGATTGCTCAAAGCTCTTTTTTGTCAAACATCTAAGGCTGGGATTCGGGTTGCAATTTGCTTTAAGGTTAGGTTAGGTTTAGGATTAGTGTCAAGATAAACGTTGGGTCTAGGGTAGAAGTTGGGAATTGTGTAGTGTAGGAAATTTCATCGTGGAGCAATTGTCGCCGGGGCATGTGTCATACATTCAACAGAGTCACATAACTATACCTGAGAAGCAAAAATCAATATATTTTTCATGTAAGCATTCTTGTACTGTCATGACATGTCTGGCACTTTATGAAGAAATATGGGTTGTATCAAAATTTATGTTCATTTTTTAATGACTAATCCCCTCTTTTCTTACTCCTAATATGCACTCACTTATGTAACTTCTATGTTGTATTTCCATTACCGGTAGACATGTATTTTCTCTGCTCAGAGCCAGAAGGACGTCATTCTACATACTGTAAAATAAAAAACTTTCGCATGCATTTAATGTTTGCGAATTTCGCACGTGATTCAGATTCATAAAAGTTTCATGCTGCAAAATCATTGAAATATGATTGACATAACACTCAATTTTTGCAAATCGCGAAAGTTTTTTTCTTTGAAAATGGTTGTAATTTAAAACTCTCAAAAAATTTCATGTCGCGAATGTTTCTGGTTTTACAGTACTTTTATATGGAGTTACAGCCTTCTGGCTATCAACAGAGGACACGTGAGAAAATACTGAGCACTGTATGTGGACCTGCACTGTTCTACTGAGCTTATCACAGACATGGTTACATAATGGACATGTTAAAAATCAGATGGTTGTTAGATTTGTGTTAAATGATATGAGTTAGGTAGCTTAGCGAAACGCAATGGCGCATAAAGAGGCGGGAAAGATGTAAAGGAGGAAAATTGCTAGTTTTTTCTGTGCTTCCAAAATTAGAATCAGACATATCTGAATAAGAATTTTCATATTATTTTGCTTAAAAGTGTACAAAGAGGTAAATTCTAATTCTACATACTAGTAATATTTTGGTTCTGCCTCTATAAAATAAAAATTCTGATTTTGAATAATTTGTAATATGCGTCCTTCCCGCGTTTCTATGCGCCATGACGTTTCGCTAAGCTACCTTAATGCCCTTCTGGCTATCATGCAGCAAGCAATTTGTTTTTCAGAATCAAGTAATCATTTATAGATACAGAATGTAACAATTTATTATCTTAACACAATAGGGGATCACACAGCTTCTAGGTTGTTGTTTCATTTTCCCTATTTTCAGTGAGTCTTCCCTGTGGCAGCTCTATCTGTTACAGGTGTACAAAGAACCTGTAAGTTCCTATATGGCATATTAATGCATGAAGCTATATAATAGAATGATTACACAATATGAAGTTATATGCAGAAAGAGCAACAACAACAACAACAACACTGTACGGCCACTTCTTGCAGTGTAAAATGCAGCTTGTTGACTTGGTCTTTTGTTGAAAATAAGCATATAAAGAAGTTTCAAAGTATAGACATTGGCACATGCAAAGGTAAGTAAAAATGTATACAACAGTTATCTTTTATTCCTTTTCATCACAAATCATTTATCCTCAAATTTAGAAATCTAATTACGAAGGGGAATATAATTCACATTTCTTTATGTAATCAGTTATCCACTGTCAAAGGAACAGCTGACGGCTGTGACTTGGCAAGTGATTTGTGTGCTAACCGATCTTTACTTGCAGTTTTCTAATTCACTTCAAGGGTTCTCATAAGAGAGAGAGAGGGGGGAATGGAGGAAGGAATAGAGAAAAAGGAGACAGAGAGAGAGAGAGAGAGAGAGGGAGTGTGTGTGTGTGTGTGTGTGTGTGTGTGTGTGTGTGTGTGAAGCGAGAGAGAGAGGGGGGGGGAGGGGGAAAGAGAGAGAGAGAGAGGGGAGATAGAGACAGAGAGAGACAGAAAGACGGACCAAAAGAGAAAAATATCACGAGAGAGAGACAGAAAGAGAGAGAAAGAGAGAGATTTCAAAAATGAACTTAATTGTGTATTGTCCAACAAGAGTTATTCACATGTATGAATATATACTAGTTGGTATTTAGACCAAAGCTTTATCAATAATGGGAGTCCTCTGAAAAATGACACCAAGTAAATTGGTCTACTCATGAATTACATGACCATTGCAATGACTCTAATAATCTGCCATGCCTTTCCACACATGCCTAGTCAAATGGATAACCATACATCACGTTTTCAACCTGTGTCAAATTAATTTCTGTTTGACGTCACTCTTTTAATTGAGTTTTGGAGATGTGACACTCATGTACATGTACATCTTTTTTTCAAAGGAGCATAATCGTTCCATTAGAAATGCATCTGTGATGATGACAACCTGCTTGATGGGGCCCAATTTCAATTCTATCCTTTCTGCCCTTTGCTCATAATTTCATTTTCTGTTTCTGTGGCAACAGCCATAAAAACTTGTAATTACGCATGCCAAATAGTGTGCGTCAGTAGGGTTATGATTGAAAGGGATTCCCAACGCATAGAAACTAATGATACTCGATTCCAAAAACACCTTTCAAATATAATATGTTTATACATCTCTCTTCTCACGCAGCACAGGCAGAATACAAGCAAAAATGATTACCTGATGAATTCACAATTTAATAATCATGGAGGGCTTTATAATAAAGACTTTTTAGTCAGGTTTACTCTTACTCTTAAACAACTTTTCTGAATTTCAGCAATGAAATTAAGTCTCATTTGATTCTTATGCATATATGAAAGGTTGTTTAATGACATATTATGGAACTTGCAATGGGAATACCTGTCAAGAATGCTCACCATCAAGTTAATCTTGATGGGATTCTTGTTTGTTTTTGTAACCCTAGGGCTAATTGTTTTATATTTCAATGGAGATATGGGACTGAAGCCATTTAACCCTTAGTAATACTATAAATAGCTGCATAATTCTTGTGATTTCCTTCAAAATGCAGCATGTTTAAGGGCTTGGAACATTGCACTTGTATTGCAGCCTGCAGAAAACAATGTCTGGAGATGTTTTTGCTAAAAATGAGATCAATATCTAAGAATTAATAAGAAAATGACACCTATGCCAACAGTAGAGCCTTTAAATAACCTGATACGTCTTGAGTACATGACATTATGTGGCTGATGTCTGATGATATGTCAGGCAGATATGTGCCCTTACAGAAGTACTTACTCGATGAAATAACTCACAAATAATTCATCAGTGCATTTTTCTAAAAGCTATATCATAGATTTCCTGAAATAAAGTTGGGCATATCATTACAGTTCCTGTGCTATTTACCTCTCCAGCACAACCTTAATTGATCAAAACTACGTTCTTCCACACTTTGATTTGACTGGTAGGCAGCACCCCAGATAGTTGGATCTTTATGTTGTGACGAGCTCCTAATCCAGCCTTGACATTCCACGCTGCTGTATTACTCCACGCCTCAGTGATCACGCCAATTGCTAATCAATAGCATACTTGCATTGATACCTGGCGCTCTTATCAAGCCATTTAATCATATTGCCTTCATTCTAATATCTCAAGCATACTCAGTGTAATATAGTGTAATATACACTACCTATTCAATGCTCTAGCTATGATAAAATGCCTAGAAGAAATTTGGACCTAAGATAGCATTTTAAATTTGGATCTACAATATTTTGTTATCTCATTCTTGAATTCGGATCTACAACATTTTGTTATTTCATAGTTGAATTTGGATCTACAACATTTTGTTATTTCATAGTTGAATTTGGATCTGCAATATTTTGTTATTTCATAGTTGAATTTGGATCTGCAATAATTTTTAATATCATTTCTAAATTTGGATCTAAAATATTTTAATTGTCATTCTCAAATTTGGATCTACAATATTTTCTAACCTCATCCTGCTTCACTATGCATTTTTTTCCCTTCTGTTTATAGACCTTTGTCTCTCTGTTTTCTTGCTACCAAATGCTTTTCTTTTTTCCTTCCCTTCCACTCTCTTCCTCACTTCTTCCCTTCATCTCACCTCACTTTTTTGTTCCCTCTCTCTCTCTTTTCTTTATTATTTCCATTATATGTATCCTTTTGCTTTCATCTTTTCTTCTATCTTTCTGCCTCTCTCCAGCTCCCAACTCATAATTTTTCTTATTTTATAAATATCAAACTATGTAATTGTAGCCATTATTTCATCTCTTAATTTTGGCTATAACAATAAATCTGCTCTTATAAGAAATCAAAGTATAAAAATGTAACAACCTTTCCTATAAATTACCATATCTTTAAAGTTTGAACAACTGCTGTCATATGATTTCTGAGGTAATATTTAAAACAGAATGAGAAGAAATTCAGTTATCTTAAGCCGATACAGTGCATCCCAGAAATAGTTAAAATATTTGAAGCAAAATTTAATACCTGTGGATAGCTTAGGGTCTCTTCTATTACATGACACCTAAAAATCTGGTGATATTTTATGCTCGAGTTAGCAAAGGCCACTTCTGTGGAAAGATGCAAATCCAGACTACAAGAATTGGTATTTTTGTTGTGGCTGTTATCAGCAAAGTTGAGAGTCATGAATAGGCTTATTAATTTTCATATTTTGATAAATAATGGTCAATTCAAGAACAGGTTCTGTTCTCTGTATGTCTTTACATATCTCATCAATACTTTTATGCTTCAGTGAGCAATTAACTACTTTATTGAGTGTTTTGAAATATTAGTTTTGGCAAGGTGTTAATTCAAGCTGGCATTTTGATGGGATATGTCAGGACATACAGAAAACAAAGCATATTCTTTCATAAACTGCCTTTTAATTATCAGAATATGAAATTTTCTAAGCTTTTTCAAGACTCTCAACTTTGCTGATACCAACCAGAACCAATACAAATATTTGTCAAAATATTTAACAACAATGGATTTTGCTCACTCAAGCGTAAAATATCGTTAGATGTTTTTGTGTCACTTGATAGGAGAGACCCTAAGCTATCCATAGGTATGAACATTTCCACAAAATATTTTGAAATGTTCATTTGGGGAGACTTTTTCCAACTGTCAACTTTAACAGTTCTCAAATTTGTAAGTACCAGCCAGAACAAAATACTAATTCTTGTCAAGTCTGGATTTGGCACCTTTTCGCAAAGGTCACTTTTGCTCACTTGAGCTTAAAATATCGCCAGATTTTTTGGTGGCATTTGATTTGGTAATTGCAGCCAATGTTTCATTTATGGGATAGTTCTAATCATATATCTTACTATCCATAATGAGGTAATTATCATGCCAGTAATATTTGATAAATAAAATCAGAATATGATCAAGCATTCTTGAGTATCACCCTTCAGTACTACTATTCACCCACACAGTGTCCATGGAGTGAAATGTACAGTCGGTAAAATCAAACTAATCACATGAAAAAAATCCCACCCTTATCAGAATGGATTTGTCCGGCAAAATCTTGATAAGTCACAATGGTTGAAGTAAATAGCTGGTTTAGCACCATTTCCACAGTGCAAAGATTGAAAATCTGGCGTCCTCATGTCGCGGCGGTACAAACCTTCAAAGATGTTTTGTTTTTATTGTATTATTATTTGGAAATGAAACTTCTAGTTTTGTTCTACAGTAACACCATCCCAAGACTAACTCCACAATAATAGAACATATAAAATCATGATACATAAAAATGCACAGGTGTGTCATGTAACTTGGAGTGGTGTCCATGTATAGTCAGTATTTTTACTCCAATGCTCCACAGTAGTTGTACAGGAGTTGTTACCAAAATCTGTGAACCATTTCTTTTTCTTTTTCTCAAAAACTAGTGGAAAAGGACACCCGACCCTCATGTCATACATTTGAGCCCAACTTCATGGACAGACCCATATTCATGTTCCTCTGGCTAAGGGGATGATGACAATACTACTGTTAATGGTCTGGTTTACCTGGGGTAGGTTCATCAGGATTAATACTGCTCTAAATGACGGCCTTGTATTTATTTGTTCCTCAATTAGTATTTCTGACTAATGAGCCAACGAATCTCAGTCCTTTTACAATGTTGCTAGGTTCAGCACTATATTTCCAATGCAGAAATAATCATTATTTTAAGCTCAATGAGATATTTCATGTCTCTTAGAATAGAAAATAATATTTCCTTATGTTTATGATAATCATCTGTAAAGAACGAGAGGGGGTGTGTCAACTTGATATTAAGGGATATGAACTGATGCCCTTCTTGTCCACTACATGTATGTCTATAGATATCTTCTGGAAAACTGCAAGTTCTAAGAAATGAACTTTTAAAAGTGCAAAGAAAAAAGACGCTAATCATAATCATTGTTAGATTAAGTAAATAGTGCTTACATAAAATAACTATTCAACTAACATAACTATTACTTGGCTACTATTTCAGCAACATCTAGGTTTATGATATGGATTTAGCTCTTCACTTTGTCACTTTCATCTCATTAAAAAAACTCTCCTATAATCCTTTCATAATTGTTCATACATCATCAAACAGATAATTTTTTTTATATTCTAATTTGTAAAAAAAAAAAAAAGGAAAATGAACATTTTCCATCATTTTGAATAAAGCATTTACACTGACATGCATATTATCTCAACTCTTAATTCATCTCTAAAAGAACAACAAGGGGAAAAATGGGCAGGGGCTCCAAATCGCATATAACACACCATTCCATTCCAAGAGAATACAGGGGAAAAAAGATGCATAAAAATATAAGCCAATTACCTCTGAGGGGGGTGCAGGATAAATGCAAGAGAAAACAAGTGCTACAAACGCAATTCCAACTCGGTAATCATGATCTAATCCCAAGCCCAGCGAGTGAGTAGAATATAGTGAGCGAGGGCCGTGCCTTGATCAGAAAGGCTTGGGAACATTATCATTGCCTGACATTTACGGCCACAGCTGCTACAGGATACCTTCTTCATTAAGTATTCATGGCAAAAAATGTTCACTGATTCCAAAAGTCATCCATATTTCATTGCCGGGATAGGATGCACTCCGTCAGACTCTTGTACGATAAACCAACCAACCTCTGCTGCTCAGCAAAAGTAACTCTTAAAGAATTACTTCTTTCTTTTTGTGAAAGATTTCTTTGCCAAGAGGTGAAAAATGAATTTATTCCTTACTTTGAGGTACGGTTGGGCACACTACAAAGCAAAGATACTATAACAACTACTGATTACAATTTTTTTTTTAAAGGCATTTGGGAAAAGTGTATGCACCCACTTACAAAGGAAAGCAGAAATAACCTACCAGGAGAGCTTTGGCTTTGATTCCTATCTGAGGGACTTATTAATTGGAGAGTCAAGTCTTACCAAAGGGCACAAGTGCATTGACTTGATTTTTGAACCTGGGCTTCCAAGTAGTAATACCATGGATCTACTGTCCCAACATGCCCTATATGCTATTATTGAACAAAGAAGTACTTTTGTCAATTTAAAAACTTGTCAAAAAACCTTCCTGGTATAGCAACAAAACATCCATACAGACTGTAGTCAAAGTTATCTCACAAAAAAGTAAAGATTTTGTATGTCAGAAATTTAAAGGAAGAAGTAGTACTTTGGATGAAAGTGAATTTAAACTTAATTATGGCTAAATAATGTGCTGCATTAGTAAAAAAGAAAAAAAGAAAAAAAGAAGCTAACTTAGCAACGTGACCTTTATTTTGAATAGTGAATCCACAAGTATATACTTCTAGTCAAGCAACTAGGGAATAAAAGCTTTTAACTTCAAAGGATTAATGTCTTATCTGAGGCTAGTGGCATAGACCTCCTTGTTCACAGATAACTGAAATATTGTGTCTCTCTAATTGCAGCTACGTTGTTTTTCTGTAAATTTAAAGATGTTTCTATATTTACACCGCCTCTGTGCAGACTGCAGTCTTTTGTATTTAAGAAATAAATTAATTTCGAAACAAAGTACGGTTTAAAACATCTACATATTTTTTTTTTTGGGGGGGGAGGAGGGAAGGGGGCTTAACTTCACTATTGCAATACTGGATCATTATACACAACACATAACTACTAAAAGCTGACAAGCTAGAGACTGTTGTTTCACCATTTTAGTAGTGGCAAAGTTTTCTTCCCACTCATTTCAACACCCATTTAGTGGCAAGCTTTCAGAGAATACTACTCGATGCACTTTAAATGAGGTCCTAGAGTTACACTGTGCAAACAGTGTGGCACTCAAGAGTAGGTCGTAGCACCATTAATATTTATGACCATTCCACACTTTGATCCTCAGTTTCACGCACATGTAGCGGGACGCTATCCCACCACCATAGAAAGAAAAGAAACTTACAGGGCGCACGATGTATTCACACGAATTGTGTCGATAACGGGCCGGGGATGTGCGTAACAGAGCTAGTAGCAGACGTGCATATAAATATGTGATTAAGTTTATGCTGCGGACCACTGTAAAGAGATGAATAACTTATAAGGTATGAAAGAGTGAATTTCCATTATTTATCACATGAAGTAGAAGAGGAAAGGAGGAATAGGGAGCTAGAAAATTCCTCTTATCAGGCAGAATTATAATAACATAGTCATAAATAAACAAAGTCTAATCGGGTTAAAAAAAGGTTTCTTCATAACTATAAAAGGAATTTCATTCCCAAATAAACTCTAAGATAATATGTATCTTCCTCATCTTCTAAAATAAGCATAATCAATATTATCAGAATACAACTAAAAACTTAAGATAATGTAGTCCACCAATTTTTGTTCTATTCCACAAAGAAATAAATGTAAAATGCACACTGCAAATCAATACAATTACCATTATAACAAAGACTTTAAGAATAGCTACACCCGTAGAGATGTTTTCATTTTTTCATGGATTCTCTTTTGAATTTCTTCAATCTTATATGCTTTTATGATTACATGTTCAATTTTAGGACAGAAATAATTTAATGTTTCATCATGGTATAAAATCTTAGCTTTAAAAGAGGCACATGTAAATTGGGAAGTGTTAACTCTTTCAAATAAAGAAAAACAGTAGATAATTCAGTAGATAATTCCTAATGGAGACTAATATCAAGTTTGATAGGTCAGATCTATTTTTAAATCCTTTCCTTAATCAAATAGAAAATGAACCAGATAAATGGTTGCCAGTAATTTAAAAATCATTTTGCCCCTTTTGATTCCTCTAGATTATGGGACACAATATATAAATAGACTACTATTTTCATTCTCAAATGTAAGCTATATTTCATCTAGATTTCAAAACTTATTCTCTTCTCTGCAAATGATAAGTCTTTGAAAAATATTGCAAAATTAAAGCCGGAAGTCTTAATACCTATTTGAATTTATGCAGCCAAAAATCAACCCTAGAAAACTTTCAGAAAACATCTCATATTTTGAATAGATTTTCAAACATTTGATAACAGATTAAAAAGCCTTTGGTGCAGTGTGTCATCTGTATATTCCTAATAATATTTCGTGTTATTAAACGCTGCTTTCTGCTTCATCGAATTCAATTCAATTCATGATTCCACACAGTTTGATTGCACCGCTAGCCAGCTCTTGTGACTTCTAGTGAATGCATTTAATAGAGCCGGATTGATGAGAGGACTTTTCATGAGCCATTGAACGATTGTGACATCACGATGCTGATGAAAAGAAGAATTGATTTTTCACACATAACACTGCAAGCAACAGGAAGAAAAGGAGGAGGAGAAGAAGGTTGGGCTGGTAGGCAATGATAGACTCAAATCTCTTATTCTGTCTCATGATTCATTTTCAAACAAATATCCTAACCTTCCATGTCTTTTAATGACAAATGTTGGGTAACATAAAAGAACATACAAAGTAATGTTCTTTGAAGTCATAGCAATCACAGGGATTTTTAATCACCTTTCTATATTTGAACAAGTGATACAACCTACAAAACTTCAACTGCAAAAGAAAAAAAAAGAAGAAAATGAATGATTTGTAGAGGAAAGGATAACATGTCACTTCTTTTATGAAGCTCCAATGATTCCAATCAGATTACATCTGGTGCACTTTTTTATCTGATTATGACTCATCATAATTACTTTTGCACCTGTACATATCACCATACAGCAATATACACTTTGCATGATATATCTAGTTCAATGAAATGAGACATATTTCCAATATAGTAAGTTTTATAAATTAGATGTTTCTCCCACTGTGCTAAGATGGCATCATGTTTGCTTTTCTTTGCATTTAATAGTTAAGCATGAATGGCATTGCTTTCAAAGAATTCCTTTTATCTATAAGCACTCCCAAGCAGAGCAGAAGTGTTAAACATTACACAATTACATCTTGATAGCAACTAATCCCAAGGAACAATTTTTCACCGGTATCTCCCCCCCCCCCCCCCCCCCCCTCACTATCTGTTCGTCTCTTCTTCCTGTCCTGGTATCGTGATAATGCGTGCTATCGCATGTGTGACCTTTATGTCGACAGCAGCGCAAATTAGTTTGGCTGGGGCTACAATTGTGCCGATGAATTGCAAATTAGGAGGCAAGCTTGCTAACTCCTATCTCCACATACCATGTGCCGGGCCTTCCTCTTAGCAAAGAGGCTATCATTTCCTCGGTTCCCTTCTGAATACATAGAGATAAATAAATCATACCAAATGTGTGTAAATGGTTCTACTCCACACAAGATCCGAACTCATTTATCTTGGCTAGGGCTAGAATGAAACGTGGGGCCTTTATTACGCCACAAAATGAATTATGCATTTTTATTGTTGGGATGAATGATGAATGAACGATTGAAAGTTGAGTTCTCCCACCCTGGGCACGATGACACCTTCTTTCATAACCATATCGTCTGTTTGGAGCCATAAGGGTGTTAACTCACATCTTTTGTACAGTGTTAACGCC
Source organism: Heliocidaris tuberculata (assembly GCA_025618425.1). Lineage (NCBI taxonomy): Eukaryota > Metazoa > Echinodermata > Echinoidea > Camarodonta > Echinometridae > Heliocidaris > Heliocidaris tuberculata. Next base: position 2,981,596 of record CM046834.1, read on the forward strand.
CTTCTGGCTCCAAACAACAATATTGTAATGACTGTCAGGAAACATAATAATACTATAAACCCAATCCTTGATAATTAGAATACAACAACCTCCAAGAAAATATCACAACCATGAAATAATTGGCTCAAAAATTTGCATCATTCTCTAAACCTCTTTCGAATGGAAATTGTACCAGCACATTTCTTTGACAGGGTTTGTATTAATTCTTTCAGTATAGATCAAGGTTGGACTGCCATATAAAGTCTAACAATAATCCTACATGTACATAGATGACAGTGTAATTTTCAAACCATGAATGTTAATGAACAAAAAACAAAACAAACTATACCCATAAAATATTGGAGGGGGATGCAGAAACCTTTGCGTTTGTGAAAGAGAATAACATGTCATCTTCCAAAGGTTTCATTAGACATTTTAAAAGGATTTGTATGATTCATTTCTTCTCTTGGAATGAAAGAAAAACAGCCCTGAAAGTTTAAAGAAAAAATTCCAGCATTCAGTAAGGGGAGAACAATAATATGCAAATTGTAATGAGAAAAATAAGAATTCTATTCAAACCACAGTATTAATAGCTCTACATTCAAAAATACCACAACTAGGAGAGTGATGTCAAAGGAATTCTATACCATTATTGCCACTATATTATCACACTTAAAAGTTTGGTTTTTAAAATCTATTTTCAACAGTTCAATAATAACTTGAACCTTTAGGTGTATAAAAAACAAACGGAAATATACAAATGATCTCTGTTTGATATGAGTTCTTCATTGTTTCTAAAAGCGTTAATCAGAGTTTTGGTGGTTTGAACAAGTCCAGGTTATTTGCTAATGCTTAGGGGTACATACAGCACTAATCTTTTAACTATAGAATTATAAGTTGTATGGAAATTTATTTCAGAATTAACTTTATCTACAAAAAATACACTTTGAATCATTTAATCATGAATTGTATTAACAATCAAAATCAACACAAAACCTTTCAAAACAGAATGAAAGAAAAGCTGTGGGACTGCATACAAAAAAGGTAATCAATACATAAATTCAAAGACAACTCAGTAAAGTTGATTTGATGTACACAGGGAATGTTGATGAGAAATAGCAAAAGTCATAAATTAATGATGGCTGAGATATGATTGAACAAGCAATGAGCCACTCAAGTCAATCATATGACAACTAATACAAACTGGCCGATGCCTGTGCAAATTTACCTTGCAAAATGCCTTCCATCTTACTTGCTTTCATCTCAGCTCTTGGGTCTTTTCTTTTGTTTAACTCATCTAATTTTCGCCATCTTCACATCTTACTCTTCTTCTTCTTCCCCTCCTTTATCATCTTTTTCTTCATCATCATCTCCTCCTCCTCCTCCTCCTCCTCCTCCTCCTCCTCCTCCTCCTTCTCCTCCTCCTCCTCCTCTCCTCCTCCTCCTCCTCCTCCTCCTCCTCCTCTCCTCCTCCTCCTCCTCCTCCTCCTCTCCTCCTTCTTCTTCTTCTTCTTCTTCTTCTTCAGCATCATCTTCTTCTTCTTCTTCTTCTTCTCCTTCATCAGCATCATCTTCTTCTTCTTCTCCTTTGTCTGCTCCTCTTTCTTCTTCATTTCTTCCATTTCTTCCTCCTCCTTTCTACTTTGTATTCTTCTTCTGACTCCTTTGCACAAGTATCTCCCATCTTTCTTTACCTACCTTTGAGTCAGAAAAAATGTCCCATCATTTTGAAGTTGTCTTGTTTGTAGTATGAACATTTAATCATGGGTTTCATGATATGTCTTGGTAGAGTTATCCTCCCAGCATTTCTTGGTACCGTTTTCATTTGGATCTTTGCATGCATGACTGAATAACAGACAATCTTTAGGAGAATGCAAAATCTCACTTGCGCCAAGTGGCTGGGTGAAGATTTAAACAAATTTTGAAAGAATTTATAACTTATGTGCACACAGAAAGACACACACACACACACACACCCACACACCACACCACACACACACACCCTAACACACACACACACACACACTCACAGTAAACAATTCATAATGCAGTGTTAACATTTCGCCTTTTCTGATTAAGCATTGATTTTTTACCAAGATCATCGCTGCATAATGATTATGATGATGATGATGATAATGATGATGATGATGGTGGTGGTGGTGGTGGTGTTGGTGGTGGTGGTTAATGGGAAAAATTGTTAGGGAATTACCACTTAAACATGCAGCGATGATCTTGGTAAAAAATCAATGCTTAATCAGAAAAGGGGAAATGTTAACACTGTATTATGAATTGTTTACTCTGTGTGTGTGTGTATGTCTTTCTGTGTGCACATAAGTTATAAATTCTTCAAAATTTGTTTAAATCTTCACCCAGCCACTTGGCGCAAGTGAGATTTTGCAGTCTTCTAAAGATTGTCTGTTATTCAGTCATGCATGCAAAGATCTAAATGAAAACAGTACCAAAAAATGCTGGGAGGATAACTCTACCAAGACATATCATGAAACCCATGATTAAATGTTCATACTACAAACAAGACAACTTCAAAATGATGGGACATTTTTCTGACTCACTCTGTATTTCACCTCATTTTTGTAAATAATACTTTAAAATAGCTCTTAACCCATTGGCTACGGGAACCAGGTGATCCCTGTATCAAGCGTATGGGCATGAGAGAATTCAGTAGTCAACAGGTTAATACTATCAAATATTCCATTTTTCAATTTATTTGCTAACATGTGTCATATTCTTCCTATTCTTTATTTTGTGATAAAGACATGCATTTTAGTATCAGAGGGGTTACATAATGACATATAAAACCCAAACCTGCTGAAGATTTATTTCAATAATCATATAAATCACAGACAAGTTATATGCTTTTGGATTTAATAAAATATTAAAGAAAACATTAACTGCTGAAATTTTGACTAATTTAGAAATAAAATTGTTAATCATTACAATATATTCAATCTAGAAATTAATCCTTTTACACTTAAATGAAATCAATGTCTTCTTAGAAAGCACAATATTCAAGCACCACAGTTAAATCATCGTTTTGATATTAATTACAATCATTAAACAAACAAATATGAAAACCAATATTAGGAATAACAATGTCATCATCGTTACCATCATCGTCATCATCATCACCATCGTTATTCTTTGCATGTCAAAAAGCAAGCACAGAGGAAAGCATACATGCATATGGTGCATGCATACATACATCCCAAGAGCTTATTGCAATACACAGATATACAAGCATTGTGTATATACACAAGCATACAGAATAAATGCCAGTGTACATAAGATGTATATTTATACACACAGCATACAAGCTGGCGATGAGATGAGAAAAGGAAAATAAAAGCCACCAAAAAAGAGAGGCATAAATATATATCACGCAAAGGGCATATAGGAATGAGAGAGATATAGACAGGATGGATAAGAGAGAAGAGAGAGAGAGAGAGAGAGTAGGAGAGAGAGAAAAAGAAAGGGTTTAAAGAAAATACGGGCTAGGTATATAGCAAACAAACTACACGCAAGCAAGCTCGCCGGTGGATGGTTAGATGTATGTATGCAGAACCAGGGCTGTTTTTATGGAGAATCCACTGCTTCTAAATGTCATATAAATCAGCATATGGAAATGCGTTACGTTGCCTGCTTGCCTGTGTACGTAGTATCTGTATTGGGACATGCCCCTCTACCAATGCACTGCACACACAAATATATATGGTCTATTTTATAGAAGGACAAACACTCTATCTAGTTCCCATTGCCTTGTCCTGTTTTCCAACCATGATAATTACTCTAACAAAAGCTTCGGTCCTTTTAATATCTCACACTCCATTGCTTTTCTTCTCTATTTTTCTCTTTCCGTGCATGTATTTCCAGGCTAACATGCGTTTGTCATCTGAAATGAACTAATGCTAAATGGAGATGTGCAGTAATTTTCCATGTATTATCAACTAAAATATGTAATTTCAAGTTCAATTATTTGAGCATCAGGGAAAGTCATTCAATTAAAAAATGCTAATTCATTTTTTATCTATAGTACAAAGATCGGAATTAGATGTAAACCTATTGAAAACATAATGTTTATAATTATTCTTGAATTTCTTCATATTTCAAACATCTGAATCATCAAAATCTCTTTCATACAATCAAAAGGCTAATTCTTTTTCTCATCTGCTGCAAGCAAATTTTGAGAAAATGTAGACCCATTTTTCAAAAAATGCTACCAACTTATTTTGATTATTAGTGTAAACTGTGGACTTTTTACAACCATCATATTATATTGGCACTATTAAATAAAAAATGCTTATAAATACATTTTATCATCAGCAGTATACATATCTCCAGTTGATGTAGACCTACTGAAAAAAGAAATATTTATCATTCATCATGAATTGTTCAAATTTTGGTTGTTTGAATTATCAAGTTCTGTTTCCTTTATACAATTTTTAAAAATATCAATTTTCAGATCTACATAATTACTTTCTCATCAAATTCAATCTCCCTTATACAATTACAAAAAAAAAATGCTTTCTCATTTTCTCATCTGTAACATACGAATTTCAAGTAGATGTAGACTTATTAACCCTTTCGAGACAATTGACCACATTTTGTGGTTTGGCTCAATAACTTTTGATTCAGAGCTCTCAAAAATATACCAGATGCATGAGTAGAAAGAGCAAAAATTTCTACACACATTGTTTCCATTTTTGTTGCATGACCATAATGCGTTTGATGCCAGGAATTATATAAAGGAGAATAAGCTTCAAAATCCTTAAATTGGCAACACATCGAGAGGTTCGAAATCACTGTTTTTTATCAAAATTGGCATTTTTTTCAACTTTCGACTAATTTTTTAATGATGTATATTGTTTTCAAAGACATTACATTTTGTTAGAACCATGTAGCACTAAAAGAAAAATATTAGCGTTGCCAATTTGAAGAGCAAAATGTGATCAATTTACCCCTTAAATAATTCCTGTCATGAAAGGGTTAAAAGAGTGATACTTATAATTTGTCCTGAATTAGCTTAAGATGTGAAACTTACAAGCATTGAATTCTATGGGCACTGCTCAATAAAAATGACAATTCACTTTCTCATCATCAGTACATAAATCTAAAGTAGATGTAGATATATTAACAGAGTAATACTTATAATTAATCATGAATTGTTCAAATTTTGGACCTTTGAATCACCAATATCTCCCTTATACAATTAAAAATGCTTAGTCATTTTCTTATCTGCAGTATAAAAATCTTGAGTACATGCAGACCTATTAAAATGATTCATGTCAATCATCATGAATTTGCTTAGATCATAGACTTTGCACCCATCAAAGTCTATACACATTACTTGAATTAATGATACATCATATCATTTAGCCATTCATACTTTCTGAATATAAAAGGAAGGCAATTATCTGATTTTTCATTTTTATCATTTAATCAAACGTTTGATCGTCTTTTTCCTTTGTTGCTTAATACAATCTGTTGAAGATGTTAAACCATGAAAAGCAATAGGTAGTGCCAAAATTAAAAGTAAACACATTGCCATACTGTTTATTTTTCATTATTTCTGTAATCTCCATTGTAATAATATAAGAATTAGGAAAAGGAAAACTAGTTTTACAAGATGGCCTAGTGTTATCATTCTCCCATTACATTCTATTATTATCATTCCACTTTTGAAGACAAACCCTTTGAAGGTATTCAGAAAAATCCAACAAATGAAATGTTGGAATTTGTAGTCATTTTCCTTAAGACATTTTTTTATAGTAGTAATACATACTGTAGGTTTCACTTAATGTTCCTGAGTAATATTTTTAAAAAAGTATATAATTGGATGCTCTAATGGAGTCTTTTTTTATTAGCCTGAAGGTGCAATACAGAATCACATTTTCTGATCTGTACGTAGGTCAGTGGAGAGTTCTCATTTTCTCCTTTATAAGTGATTTTCTACTAGATAACTTATTGGTCAAAAACAATATCTTTTTGTACAATTGGATTCTTTTAACCTTGATAAAAAAAAAGATTTGTGAGTTGAATACCACAAAGTTATAGATTTGGGAAATGTTACACGGAGAGCACTTATATTAATCTCATTATCACCTGATCTGTATGTATTTTCGTGAAGGTTTTATATTCCACTCTATGCAAGCATTTCACCAGTCTTTTTACAGATAAGCACTGTATGTCTGATGTTAGGAGAACAGAAAAACAAGAAAAGCAGAAGTGTATAGTAATTGAAATTATATCTTTTTGCATAGGAGCTCTTTGTATTTTTTCTGCTCAAAGGATTTTCTTTGGTGCAACTTCAACATGTCTTTATAGCTTCATTATTCTAGGGCTCTTATCTCAACTTTCCAGAGCTAAATCGCTCTCCACTCCTCTGTTCTGCGTGTTTTTCTGCACTGGGACTTGAGGAACAACCGCAACAAATTCTCAACATCACATACTATTATCATTGACTCTTTGATGACCCCGCAAGCATCCCCGACAGTAATCTTTGAACTGTACATAGATGGTCCTGCAAATGCATCTTATGAGAAGGTCATATGTGCATCCAGTATGCATTTCCAGCATGTATTTCTATAGCCAGGAAATGTATGTAAATTTGAGTCAGACCTGGCATCTCATGCATGAAGTCAATGGATGTACCATGAGAGCCATGTTTAATTCAAACAGGCTGCTTGCTAGCTTGCAGACCTAATGGAGAGCAGATACATCTTGGCATTCATGCCCCCGAGCCCTTGATTTAAAACCTTCCAGAACGGATTACAAAGCCAGAAATGTATATATGCCTCGACCCATCAACCCCCCCCCCCTCCCCCACTCTGCTGTATAGCACCGATTTAAAGTGTACCAATCACCTGAAAAAATAATTTGTATACAGCTAGAAAGTATTAAATCAACCTCAAAGAACTTTGTCTGGTATTATATAGGTCAACAGTTAATGAGTATGAAGGAAATAAAGGATAACATGAAAATGCTCGCGCGGAACTGAGTTTGGTTCCGCACGAGCTTTTACCTTGACAAGCGCGTACGGGTGCGTCAAGTAGTCTACTCACGAGTCACTTTTACGCTTATAGAGAGTGTAATTAAAATTGCAATATCTCTTTACAGAATCAATATTTGAAGCCCATATTTTGAATATAGTATAACGACATGCAACCTCTAACATACAGAGCAAAATTATTTTTGGTGATTGGTACCCTTTAAAGATACGTGACAGAGGACATAAAACTTCATGAAGTACATGATTTTTCCCCCTCTGCAAATCTATATTTCTGCCCCTTTTCACTTTCAACGGATGGCATGGTGTTGAGAGCTAGAAGGGCTTTCACATGTACACCATAACAAAGTGTTAACACCCTTTTGGCTTCCAGCAGATGATACAAGATTGTAAGTGATGTTTTTCTATGCCTTCAGTGGGAGGACATTTCTGTGTTTTTACACTAAAAGAGAAGTTTGCTTTGAATTTAAGCCCCCATTTTTCTACAAAACAGAACTTTCTACGAAATAGAACTTTTCAACATGCTGAAAAAGAAAGAAAAGAAATTTTCCTAAGAAAGAAAGAAATATACTACAATTTCAACCAGGCTCTATTTTTTTTTAATCACATGATTTTTAATGGTCGTCATACAACTAAAATAACGATTTTCTAATACCTGGTTGTGAATACTTTCCTAGCAATATCTTTCAGATGTGTCAGTCTGTCAGGTAAAATCCTTGCAATCATTCAGGATTTGTTTCTTGTATTAGTTTTTACTTTGATTTCTTGATAATAATAGTCTACCAATCTGGTTAGCTGCACAACTCTCATCAGCCATTTATTTCATTGTCTTCGTCTTCACCTCTCTATTTCTCTTCTCCTGTAACTCTTTTCCCAGGTTGTCATTTCCTTCAGCATCCTACATTCTCCAGCTCTCATTTCCATAATTGTCTCCAAAACAATGCCACTCCTATCTCTTAACACACCACCCATTTTTAAAAAATGATGTTCACCCGCCCTCCAAGAACGTCATTGCCTACAAAGCAATTAAAGCAAGGCTTGCATCTGGATCATTAGAACCACATTCCTAACGTGAACACAAACAAGGGAGGCTACGCCGCAAGGTCATACGGAGAGAGATGCCAATTATTAGATTCATTTGTCTTGGCTGCGTCTGTCTCTGCCTCATACCAGCAGGACAGTAAGGCTGGCAGGCAGGCAGGCAGGCGGGACAGCCCTTCATACAATGCCAAATCTAGGGGGGGGGGGCACAATCAGTCCATTCCCCCCCCCTTTTGAAACCCAAGAGTAATACCCTAGGTACACAACCCCAAATAAACCCCCTTTTTCGAAATTTCAATCCAAAGGCCTTTAAAGTGCAATAACTCTCTTTTCCTCTTTCTCTTCTACTTATTTGTTTGCTTGTCTGAAATTTGCTGCAATTGTGCCCCCCCCCCCCCCACCACAAAACCCTGGATCCGCCTTTGCTTGATGGCACTCTGCTCCAGCTATTCCAATCTGTTCTGTGTACAAACATGGCATTTACGGGATATTTTCAGACCATACTGTCATCTCGGGAGAGTGTACTGATAGATAGCATATTGCTTTATGTCCAAGGAACTCAATCATGACAAGACAACTTCAAAATAAGGACTCTCTCAAATCAGATGATTAGTACATCAAAATAAAAAAATACCTTAAAGTGTACCAACCACCTGAAAATAATAATTTGTATACCGCTAAAAAGTATAAAACTGATCCCAAAGAACTTTATCTGGCATTCTATAGGTCAACAGTTTAGGAGTATGAAGGAAATAAAGGATAACATTAAGGTACTAGTGTGGAACCGAACTTCGAGTTGGGTTCCGAGCGAGCCCTTATCTTGGCAAGCGCGTACATGTGCTTTGAGCAGTCTACTCACGAGTCGCTTTTAAGGTTATAGAGAGCGTAATTAAACTTGCAATATCTTTTTATAGAAGTAATAGTTGAAGCCTATATTTTGAAAATAGTATAATGACATGAAACCTCTAACATACAAAGCAAAATATTTTGGGGTGATCGGTACCCTTTAATAATACAGAAATACTGCAGCTTTTTGTCTTGCACTCATCAGAGTAAAATGCAAGAATGAATAGATATCCAAAAGCAAAAAACACAAAGAAAAACGAAAGCTTTAGTTGGCTGCCAAAAATAACATGATACAAGCCTGAAATCAAGGAATAGGTCATTCACGGTTCTAACTAAAGCTTGAAAACTCAGATAGCATACGTCTTTGAGATTATAAATCAATATTCGATGCAACAGAAATCTTCTAACATAATCCGGAGTGGATTTCCAATAAGACACATAGGGAATTTGGATGTCACATAGATTTATGCTACTCACTTGACTTGCTAGATATTGATGTATGCAAATGTCCAGTTTAACAAAAGAATGCTTGTTAATTTGAGGGATCAACAACAAATAAAACTATTTAGCCACTAGAGGGCTGTATTTATCAAATGCTTGCTTTTGATTGGTTGATGCATGCAGCCGGAGCTGTGGGTCCAGCTATCAGTTGTGTTGTCTACTTCCGGTCTTTTTGCTTACAGTACATTTCTATTGCGGCTACGTACAGCATGATACAGTCCTATTTTTATTTCCTCCGACCAGGACATCGTTGCTTTGCAACAGAACCCCATACCCACAAAAACACTTTTGTATGATTTAAGTCAATGTTTAAGTCGCTTTTCATAGCGTTTAAGACCCGTTAATGACTAAAACACATCAGCTAATCATTAGGAAAACTCATAACTCATGCCTGTACCGGAAGTAGGCATCACAACAAAAGAAATATAGCGCCATCATCGGCGACTATCTTACAGCTATTGTGGATCCCTCAAATTCATTGCCTGTTCTATTTAATACAATCCCACTCCATGCAAGCATACCACATAACTAGGCCAGTTGAGATTTTTCACTGTGACACTCTCTAGGCCTATATATCTGGACTGATATTTTTATATGTAATGATAGACATATTAAAAGACTTTTTTTTCTTAGTTTTGTCATGTTTACTGTGGAAATACTCATCGTAACCATTAAAAGAAGTGTGTTGTGTATGGGACAAGGTCGGGGTATCACATCCATGCAATCATTTAAAATATTGATTTATATAAAATCAAACACCAATTGGGTATGTCCCATCCCTGCAAATTATAGGCTTGCTTGAGAATAGTATACAAATGTTAAATGTTTTTGAGTGAGATGGTAAAACTATTTCATGAGGTGAAAGATGCAGCTGGTCTAAGTAGAAAGTAGTGAGAGAGTGAGTGGAGAATGAAAGGGAAAGAGAAGTCAAGAGAGATAAAGACAGAGAAATGGAGAGAGACAGAAAGAGAGAGAGAGAAACAAAAAGACAGACACAGAGAAAGAGAAAAATGTGCGGAAGAGAGAGAGAGAGAGAGAAAAGACAGAGAAAGAGTAAGAAAGGTGAGAGAGTAAGAGAGAAAGAAAGAGAGAGAGAGAGAATAGACAGACAGACAGAGAAAGTGTAAGAAAGATATGAGAGTACGAGAGAAATAGAGGACTCAAAGATATAGGATGGGAAAGAAATTTCCCCTCAGATTTTAGAGAGTTCATTACTGAGGAACGTGGGAAGAAGAATTCCTCATTTGGCCAGCGGAGCATCAAATTTAGACTGAATAGGGCTATAAAGGGATCCAATCGAACTACAACTACCTCCCATAGGGGGCCAAGTCACCCCACTCGCCACTACCACTCATGCTTACTATCACATTTCTTCTATTTCAGGTCATTTTTTTTTCTCTAATGCTGCAAGGAGAAATGCACTTCCATACACCCAAATAAGGGTCAGATTGATAAAATCCTGCCACAGCTGTTAATATCCAAGACAATTATTAATAACAGGATGCCAAGATTATAAAGCCAAATAATCAAAAATTTTAAGACAGTAATAATATCTATAATAACTATAATACTAATCAATTTTCATCACAATGCTTAGCACATGAATCCAATGTTCTATAGGCATAAGGGACATTCTATTCAAATAATGACTATATTTATTTTACAAATAATGAATTCACAATGAATAATCTGTTGGATGATTTATATCTTAGATGAAATTGAAGATTAACCAATAGGTAATAAGCAAAAAAGGGGAAGAAGCAAGTTGCAGCTTCAAATGTCAAATTTTCTAATTAAATTTGGAGTTCTAAAGCTTTCTCTCAACCATTTCTTTAAACAAACTCTGAGAATAGAGAAATCATGTTGTAAATATCATGACTCAGATGTAGTTAAAAAGAGGTTTTGTTTAGTCTGGTATTAGACAGATTGTGATGTCATCGTGTAGACGCAATGAGTAAGAATAATCTGAAATTAGAAATGTGTTTGAAGAGAAGGTAAAAGATAGCAAAGAGTAAAAGAAATGAGTCACACTGCAATGAGTGAAACTTTCTTTCACACTCTATTGATCTCTCCTCTATCTTTATCTCTCTCTCTCTCTCTCTCTCTCTCTTTTTCTACCTAGCATTATCTCTCCCTATATCCGTCTGTCTGTCTGTCTATCTCTTACACTCTCCATCTCTCTCTGTCTCTGTCTCTGTCTATCTCACTCTCCATCTCCCTGTCTCTCTGTCTCTCTGTATCTCACACTCTCCATCTCTCTGTCTCTCTGTATCTCTCTATCTGTCTGTCTATCTCACACTCTCCATCTCTCTGTCTCTCTCTATCTGTCTCTCACACTCTCCATCTCTCTCTGTCTCTCTCTGTATCTCTCTATATGTCTATCTCTCACACTCTCCATCTCTCTGTCTCTCTGTATCTCTATGTCTGTGTATCTCTCTGTCTGTGTATCTCTCACACTCTCCATCTCTCTCTGTCTCTGTCTCTCTGTATCTCTCTATCTGTCTGTCTGTCTATCTCTCACATTCTCCATCTCTCTCTGTCTCTGTCTCTCTGTATCTCTCTATCTGTCTGTCTGTCTATCTCTCACATTCTCCATCTCTCTCTGTCTCTGTCTCTCTGTATCTCTCTATCTATCTGTCTGTCTATCTCTCACATTCTCCATCTCTCTCTGTCTCTGTCTCTCTGTATCTCTCTATCTATCTGTCTGTCTATCTATCACACTCTCCATCTCTCTCTGTCTCTGTCTCTGTGTATCTCTCTATCTGTCTGTCTGTCTGTCTATCTATCACACTCTCCATCTCTCTCTGTCTCTGTCTCTGTGTATCTCTCTATCTGTCTGTCTGTCTGTCTATCTATCACACTCTCCATCTCTCTCTGTCTCTGTCTCTGTGTATCTATCTGTCTGTCTGTCTGTCTATCTATCACACTCTCCATCTCTCTCTGTCTCTGTCTCTGTGTATCTCTCTATCTGTCTGTCTGTCTGTCTATCTCTCACATTCTCCATCTCTCTGTCTCTATCTCCATCTCTCTCTGTCTCTCTGTATCTCTCTATCTGTCTGTCTGTCCATCTCTCACATTCTCCATCTCTCTGTGTCTCTCTCTAACTCTCTGTCTGTCTCTCTTCTGTTTGACCCATCTATAGTCATGATGGAAGGAATAGTCAAGATTCCTAGCACGTTGAGTAATTCCTACATACTCCATCTCGCTGCTGCTCTTCTCTACGTGATGACGTATGGCTTCGTGCCTCAGATAGCAGCTGGTATGCATGATGGGCAGTTGTGACGTCAGACCTGGGAAAGCTCTCAATCATATTATAATTCATTCATACTTTCCACCTTCCCTTTTATTTTTTCTTCTCCCAAACTGGGTGAATCATTCAAAATGTTCTTGGCAATTTTTAATGGATATGTAAAATTGTTCATCACTCACAGTGCTAAACTTCATTCTAGTTTTGTCTATTACATTTTGAAGAAGAAAATACCATTGATATGCTACATTCATTACCTCTTTACTCCATTTGGATGACTAATGGAACATACAGGGGGCTACCACAGTCAATTTTTGTCCCATGTTAAATGTGTATTTAAAATTTAGTCTAAACAATATGAAGTCTAGGGTTTTAGTCTATAGGAAATATAAGAATGCATTTTAAAAAAAATTAAAATACAACACACAAACCATCGCATGCAAATGAAAAATACACATACATGTTTCTTCCAACTCCATTACAGAACAATCTATATGACTAGTTCTTTGAGGATTCTTCATTTTTCTATTCTGGGTACATTTTTCATTGTATTCAATTCATTAGCACATTCTGTAGATTAATTGCTTTGCCTTTAAATTAGCATTTCTATTTTTATTAATATTGATGGTTCACATAAGATCAATAAGATGGATTCAAATTAATTCTTGAAATTTAGAATGTGTTCTGAAAATCGAAAATAAATTCAATAGATTTGTATGATTCGTTCATGTGCAAAAGCAATGGGTTTTTTTATGGTTCTGATAATTGTCAATATTTTGTTACAATAGTGTAATTACCCAAATCATGTTTGAACTCATAGAGACATTCTTTAACATAGTATGCCCTATTCAATAACAAATCATTAACTTCAAGCCTTTAAAATTAATCTGCCATTGCGTACAGTTTTAGGGATAACCCCTTTAATTTGGCTTTTGTCTCTTCATTTTAAAAATTGTTAACATTAATCCTATTTTCCAGTTTCCACATCATTCATTTCAAAGTGCACACCAATGATATGAAACAATTGTTAACTATAATATTCTTTTTCTTCAAAACCAAGCTTTAAAAGGCTGGCTTGTTTGGAATTTAATTATAAATGGCTACTTAACACACTAAATCAAGGCAACATGTCATTCATAGACTGATTGGTATTCATGGTCAATTGCTAATTAATTCACTAAATGAAATTGAACGATGGTAGAATTTATTCGATCTAATTTAAAAGTCCTTAGTCCAAGGATAACCCTAATCACAATGACATGGAAACCTTTGTGTTTGTCTCAAATGACATTTACAAACCATCTGAAATATGAAATTGAACAATTAAAAGACAATAATTTGTTATTGGTTTTCAAACCAATTTCATAATACATCTGGGCCCCGTTTCATAAAAACTGTTATCAATAACAAGTTGCAATAACTGTTATAAGCTACTGAAATCTTTGCATCTGATTGGCTGAGAGCAAATTTGTCATAGAAATGTGGCAGTTGTTACTGATAACAAGTTTTATGAAACGGAACCCTGGGGTCCATAACACAAAGGTGTGCAATCAATTGCAAAATGGTAATGGCCAATCAAAATCATTGTTGCATGTACATGTTCTTCAAAATGCTGACCATTGGCCAATCAGAATTGTTGTTTCAAATTTGCAATTGATCCCAAACCTTTGTGTTATGGGCCCATGCTTGCTAAACCAATGCAGTAGAATTAACTTTATCATCAATTAAAAAAACAAAAAAACATAAGAGGACATAAATGTATGCGAGATTATACATGTCATCTTATGTATTTTTTATCCTTTTTTTTAAAATCTACTTGCAAAATTGTTTCTCAGATACTGTAATTTCATTTTCATATAGCATCCTTTAACAAATATATTAAGATTTATCATTTGATTTATAATATTAATCATCTATGTGGCATATTATATCATTTAAAATTATATCAAAAACATCAATTAGGGCCCAAATCATTAAAAAGCATACTTTACAATTTCATGAAATGGAAAGAGGGTAGTAGAATTTGACCTTAGCCTTTTGCAATTCACCTGTGTATTAGATCCATTTGGGTATATTGTGGATCATACATAAACAGACATGCTGTTATAAGATGTCGGAATATAATTTGTGCTGTTATTACATGTAATCTGCTATGTCTCAGGGCTTGCTTTTGTATGCAATTCTTGTTCAATCTCATGGATAGGCTGGACTACCCCTGGCGCTATTCCACTCTCTTATTACACCCCCCCCCCCCATCCCATCTCTCTCTCTCTCTCTCTCTCTCTCTGTCCCTGTCTATGTCTCCTTCCTCATGGATTTTCAGCTCTTTCTAATTCTCTCTTTTCTCTAACTCTGTCAGCCTCTTTTCAATTCTCCTCCCTGTCTCTTTCTTAGAATATTTTCTTTCTGTCTTTCTTCCGCTAACACCTTCACTCCTTCTTCTTGCATCCATTTCTTTATCCTTCTCTCACTCATAATCAAAATCTCCCTTTCTTTTTATTTTTAATTCATGCTCCCTCTTTCTCTTGCCTACACTTTATCAAAAATTTATCATTTCTAAGAAATGTATTTCTTCAATTCCCGGCGGCATTTTCCCATTTCCTATTAAGTAAATAGATACCTTCCGTTCCATTTTATACATCCGCACCCAATCCATTATACATCTTTTATTCTTTCTCTCATTCTCTCTCTATTTTTCTGTCCTTTTTCTCTATCTATTTATCTCCGTCTCTGTCCATCTCTGTCTAAATCTCTCTCTCTCTGTATATTTTATTATCTGTCACACACACACATGCACACACACACACCCTTACATACTCTCTTTCTTTCTTTCTCTTCTACTCTCTTCTTCTTTTACTTCTATCTCTGCCTTTCTTTCCTTCGCTCTCACTCCCTTCCTTCCCCCTCCCTTTCCAATGATGGCATACACGCATTTAATCATGCCATGGGGCTGAGCAGTAATCCGCCATCGACATGGGAAATTATTTTGATGTTTGGAATGCTGCTCTGAAACATGGCCTGAATTCGCAGAGGCACGCAGTGGGTCTACCGATGACTCCGTCATGTGTGTCTTTTTCTCTTTCTCTCTCATTCTCTTCCCCCCGTTTTTATTCCTGTATGCATTAGCTGTAGTTCCTGATATTTCCACTACTCAAATATTCATGAACTACATAGAATAATTGCAGTGGGACTACTGCTGCATGTCTCAATTTTAACATCCATGTGAGTTTCTATATCAGTCAAGCAGTATTTCCTCACTATTGGCCATACAAATCAAAAGTATGGTCTTTAAATTAACCCATGGCAGTTCAGTGTTTTCTAAGATCTAAATGTATTAGCTTTCCCTCCTCAAATTGGCATCAATTATTTGTTATTTGTATTTTCCACTCTTTCACAATTTGGATTAATAAAAATGTATTTTGAAAAATACTTTTGAAATACTCTAATATTTTGAAAAATAAAACCAGTGTATTACTTGGTATTGGGATTTCAAACCCCATTTTCTCTTCCTTATCCTCTCTCCCATCGCATCTCTAATGTCTTGATGTACTAAGATGATAAACAGATAGAAGAAATTATATCCAAACTGGAAACTGATCTAAATGTAAACTCAGTAATTCATGATTAAAATCACTTAGATGCATGAAAGACTTTGAAATGAAACTCTAAAGTTTCACCACAACTGCTCACAGACATTTCTTGTATCCACTCCCTATTTCATTTCTCCTTTTCACTTTTCTTTGAAGTCTAATATCAGTTTCCATTTCCTATTGTTTCATCCACTATACTTTCTCACATTTCTTTCTTTCTTTCTCCATTTCATTTTTTCTTTATTTATTTTCATCTTTTCCATCCTGTTTTTGAATATTTCCATCCCCTATACCGTCTATACTGTAGTGATATATTAAGATATTATAAATATGCAAAGTTTTCTTGAACAGAAAAAACAAAACAAAACAAAACAAACGAAACATCACTACGTGGATACCAAATACTTTGTACATGTATATATGTTTATACATGTTCTTATTTATTTTTTGTAGCTGTTATGAGTTTATATTCATGATTTTTTTTTTTTACTATTGTTTCTCATTATTGTAAACAGGGCCTCATGGAAGACCACCCCTATTGGTGATAATGAGTCACCCTGTCTAAATATCAGAAATAAAACAATAAATGAATAAATAAATATATCCCTTGAGAGTATATTCCAGTAATACAATTTTTAAAATAAAACTCACTGGACACAATCATCAGAATACAGCATAGGTGGGCGGAGGCATAATAAAAACGTTTTCTTACATTTACCATGGTATTTAGACCGTGCTCTTATAAGAACAAATCAAAGGACATCATCTGCAATTACCAAAATTTGTCAGATTTAGAATCAAGCACCACTTCCTCTCTCTAACACGTCTACAGAAATGATATACGCTAATGAGTTACAGCAATCGGGCACATAAAGAATGCTATGCATGTTTTCTCTCTCTCTCTCTCTCGTTTTTGCGTGGCTAGAAGGTCAAACGAAAACCGTGGTAAATCCAGCTCCACTTCCATGGCATGCAAACAGGTAAATCAATAGTATGCTATACCTAGTCTGTGCATTTATAAGAGCTCAAGCAGTTGTACGGGGTAGGGTAGAGAATGATTCAATAGTATGCTATGCTTCGCCTGCATGTTTATAAGAGCGCAAGCACATGTACGGGGGGCGGGTAGAGAATGATTCAATTTAGTGTACTATGCCTAGCCTGTGTGTTTATAAGAGCTCAGGTAGGTGTATGGGGGAGGGCAAATAATGATTCAATAGTATACTATCCTTCGTCTGCACGTTTATTAGAGCTCAAGCACATGTACAGGGGGTGGGTAGAAAATAATTCAATAGTAAACTATGCTTAGCCTATGCATTAATAAGAGCTCAGGCAGGTGTACATTGGTGGGTAGATGATTCAATAACTCCCATCCCAGGAATGTGGTATGTTTTAATGCATTCTAATGCACTCCCCCATTCAAGATTTTTTTTTATTTCCACTCAATTCTACTAGATTATCTGGGGGCCTCCAGGCTGGGTAGATCATTATTATAACAGCAGAGTGTGTGGAGGGGTTATTATGGTAAATAGCGTCAGCAACAGATGCAGTCGTGATGATATCTAATAATGACAAAAATAGTACAGTGGCTATCTTTTCAGAGAAATGTCATATAGACATTAACTTAGAATAAATCTGTACAAGTGCTACACGTTTGACTTATATACTCACACATTTGTGCACAGATAACAGATGAATTAAAGCTACAGATATTTCTGTGTGCCTGCCAGAATAAGAATGAATGAGTAGATGACCGATTTAGACCAATATTTCAAGAAAAAGCCACCCAAAATTTTGGCTGTTCTTTGACTACATTTTTATACCACATTTCTGTTGGTACATATTTGTCCATATATACTCCAAAACTAAATAGCTTAGAAAAGAAGTTTCACAAAACTCTGTTCGTGCCCTCCTCTTAGCACATGATGAGATGAAAGAAGGGTTTCTATCAAATAATATTTCAGTTGGTTACAGAAAGGTTATAATCTATTTTCAGCAAACTAACATAACTTTAAATGAGTTTTATTCATATAGTAGACTTAAAATATAGCGTAGAACTCGTGATGCAAGCTATTATTCAGTTTTTCACATTGCACATAACTACACAGCTAAAACAACACAATGGCGCTGACATTGACATTTTGTCAACTGAACATACTCGCCAAACGTCTCCCCATTTATTTTGTCATCTTCTACTGCAGGCGGCGCAGAGAAAGAGTTACCCAAATTAGCTGCGCTTGTGATTCTGCTAGAAATTAGGCAAGCATTTATTGGGTTTTAATAGCTGCACACGCCACTCAGCATGGGGAGGCTGACGACAGCCACCTGCCCCAAATACCCTGAGGTTGCATACAGGGGTCTCTTCTAGCCCCTAGTTCACTTCTTTCTCTCTCTCAGGAAACAAAAATACTTAGGCTTGGGCTGAGTAAACACCTACTTCTCATTCTTTTCAACTTGTTTTCCACATTTTCTTCCTTTTCCATCACTTTGAATAATCAAACACAATAACACAATGGTACATGTATTAGTTTTACAATTTCCTGTCTTCATATTCTACAAACAAATAAAATGATAGATAGTAGTAGATAGAATAGATGACCACTAGTGTTAAATATGGAATGTCTTATTAGAAGTAATATTCTTCCCTACCTCTCCTATGATTATTTGTTTAGTTTTCTTGACCTCCATTTTGAAGAAAGGAGGTGATGCCCCACTTACATATTTCTAATCTCAGCACACATTTCTTTAATCTAGCAATGTATTATTATCTTCCTTTTTATGTACATGTAACAGTAACAAAGTCAGCACATGAACAGACAGAGAATTTTTGTTGAAATGTCAAGTTGCCCAATGATTTGAGATTCTTAAATTAAATTTTAGTCATTTAACTCTTCTTGTGAGAATAATAATAGGGTCTCTTTTACAAGTATAAACCACTGACTACTGAATTCTCTCATTCCCATAGGCTCAATACAGGAGCCATCCCGTTGACATAGGCAACGGGTTAACCCTTTCGAGACAATAATTGATCATATTTTGTGGTATGGCTCAATAACTTTTGATTTTGAGCTCTAAAAAATATACCTGATACATGAGTAGAAAGAGCAAAAATTTTGCACGCACTAACTCTGTCCATTTTTGTTGCATGACCATATTGCGTTTGATGTGAGGAATATTAAAAATGAAAATAAGCTTTAAAATCCTTAAATTGGCAACACATTGAAAGGTTCAAAATCAGTTTTTTATCAAAATTGGCAATTTTTTTCAACTTTTCAACAAAATTGCTAACCATGTAAATTGTTTTCAGAGACATTACACCTTATTAGAACCATGTAGAACAACTAAAAGAAAAATATTATTGTTGCCAATTTGAAGAACAGAATGTGATCAATTTAGCCCTGAAATAATTCCTGTCCTGAAAGGGTTAACTGGTATTTCTTTCAACTAAGAACAAAGATACATTTCTGATTACAATCTGACTTATCCATCAATATGCTTACAACCTGATGACTTCATCAGTTCCTACCTTTGTGGTAAACTGCAATAAAATTTGATGGATTAGATAAAAATATATATAACAAGACAATAATGTCAAGAAAAATATATACCTGAATAATCTTATTACGGTGATGTCTTCCAATGGATGTGCATTTTAAGAAAAAGAACAAAGATTTATTGATGGAAGCGTTTCCCTTAAGTTCCTGCTTATGTTGTTTGTTTTGGCTTTTTGTTCATTCTTGTGTTTTATGCTGATGAGTGCAAGGCTCAAAAGCTGCCTTCAGTATGTCTCTTTATAAAGCTATTCCATGATAGCAGAGGCTAAATAACATATTTCCATCTCAGCTCTGATGACTTTATGGTAAAGACATCATATTTCAATTTCCTAGAAATGATGCAAGGGTAGAAACATTAGCATCTGGTCATGTGATACAGCTCAGGAAACTGAAAGTTTTTTCCCCAAATGAAATTGAGCAATAGAGCAAATTTCATGCTGTATCCTCGATGAATACTTCTGGATTTTCTTTATAATGTCCTTGAAGAGTGAAAAAAACAAGGAGGAGAAGTGTCAGTGATGTGTAGAAAGTGATATTGGTTTAATGCTTGAAAGTTCAGTCCCTTCTATGCAAAACCATGTTTGTTGACTATTGATATTAATCACCTATCTAAAGTACAATACCTTTGAGGTATAAAAGCTCTGGGATTGCACAAGGATGCACTATGTTGCTGTTCCGGATATACATGTATGCCAAATGGAATTTGAAAAATAAGTCCGTCTAATTTCCTTGGCTGAAATGGAGAAGTGTATGTTTGACAGCCATACTTCTCTTATCCCACCTCCTTACAGATATTTAAAGTAGAATTTCAATATACACCCAGGATATTCTCTAGGGAGATTTCAGACCGACTGCTATGCAAGGGTTATTGGCACAAATGGTCCATGTCACCAGAATCTTACTGCAAACATCAAAGGAAGATTTAATGGGAGCTTTCCAAGAACTAGAGCCATTTCCACAAACTCCTAGGTCACTGTATGACATCATTCAACAGCCTGTATGATTTGTAAGCGTTAGCGGGAAATGAAAATAGAAAGAGATCATTGGGAAGGGGTACAAGAGATATCTTGCTTTACCATCATCAAATCTTGCAGTTAACTGCCAAGAGATATCGAGCAGATGGCAAACACGGGGGTTTCAAGCTTGATGGCAATCGTAGGGTTTTTAGCAAGAAATGGCATTGCTGACTTACACGGTATGAAGGTATGTGTGTAGGAGGATGATTTTAATACTAAGATGGATTTGGGAATGCAGCCTTCAAACAGTTATCATACAACAAGGGTTCTTGACCTGGGTTTCATGGAAAGCTGGGTTATGATTAATGGTGCATCATGCACTCTATTCAGGAGATATATACTCAATGAGAGGGTTTACAAGGAAGATAAATGGTGGGTGAACGATACGACAGATACTCCAACACCGTATGATCTATCAAGCCTGAAATGAGAAATATCATCATATTTCAACAGAATGAGCGATGTACAGAGAGAAAGAAAGAGAGAGAGAGAGAGAGAGAGAGTTTTCCTTACCATAACAGAACCTATCACACCCATTCCAACACCTAACCCATCAACTAGAATTGATATTCCCTTCTGAAATAATGCTGATAAAAGTTACCTAAAACCCAGACTTGTCAAGCGCACTTCATCTGCTGACAGCTAGAAGGGCGTTAACTCCACACTTTGATACATAGTTAATGTCCTTCTCGCTCCAAACAATCTGTTTTGTATGTGCTTGTATGTAGAAGGGAAGAGGAATTCCATTGCATTTATGATATATTACAGAAGTAGTGTTCTTCTGAAGCTTTGTTCACATGACGAGGTAAACTGTCTGAAAAACTGCCAAGGCAAATAAAGAACTTATAATGTGCAAATAAATATTTAAATGGGGATGGGAAAAAAGTACCTGCCTGCAACAAAGGCATTACGCATGCTCATTTATCTGTGTGTTATATTATACAGAAATATGAAGAGCAGTGTGCTTACGTCATTTTATTTTCTTGAAGGATTTTTTTCAGGCAGCTTTTTGGGGGCAGTTTACAGCAACATGTGTGGAAGAGGCCTAATGATTACAATCACCTCTGAAGATGAAAAGAAAGAAAGGAATAGGGGCAAGGCTGATGGAGCATGTGTCATCTCAAAACGAAAGGAAATGCAGCTCATAAGTTATTGGAGATCTGCCAATTTCGATGTCATTAATGACCGACATCCAACTGAGCCAGCCTCCGCCAATGACGTAGCCGACGTCGGCAAAGGATCGTTTGTTCTTCCATTCGTTGTAATGGGGGTAGTCATTACAAGAGAGTTACGTAAACAATTTAGCAGACAAAGTACAGCATAGCATCTGTCATGGAAGACAAAAGAAAGACAAATGATGGGCAGGCAGCGATAGAGAAATAAGAAAGAGAAAGAGAGACCTACAGACATACACTGACAAAGATAGAGACGGTGAATGACCTACAGAGAAACAGAAAGGAGTTAAGAAAGAGAGAAAGAAAGAAAGAGAAAGAGACAGTCAGACAGACCGAGAAAAAAACATGCAGTTGAAGACAGAAACTGATGTTGAACAGGCCATTTTCAGAAGTGTGTGATACATACCATTTCCTTCAAATGCTTTTATTCCTGAAATAAAGTCCTGTAAAAATAAATGTCTAGACATTTATGTTTGTATTTTGGAGGCTAACAAAATTCTTACACTCAACCAGACAGGCAATTTGGTTAATAAAACTCTTTTCCAAAGTCCAATTTCATATGTTGATCATGTGATTAATTATAGTCCAACTCTAAGACAATTCTAATGTAAACAGTGTAGGGTACGATCTTCACCATAACACACCATCAGGAGTAGATGTGAACTTATTATTAAAGGAAGCATACTATAATTCAGTGTGAACAAAATTTAGCAGCAGCAGTTTTAGAAGCAGAAAATTCTTGGTTCCAAATCAAGTCAGCCCATGAAGTGCACTTTGAAAATTATGCCTTGATAATGAATAACCTGGCATTTTAAGTTGTATGTCCTTTGGGATATTTATCTCTATTTTTGCCACTAACAGTTACCCTGGACTGCCAATTGGTTTGGTAAATTACGTCCACAGACACTGTACATTTTACAAAGTCGACTGAAGCAGGTCACTGCATGTTCCAACAGTGAAATAAAACACAAGAGTTAATAGTAAAAATATAAGGACCCGCTTTCTTAGCACTTCGGTGAAAAAAATATTGAAAAGTGACACTTTTTAGCTAAATAAAAAGCAGCTTTTACAGGCCTAAGCTCTGTTTCTTGGGATCAGATCATCAGATGTTTTTTCATTGAAAAATTACACATAAATCATCAGCGGTGAAGGATTTAGCGGTGGAATAATAATAGTAATAATAATAATAATAATAATAAACTCTTATTCCAGTGTTAGGGGAATCCTTTTATCTCACCCTATTGTTATCATTCGCCTTAACGCACGGTCGCTTTCTCCGTAACGTCGAATTTCTATTGTGACGGAATAAACCACAATGATAGGATTCCCCCAACGTAGGAAATACTGTTGTAATAATAATCAGTTCTGTATAGTGCATATCACATATTTATCTATATCTCCATGCTCTTCCAAAGAGGTCTTGGATTATTTTTCAATAACTGGAATATTGAAAAGCTCTAAGGATCTGTGGAAAACATGAAAATCACCTCTGGTAAAGAAAATAATAATAATAACTTGATCTCACCTTCACTATGGAGAATCCCAAGAAAGCTCCTTTTGACAAAAAAGAAATTGTTTACACTTTGTTTTTGTTTTTTTTGTCTATGACTCAGACATTCTTTTGCATAACTTTATGTCATTTATGACTAATATATAAATACATAAAAAGGTAACTGCAAAACAAAAGTGGAAGATAATGAAGTGTGATTGGAAACATAACAAGTACTTGAGTGTTTGATTACCCTTGGAGTATAATACTCGGATTACATGTCAAGATAGGTGTAAGGTCGGTCCAAATCTGTGCTAGGGACTCGAGGCTGCTTAATCTATCATTCCATCAGGACCAAGTCAAAACAGAGAGGAGAGGAATATAGAGATTGACTGAGGGAAAAAGAGATGGAAGGGAGAGAGAGAGAGAGAGAGAGGGAGAGAGAGAGAGAGAGAGAGAGAGAGAGAGAGAGGAGAGAAGAAATGAGAGGGAGAGAGAGAGGGGGAGGGAGAAAGGATAAAAGATATTAGAGACAGAGAGAGGGAGATGAGGAGAGAGGGAGAGAGAGAGAAGAGAATAAAAACAAAAAGAGTGAGAGAGGGTAAGACAGAAATAGAGAAGGGGTAAGACAGAGTAAAGAGAGAGAGGGGGAGATGAGGAGAGAGAGAGAGAAGAGAATAAAAACAAAAAGAGAGGGTAAGTGAGAAAGAAATAGAGAAGGGAACATTGAGAAGGGGTAAGACAGAGTAAAGAGAGAGAGGGGGAGATGAGGAGAGAGAGAGAGAAGAGAATAAAGACAAAGAGAGAGAGAGGGTAAGTGAGAAAGAAATAGAGAAGGGAACACTGAGAAGGGGTAAGAGAGAGTAAGAGAGATAGAGCGAGACTGGAATGGAGAGGGTAAGAGAGAAAGAGAGGAAGAGAGAGGAGGGCAGAGATCAAGAGTCAGCTCAGTGATTGTAATCACCTGTCATCACAACTGTCATTTAATTAAATTGTTTTGATATGACGGACAAGTTGAGCTGGTGGCATTTTAGTTGACCGTGCAATTTAATTAATCATCAATGTGAGTGACTCTAGACCTCTGTCCTAGCCTTCCCTAATCATCTCATGTACCACAGTGCTATTTCTGTCGGATACATCATAGCTACAGGTACATCTCTCATTCTTCTGTCCCAAACTCTCTTTCTCCCCTTCTATCCATTTCCTTCAATCTTTACTCCCTTCTCTTTGACTCTCTCTCCCGTTCTCTCTCTCTCTCTATTTCTCTCTTTTCACCCAAATCCATCTCTCTTTCTCTCACTCTATCCATTTCATTCAATCTTTACTCCCTTCTCTTTGACTCTCTCTTCCGTTCTCTCTCTCTCTCTCTATTTCTCTCTTTTCACCCAAATCTATCTCTCTTTCTCTCTCAATGTCTATCTACCAGTCTGCCCCCCCCCCCTCCTCTCCCTCTCTCGCCTTCCCAATGCCTCTCAATCTTTTCTACTATAACCTCTATCTCTCTCTTCCCATATAAACATTGAATCGCATCTGACGATCATTCCCATCTTTACACTAAAGACCTGTCCTATCCCTGTCTAATAAGAGTGCTTTAATGTATTGGGCTAGATTTGTGGAATATATTTTCATCATCGTATGCATCCTGGAACAAACTCCTGTATTACGTAACTTGAAGTTTTCATCTTTCGAGCCAACTGTGCCATCTCTCATTCTCTGTCAAGCATTTCTTGTCTTCGCTATTTTTTTTTTAATGTGGTTATAACTTTTAAGGTAGATATGGAAAATAAACTAACTTTCTAACAGAATGTAGCAGAGATAAAGGGAATTCTATCCTCTCTTACAAACTAATTGGTTCAGAGCAAAGCTGTCTTTGATGAAATCAAATTGTAAAATAGTATTTGTTCTTAAAAAGGATGAAATTTACAGGGTTATTTTTACACTACAAAAGGAATTTTAAAAACTAGTTTACTCTCATGAAATTTTGGAGCAATTTGTCATTATAGATTGCTGGTGTACTGGTATGTTTAGTTTTAGTATACATGATAATCTATCAAATTTTCTTTTTAACCAAATACTATAGATATAGACCTATAAAGAGAGAGGTGAAATTCTGTTGTAATTTAGGCTGAATGTCAAGTGTTTTAACTCCAAATAATACATCATTCTTCTGAATGAATTTTGTGTTATTTTCATTTTGGTATGTGAATGGTTCACAATCAAATGAAATTTACACTGAATATTTCCTGGTGTTGTATTTCTAAATCTCTTTTATATCAATCAAGTTTAATAGCACTGCAGATAACTACCTCAAACTACGATCCCTTGTTACCTAAAGGAAGTAGAGGCAGCAACTTTTATATATATTATACTGCAATACACTCAATAATGAAATAAATATATTAATTTTGCAATGTAATACGATGTTATCTTTCTGAATATTTTATATTATTATGTCATTCTCAACAATTCAGTCATTTGACTGTCAATGTGAATGAATTTGAACTGTTCTTGTTGTATTCTTATCCAAATAAACCATTCAATCAAGCAAATTCCTTGGCAATTTTTGCCACAGTCCTACATCTCTTTGGTTCAATTTACTGGTCAACTGATTAACAAACACTGAGATAGCATACCATACTCACTAATAATAATCACAGGATAGGGATGGCATAGTACTGGAAATGCATGCATTATAGTCTATTGCCAGTAGTTATTATGAAGGCAGCCATGTTATCTGCCACAAATGATCCGTACAGGTACCCCCCCCCCCCCCCTTTCCTTCTGACGACTCCACTAATGGGCTTATTATTGGAAAATACTGGAGCTATATTACAGTGGTTTGGCTACACTGATTGGGCCCATCTAGGTGAATACACTTTTACATGATTACTCTTTACCCTTATTCTGTTTCCATAGCTATAATACAGTTTTCTTTTTCTGTTCCTATTCCGAATCATAGAAGATAAGATAGAAAGAGAAATTATACTGCCACCAAATATCTTGTTATCATTCAATAACATTACATCACAGTTGTTATCCTGTAAAGCCATTTATGATAAGTGTCTCAATATAGCAGCATACA
The DNA here is from genome assembly GCA_025618425.1 of Heliocidaris tuberculata. Classification (NCBI taxonomy): domain Eukaryota; kingdom Metazoa; phylum Echinodermata; class Echinoidea; order Camarodonta; family Echinometridae; genus Heliocidaris; species Heliocidaris tuberculata. The sequence goes on from CM046834.1 coordinate 3,008,134, forward strand.
TGGATTAAAGGAAACAATTTAAATGAAACATATGTATATATCTCCAAAGTCATATATAAATACAAAAAATGTATATATACTAAAAATAAATGAGGACCCTTCATGTTTTGGTGATTTAGTTTACTTGCCACATTCCTGGCAACTTGTCAATTCACTTGGGGGATCATATTATATTATCCTAAACCTTCCTGTCTTGTATTATTTGTTCTTCTTTGTAATACTATATGTATGCATTTTGATTTGTAAATAAAATAATAATAAATTAACAATGAAATGAATGGACAGAGAGGTGAGATAAGGATATACTATGAATACAAAATAAGGGCAAAGCTTTGTGAAAGGGTCTTTGACATTCCTTATCTTATATTGCTCTCATTTTCCTATCAATTTATCAGTTTTTTTCTCCATGAACTGCCCTGATTTTGTCAATTTATTTCCCCTTTCGACGATGGAATAAATCAACAGCTCTAACTAACTCCTTCCCTCAGAAATCATTCAATATACGGCAGTTAATAGTTTGAATCCAACGGAGCAAAAGTAATAGAATCATTTATTGACTAATTACATGCATGAAGACATATTGGTGACTGACACACTCCTAGATTTGACGTCATCGGGCATTTGACACCTTTTAGAGTGAATTCTGGATGAATGAGTTTGTGGTTGCGCTGGTTTCTTAGATACAATGGAATCAAATTCAGTGTGTGTACTATTGCTTCCATTGCACTTTGCTTTCATGCATCTTGCTGATTCTCCTCTGGTTTCCAATATAAACCAATTCTAAAGCCACAAATTAGTCCTGGTTGAAGCTGTTGCTTGTGTGGCCTTTTTGAGTGCATTTCCTTTATAGCACTGACATAAACGTTCATTAAACAACAAAGACAAAGATTAACGTAAAAAGAAAAGAAAGGAGTGCACTTTCTGCTGCTAAACATGTACAAAAATATTTTTCTCTTGACAGTCATATACTTTTTGGACAACCTCCCTTGTTTAAAGCACAGTACATCAAATATTAATTTCTTTATTAATTCATTTTTTTTTTAAATTGTATTTAAAACATGTTAAGGTTTGTTCAACAAGTTTGTGGAAACTAGAATTCCGAACTGGATAGGCAACATCATCAAAATATTAACATCAGATGAAAAGTTGATTTCAAGATACCATGCTCCATGGAAACAGGACTACTGTGTGAGGAGTAATAAAACAAACAGAACCAACTCAATGGACATCCCCCCCCCTAAGATTGTGCATGGTCTTATCATTACAAATTGTTTTACAGTGCTATTTCTACAGAGTGATCTGAAATGAAATTTAGTGTTCAGGTTACAATTACTAGAGAGAGAGAGAGAGAGAGAGAGAGAAGGGGGTAATCACATGCAAACAGTTTTATCAGCTTACCAGCACTATAAGCCTTTAAAAAATATTTAAAAATAAAAAAACAACTCCAATTTTCACTGCTATCAAATAAAATTGATTCCTAAACATGAGCTACCCCAACCTCAATATCTAGTGATTTCTGAAGCATTCATTATTCATACCCAAGGTAACTGTTACTTTCTATGACCTCTCCGGCTTGTACTTTCTTTGTCTGACATAGCGACATTTAACACGTATGGTAAACTAACACTTGATTGAGGAAATGCAATAACTTTGGACAGGTGCATGAATATTGCCTACAGGTCGGCAGTTTTCTTTGTGCACAACATTTTGCTGATAGCAGAATAAAGTAAATGTAGCCCTCCATGACTGAATAGCTAGCATAGAAATATGTCTGTTGCGAGTAGGTTTTGAATTCCTCTACACCCCTAGCTGATCTTCCTCCATGCCCAGGTAGGAGACAAACTTCAATTTAAAATGACATGAGGGAAACATGCTTTCTCCAATAAAAGGCTCATTGATTTGCGCTTGACGTCATGTTTAAGAGAAAGCCAGGTGACGTCTCGCTCGACGCTCCTACGTAGCATGGCTTTGGTGGGGGCTCAAACCAGAATCGCTGTGCTATTGGGAATGGATGCTTCCCATTACCTAAACAAATAGAGTTGGATATGATGTGAGTTTGCTGGCTTCTCCAGACTGTGACATTAACTTTAGAGAGAAAGAGAGAAAGAGAGAGAGAGAGAGAGAGCAGGAGGGAAAGGTCCCAATAGCATTACATTCCTTTCCCATACATGTAGCAGTAATTGGTTATCTTTGAAGCAAGGGCCCTTATCAAATGTCTTGATCAAGAAGACAGCCTAACATGTCTACTTCGATATTACAAAAGAGAAATGCATGCATGCTATTTCAACGAAAGGGTTTAACTATCAACCAAAGCTTCATCATATATTTTCAAAAAATAAGTTAGATTCAATCAAAAGCCCTTTTCAGATATAATCATAAAATATCTCAAAGTCATGGAATTATAAAAAAATTACTTGGTGGTAATTTACATGTTTATTCAGAAGTATCGACAGGAGTGTAATGTTTGAGCAAAAATTGGAAATTAATTTCTTTGGCAAAAAGAAGGCAGGTATATTGAGAATTAGTTCCATTACAATGAATCTGTACATAATCCTCAAATGCACCAACATTCAATAATCAATTAAAAAACATCCTCTTAGGCAATCTAAAAACAGTATTATATTTCAAATTTCTATTATGAAGTGATTATTCAAGAGGCTTTTATATTTTCAGTTCAGTACTAGCTGAACATACTGATGATCACTAACTATTGGTGTTGCTGTTGTAATATAGGCTAATAGACTTTTCAAAAATAAATTGCTACTAATGAAAAAAGAACAAAAAATTGAGGTTCCTTCCAATTTACCCCAGCTTCAATTAATTCATGTACAGGTTTGTCTAATGTTTTTTTTTTTTGCTTTTTTTTTTTTTTTTTTTTTTGGGGGGGGGGGGGTTTGTTTGGGAGGAACTTATGTCTGTAATCATATGCTATATTTTTATGGAAACCTACCAGCTTTTATGAGGCCTTGAAGGAATGGGATGGTTTCTTTTTATAAGAATGCAAGAACGTATCTAGGTTACTTTTACTTCACCGTAGGACATGCCACCAACCAAGAAGCTGTGTTTGTCCGCAGCGACTTCAAAGTCACGCAGGCTCCCTCTTCACACATAGCCCAGAAAATACACAGCTGGTAATGTTTATGCAATGATGAAAGATACAATCATAACCTCATGTTATGTCTGTGGCATCTCCCAAACGTCTTCTCAGAACAACCATATAAAGAGAGATCCATCAAGATTTGGACGCATTATGGATTTATCTGTTTACCATAGAGTCATCGTGTGAAGTCCATGCGACGTTTAGCATTTCATTACAGAATTAATATGGACTGCGTTGGAAAACATTTCAAAGAAATGGTAGTATTCGTTGACAGTTGTCTTTCTTTGACGGCAACATGTGCTGTGACGCATTACCATATGTTTACAAGCATTTCTCAGGAATCTATGAAAAGACGCATTTCTAGGAATGCATTGCTCACTCAAGGTGATGTCATCATGTTTCCAAATATTTTTTTCTGCTAAAAGACGGTCAAAAAACCCATATTCAGAATTACAAAAAGATCTTACTTTTCTACCTAAGAACTGCCCCTTACTTTGTCAAATGCTGTCAAATCCTGTATGTGGTTGTATTTCTTTCTTTAGCTATTCTAATCAAACTAAAATTTCAACCAGAATGAAAATAATTCTCTAAGCATAAAATTTATCTATATTAGTTGGTATTTTCCATGAAACACATGTATTGTATTCTTGTATACATGACCAGCACATGCTTTTACTAAAGTGAATTTCAAACCCTGCTCATTTTTCAAGGAAAAGAACAAGAAAACAGACTAGTCTACTGTCGTAATGTCAATATATCATTTCTCACATCATTTCTCACATCAAAACAAAGTGAACATAACTTGTAGACAGACATCATGGTTTTCCTCAGTTTCAATAAAGAGACGATTAGTACTACAATATTAAAGAATTTTGTTATTTATATCAGCTAATCAGAACTCGTTATCTTTTTTGGACATTTTGTTTCCCTATATTCCCAGTTTACACTGCTTGATTTTGGCTTTCTGTTTATTTTTATTTCAAATAGTGCAAGATGAAAAGTATCAGTTCAATATTAATCTACACCTCTTAGTTGATACACAGTTATTTTTCTTCTTTCTCTATCAAATTGTGTTGGCAGCCTGTGGTGCATGGATATATATTCCCTGAATATAGTGTATATGCTGGTATATTTATGCCTGAGTTCTAGTCTTATGAGGTTGTTATTTTGTGCAAATTTTGCAAATTGCTGTAGGGTGGCGAATTTTAGGCAAAAATTGACAGGCAATGCAAATGCAAACATGTATTATAAGGCTGCCTGTGTAAGTTTTTGTGAAAATAGCAGCTTGCTAAAAAGTCTATGTCCCTGCCATCCGCGAAAATGTCTGTTTGTGATAATATCGGCTTATAGTAATGGATATGCGGGATGCAACAACTCTAGCATAAGAAATAAGAGGGGGGGGGGGGGGTAAGATCGTGAGCAGAACACTGTGCCTTGTAGAGGATGGTAGGCCAGACATACCGTACCAAACAGATGGATGCAACGTTATTTATGGAGGGAATCAATAGCACTACATTAACATTTGGAGGCAGTCAATACCCAAGTCCATTAAGGTGCAAGCTTGGTATCATCACATGTGAACCAATACAGAGCTAGACACAAAATTGAAGGAATAGAATGAGAGAAGAGGGGGTGAGGGTATACCTCCCCCCCCCCCTCCCTCCTCCTCCCCCCCTCCCCCCTCTCTCCAGCCAAACACAGTGACTGTGCTTAACCGCTGGTATGGATGAAATTTACAAACAGTTGCGACAACTGGCTCCAAATTAAAAAGTATGGCATGCCTATTTATAGAGAGATAGACTAGTGATGATGGTGGCGTGCATACGATGGGTGCCATGTTTCAGTGATTCCACGTATACAGAATGAACGCAAGATGAGGAAAGTTACTTGCACTTTTAGCTCCTACTGGTGCAGTAGTAAGGGAACAGCCCTTTGTAGCAGTATAAGAAGTAGTAATAGGCTTTATTGGACAACCTGTGCAGCACAGGGTTAATCTGTCACATAGTCCCATAATTCTTTCAAGATTTTTTTATTTCACTCAATATGAAAATAACATACATGTAAAAGTGCATAATTGCACATAATACATTTAAAATATGAAAACATAAAAAAGTACATTAAGAATAAACAACTGTAAGATAAAACAAGGGACATAAATGAGTGGGGATCGAGATTAAAGATCTTTAAAGATCTTGGTTATTTGACCCCATGGTAAAAACAATTGTACCAGTGTATAGTTGGATGTACAACACAAAAGAAAAAAGAGGGGGTGGGTCGACGAGAAGGGGGATACAAAGAAGAGATGGAAAGAAAGGATAAGACAGGATGAAAGGGAAAGAGAAAGTTTAGAGAATCAAGAAGGGAATGAATATGATGAATAGAAGAAGACCCCTCCTAGAAGATCCACATACATAATTGTAGACATACACATGTAACATACAAACATAACCAACTAGATGATTTATATCGTCCCATAATGCTTGGTGTGAATAGGTGAACAACTGAGAAACTCCATGTATACTTTATTGACAAAGTTTTGAATTCATTAGCTCAAAGCAAAAGCTGATTAAATGATGTGGAATCAAACTCCTTCATCATAATTCAAAATACAAGCTACAATAACATTACACATTTACACTTGGACTATCGATCATCTTCAGTTATGACTCAAAACTCAACAAAATCTAACCAATTCTAAAATATTACACTACACAATCACATTTATTTTAGATGGTGTGAATGTACTCATCTCAGTCTTTTCTTTACATATCATAATTCTGGCAGTAATCTTAGGCAATCTAAATAAAAATTAAATTTGTTGCTCTTATAAGCTCTCGAACTTGATAATTCTTCAAAGAACTCTCTATAAAAACTTTGAAAACATTAATGAATTATTTGTACTATTAGTATGCTTATTGCATCTGTTACAGTGTTTATGATAATGAGAAGGAACAAATGACTATTGAAGGATTACATGGTGTAACCCTGAAAAAACTAAACCTACAATTCAGAATATTTACCAGTAATCCTTGCTCAATTTATAATCTTTTGATAATCTTTCAGAGAGAAGACAAAAACGACAGTTTCAAAGATCAAATATTGATTCATAGCCGGACACAAGCCTCTAAATGAGACTCATTACAATTTGTCACTGCAATATGTGGCAGCTTTGTGCCTCCATCACTTAATTATACCCAATTCACTCCTACCGATTGTCCTGCTTACACGTATTACTAATCAACGCCCTCAGCTGACCAAAGACCCTCCTTAACAAAGGGTGAAAAGAGAAAGACACAAAGGAAAAGAGTACATAAATCAATTCCAGTATCACACTGGATAGTTTTTCCTACACACAGGGTCCATTAGAAGTGATTAATTGGATTATGTTTATTCATGAGCAATGCCCCCAAAACGATTTTAATCACATACGTAGCTCTAAGATGACCAAAGACCCCTTTCATCATCAAAGGATGAAAAGAGAAAAAGAGAGGGGGGGGGGGGGGGGAGAAGAAAATCAATTCCAGTATCACATTGCTGTTTTTTCCTACACACAGGGTACATTAGAGGTCATTAATTGGATTATGTTTATTCATGAGCAAAGCCTGAAAAACGATCTTAATCACACAGGCATCTTGGTCATCATTATCGATCCCAGCTAAATCGCCAACAATGAATTCCTCTCACCTCTAAAATGGTAATTAGGCATTACTGATTAGCACAAAGTGTAATCGCTATCTCCTGGTGTGATGGCAAGGATGACAGAAGCAAGCTCGTATTTCGGTGACCCAACATGTGCTCTAGCACTGTGGTATATTGGTAAAGGCTCTTGACACCCATACAAAAAGTCCTGGGTTCAATCCTCACTCAGTGCTTACATACTTGGACAAGGTGTTTATCCCGTATTTGTCCCTCTTGACCCAGATATAAATGGGTATCTGGTAATGCTGGGGGTAATACTAACTGCAGGGTCCACAAGAAGAGCATTATTAATACTGATGTGGCTACCCTGGGTAAATAAGACCTAATTATTATCATTAATTACTAGAATTTACTATGGGATTTATTTCAATTGGGCTTTGGGTTAGGTTTAGGTGTAGTGTAAGAGTTAGGCCTAGGTGTAATGTTTGGTCTTGGGTTGAATTTAGTGTAGGAAATTGACTCAGAAGCAATACCACTTGAGAACTGAATACATTAATGCAATCATCCTCCATCAAAAATCAGCAGGTATGCTGAATAAAATTCACACTGCAAGATTCAAATTAATCTATTTTAAAATTTCATACCTTTTCATGCTATACAAAGCCCTGCATTTTTTGTTTTAATCTAAACACAAAAGGAAAATATGATAACAAATACCCTCATAACCCACACAACCAGTTTGAGTTTTTTTTAAACACACCCCATCTCCATCATCATCACTACTACTATTTTCAACTACAATAGGAATGTAAAATTATGGAGAGATATTTAAATATCTACAATGATTTCATTATTCAGATAACTATTTAACCCTTTAACTACTGAATTTTCATATTCCCCATAGGTTTAATACAGGAACCATCCGGTTCCAGCGGGCATTGGTTAAAACACTGAAGAAATGAAAAGAATGTGCCTTTTTTTCAATATCAATGATACAGAAATTCATAACTCATTTTCATTTCCATTTAGTTAGCTTAGAGAAATGTAGTGGCACGAAAAGATGCATCCAGAACACAAAATGCATAATTGTGGGAACCATTTGTGTTGAACCATACAATCAGGACACAGGGCCCTGTTTCATAAAACTTGTTATCAATAACAACTGCCCTGTTTCTATGACAAAGTTGCTCTTAGCCAATCAGATTCAAGGATTTCAGTAGCTTATAACAATTATTGTAATTTATTACTGATGACAAGTTTATGAACCGGGGCCCAGATCTAGTAACATACCTCTACAAGCTTGATTGGGGTAAATGATATCAACACTATAATTTCGATATGTATTTAATTACAAGTTCAATTTACTGATTTCACTAACAATTTTTTTTCAATAATGGTTTATTTGTATTCGCAATTCATGTACAATACATTTCACATGAAGGGCAGCAGGGCTCAATATTTTATGTTTACATAAATAGTTGGCATAACAAATATAAAATTTGAATATCATTATATATATTGACGCTAATTTCAAAACATGTTGAAAATGGTAAAATGACAGCAATAATATACATTTACAGTAACAGAAACATTTTTTGCACTCTGGACGCATCTTTTTGTGCCACTATAATTTTGGCTAAGCTACATTAGGATGTTTTTCACATGTCCTTAAACTTGAAATACCTAAGACTTCTAATGATAAGATCTCATTCACATACAAAGAATTTATGCAATAGCTTTTCGAAACTACAGTTATGTCAGAGCAGTCTTTCCATAAATAAGAAATAAGAGCAAAATTCAGGACCCATCCATTTTGAATTGACTGAAAACTTAAAATCGAATGCTGTTGTTTATTTTCTTCGCTTATCTGGGCCCTTGCCCTTCCCTTTCTGAGTTCTGACTATATCTCACCCATCAGAGGTTGGATGGTAATGTAATACCGGCAAGTGATGATTGCAAGGGATCTAATTCCCGTCTCCTTTTACTCACACCCCAGGTCAGATAGGAGAAGGGAAATGATCGCCTCATATTACCAAGATACGAGGTAGTGGAGTATCTGTGTTGATGTCTCTCTTAATGCATACCTGTCTCAATCGATTCTCTTCTCTCTGTGATTAAAAGTTTGATGAATTTGATTTGATTTGATCTGATTTATTGGTTTCTGCATCATATTTTCAACATCTTTACACAGGAACTGGAAATTAAATTTTTGTGGAACAATCAACTATAAGATTACAAATGGAATCTAAGGGGGGGGGTGTGGGAGTCGGCATATATAATTTGGCTATGGTGCGGCAAGTGTAACACAAGTGATCTGTATAACAAAATTAATCTGACCAATTGTTTTTGTCCTCAAAATCAGTCTTGGGACTGATTCATTCACAAAAGTGATTGGTGGAATTGATTTTTGAACAAAATCAGTGATTTCAAAGTAGTATCATAAGGTATATACTTGATGCCCTAAAAGCAGCATCAGTTTTCAATTGTCATTAAAAAAATACTACAGAACCTATGACTGTAGGGCTTCATTATTATAAGTCTTACTGTATAATGCTGATCTACACCAAAGTTCAGAATGTTTGAAAAATTTTGCCAAACAGATACACTCCTTTTATAAAGCACTAGGTCTGCTATAAGGAAGTTAACATCTACCAAAGATATTCTTCTTTGTTTTGCCACAGATAATGAATTGAGTTCTTCCAAAACATTACATATGGTATCACTCCTTGTTTGCTGCTAACATGCCAACCTTCCACACCGAATATAAGGAATTTCTCAAGGCAAAATTAGAAATACACAGTATTCTACATGCTTTTACTCTGAAGTTTGTTGGAAAAAATGGAAGAACCTAGGGTTCATAACATCATTTCAAGGGGAACAAGGAGGAATCTAAGACTCCCAATCTTCATTGCAAAGGCAGAAAAAAAATCAACAAGCAAAAAACTAAACCTACAATTCAGTATCTCCACCATGAAAGTGTCGCTGATACTTCACTAAAAATAGGAATGGTTTGCAGCTATGCCTGAATAAATGTTTACAAAATTCTCTTGATAAAAAATGACACTTCCAACATTCACTATCTTATTCATAGAAAAATGAGGTTACATTTTTTCATTTTTCATTGTGAGGGTATAGTGCTGATAGTGCTGAAATGTCAAGATGTCTGCCAAAGATTGCAAATGATATACACCACCTTTAAAGAAAAACTGAACTCTAATCTTATGATGACGGAAAGGAACTTTTAAAGCATGTACAGCCTATGACCAACATTTGCTCCAGTAACAATTGCTCTGAGCTTTATTTTGTGAAAGATGTATGGTTTAAGGTCAGGGATGCAATTGGGTTTTAGGTTAGATTAGGTTAGGTTTAGGGTTAGTTTTAAAGATGAAGCTGAGTTCTGGTCATGAGATTGAATTGTGAAAGAAACTGTCTCAAAGAAATTGGGAAAGGTTGATTATATTGCACATAAGAATTGGTGAAGGCTGCAAGGTTTTGGAATCACCAAAATGATAAGAAATTGACTCAATCCTGCTGAGAGTCACAAGCACTGCACACAGAAATGTGTATATGGGACTACACACAAATACGCAGCCTGAACATTTCAGCTGTTTCTTGTCATATTTTGGATGTGAGGGCATTTGAAGAGCGATCCTTTTCAGGGGACATTTCCAGTATGATAATCTTCCAAACTAACATAACAAGATTGAGAAAGCTCACAAATTAATTTTTACCTTTCCCCAGAACTCAACCTTCCCTTTAGGGTTAGGATTAGGGTTAGGATTAGAATTAGTGTTTGGTTTGGGATTGAAGCTAGAAATTGGATTAGAGAAGGAATAGACAGTAGAGCAATTGTTACCGGAGCATGTGTCACAGAATCAGTGAGGGGAAAAGAACTTTTAAGGCATGTAGAGCCAGCCTCTAATGAACGCTAGACACCATGTAAGCTCATCGAGCCATAGGCCGGATGAGGTTTATACAAGCAGGTGGTCTCTGGGGTGTTTCATAATGAATCTCTGTCCGACAACAATCACTCACTTTATACATTTCTTATAGTGCAATTTCACCCTTTGATATGGCGTGATGCATGACTATCTGGACCCAACCAAGACAGGATATGACCTCATTACCTTGCATGAATGTTATGACATCATTGCTTTAAAGATAAAGTTGAGTTTTGGTCATGTGATTACATTGTGAAAGAAACTGTCTCAAAGCAATTGGGAAAGGTTGATCATGTCTACATAACAATTGGTGTATACTATGAGGTTTTAGAATCATCAAAATGATAAGAAAGTCACCCAGTTTTGCTAAAAAGTACATGCACTGCACACAGAAACGGGTATAAATGGAACTACACAAACATGTGGCATGAACGTTCAGTCAATACTTTTCATCTATTTCTCATCTTATTTCAAATAAAGGGCATTTAAAGAGCAATCCTTTTCAAGAGACACTTCTACTATGATACTCTTCCAGACTGTCATAAAAAGAATGACAAAGCTCACAAATCATTTTTTACCTTTTAATACCAGAACTAAACCTTCTATTTAACCCTTGTCCACACATAACATGGTAAACCATCTGACCCCCCCCCCCCCCCCCAGAAATGCTGTGGCCGAATAAAATTAATTTACATGTAAATAAATAGCAATATGGGTGGGAAAGAGCTGAGAGCAGCACAGGCCCCTAATGTACTCAATACACTACATGTATGTGTTATAAGATACAGTGGAACCTCGTCATAACAAACTCCTTGGGACCAAGGAAATTACCTCTTTATATCAAAACCTAGATATATCAGGGCTATATATCAATAGAATACAATGAAGTGGGACCGGAAAAATCACCTTGTTATAACGACAGTTTGTTGTAACAGTGTTCTTTATAATGAGATTCAACTACTATGCTAAAGCCATTTTATTCTAAAGTCATGCAATTTTTGTTATGGTGTTATGTGTAAATGAGGCTTTAGAAAGGAGTACAGCTCATGTGGAAATGGTGGATGCTCTTGAGGTAAGGTCATTGAAATTACTCAATTAATGATGAATTTGTAAAGCAGAACATGAAACAGAAATCATTGGCTGGTATTCATAACACATACTACTAAGTTTAGTCCAGGTTTAAACCCCAACCAAGCATTAGTTCAATGAATTAGGGAGCGTGAAGTGCCAACCACCTCATCCTATAAAAATTACCATCATTCTGATTAAATGAATGAAGAAAAATCACATCATTATGAAATCAGTTTCTCATTTTCATTTCCTGCCTGGAATCATTTCGCTTATTCATAAGAAATAATTGCAATAATTCATAGAGAATAAAGTGTTTGACACTTGGTGCTCCATACATCAGTGGACTAACCATGTTTAACTTTGTTCTCCTTCACGAATACGAGTCATTGCGTATACATACATTTATAAGCTCACAGGTGGACTGTGGTTGATTGCTATGCTGAGTCATTTACAGTGATCAAATATAAAAATAATATTAAAGAGTAACATTATTATTATCCTATAACATTCGATGTCAGGTAGGAAGTTGACACAATAGCACACTTAGTCATCGCTTTGATGAGTAATGGATGAAGCACAATTACGATATTCAATTATTTACTCTCACTATCGGTGAATCATTGCACTAGATAAACTGTCCAAGCCACGGGAAAGGTGTGATTAAGTGATATTTTCCTGATGGTTATCTCTGATGACGGTTATCTCTGATGATGTTTATAATATGACGATGGGGTGCAAAGTCTAAGGGTCACTTAGGGGATATTAAATGCTTGAAAATAGGGAACAACCTAAAGATAATGTTCAGTTTATGTTGTATGCTTTATGTGTTCACAAAGAAATTTAGACTAAGTAGTCTGCCAAAGTGCTTTATAATCGAATAATAATAATAATAATAATATGAGCTGTTTCTTATATACATGTAGCGCCTTACCAGTTACAATGTAACCGACCAAAGCACTTACAGTATTATTTATTACCCAGGTCACTGGATTCAGTTGAGACTCTGCACATTACAGTGCATAATGAACATTATTCATGTCTTGTATTTTTATATTATGATGTGAATAAGTAAGGTATCTTTCAATATCAATTTGTCCTTGGAATTGTACAGTCAATGTCAAACATAAGAGAGCAGAAAATGAAGGGATGGAAGTTATGTGTTAGTAACATTCAATTTCAAACCATACTGAAAAGTCCTTGCTTTGTTTAAAGCAAACATACCAAACTGGCAAGCAACTAAATATCAAACATATAGGAATCCTGTCCATAATTATTGTTTTTGCAAGAAGTCAAATAAAAATTAATCATGTTTGTGTAGTTAAAGTATAATCATTTAACTATTCTTTTGAACAAAAAATTGAAGACTATTCAAATTAATGACAATAGCTCAAAGACATAAAATTTTGTTAATCTTAAATATCACAGCGTATTACATTACAATAAATGACAAGTAAGAGTATGTAGTGCTTGTTGCTCTGTACAACAGACCTATCACTTCTCATCCATTCTCAAGTCATTGTAGGATAATTCAATTGAACTTGGGTAAACAAATCGGGGGCGATGATAGCATGCCAGCTCCTCTCCTTCGCGAGGGAAGCGGGCGCGAGATTACGTTATCATCCTGGCTCTCTCTCTCTCCCCGGCCGGCGATGAAGTAGCAACAAGTACCCACGCATGGTTTTTGGAGTCCTATCCCCCACAATGTGAGCAAGTTGTTGTCATCTTCACTCCGACGTCTTGCCCCCTCACTCCTCATCTCCTGTCTCAGTGCAGATACCACAAATTGGTGACCAAAGTGTTTAATCTTCAAAGGTTATCATGAATTACCATTGATCACTAGCACTTGAGCTGTCGGCAATGCTTGCTTGCACCATTCTCCTCATCCTTCTCTCTCTCTCTTTTTTCAATCTCTCTCCTTCACTCCATCTCATCGTTCTTTCCATCATTAATTTTTCTCCATCTCTCTTTTCATTTACATTTTTCTTTGTTCTATTTTCTGTTCTATCCTCTTCTTTTCTTTTCATCACCAAGTTCTTCCTAATTTTCTTTTTTGTATTTCTCATCCTTCCCTCCCTCGTCTAGGTCATTCTTTTCTTTCAGATTCTCTACTGTTCTTCTTAATCTTTATCATTCTCTCTCTCTCTCTCTCTCTCTCTCTCTTTCTCCCTCTATATATCTATCTTCTCCTGCCCCCCTCTCTGTCTGTCTCCTCTTCCCCCTCTCTCTATCACATACTTGACTAGTGTATAGTCATCTGATCACTTTTTTGTCTTTGCAAAGTCCCACTGGATGATGGAGGTGGTGGGTGTGTGGGTGGACGGGTCGTGGGTGCCAAGCAAAACAAACAACAACGATGAAATTCTTCTACATGGAGTTCATTCAAATGTGCTTGGATCACGTATTCATTTTAACACATATTACTATATTTAGAAAAGTGATGTTGCAAGGGTTGTAACTATTTCAGTAGCTTCAAAATATGAATTTTCATGTCCTCTTTGCAACCTAATGATCATGAAATTAAAATGTTTTTTTTTAATATGTACTACACGTATTGTTTTTTATAAGAAAGTAGGGGGAAAATTTTGAATTATGAACTGAACAAAATGAAGGAAAAGATTCAGAAGTTATATCATAAAATTCTATCAATCATATCAATTGGTTCAAACTATTGTGTAAAGAATTATGTGTGCAGTATCATATTATCTTATTTTATATGTAACTGAAAGTAATTCTATATTACTAAATGTAATTGTAACATCTGATTATTTCACTTGTCAATGCAAGCACATGTTTTCATGATTTAATCCAAAGGTATTTTTAACATTTACTTTCAGTAATGCAATTTTTTTTTTATATCAAATCAAAGTTTCAATTTCCAGTAATTGTGTTCATTACTCTTTGATATAAAATTGTTTGTTGCATGTCTATTGATTTATTTTTTTCTGTAATATTCATGTTGTGCCTGTATCTGTATAACTATGAACAAACATAATTATGATCAAACACAATATCAGAATGTAATATGGCAATTTCAGGTTTATTATGTCACAAGATTTGTCGATGATAATGGTGTAAGATATCAGTATACAGACATCATGAGTGATGTACTTTGTTGTAAAACTGCTGCAATAAACATTACATATGAGTATTTACAGTGATGAATATGTTCATTTTAAATCGTGCAATAAACAGTCATTTTACATGTATTTCTCTCTCTCTCTCTCTCTCAGCTAGCTCTCCTCTTCTGTCACTCTCTCTCTCTTCTTCTTTCTCTCGCACTCTATCTAAGGCTCTTACCTTCTCTCTCTCTCTCTCTCTCTCCTCCCTCCATTTCTCTTTAGCTTCCCTTTCGACCTTCTCCTTTTCTCTTTCATTGTCATCTCCTTTCCCTTGTTCTTCCCTTCATCTCCCTCTACCTCCTTCTAAGTGCAATGTGATTCCTTAATTTTCTCTTTTATCAGCCCGTATGTGACCTGGTTGACAGAAGGACCTCAAAATCAAAGATTCATGAGATAAGATGTGGGAGAATTGTGGTGTTCCTTCACTTGACACTCACGCAGGTTTAAATGTCCGTCCTGGTGTATATGTCCTTAGACACGGCATTGTATCTAGAGTTGTCTCTCTTCACCCAGGTGTTACATGGGTACCTGGCAGGATTTAGTCCTTGAAATGCACTGTGTGCCGATAATGCCTGCCACAGATAAAGCTAGGGTAATAATACCCAAACCGTCTTGAAAGCACATAGGGATATTATATCATCATGTATACAAAAATGGTTTACTACCTGTACCATCATCATTACGAAACTTATCGATCTCATGAACCTTTCTTCTTGTAAATCCTTCTTCCACATAGTGGTCAGAAAGCTATAACTTAGGTCATTGGTTTCTAGGATTTTGGTCTCTTGTGAACCTTCAATCAACCAGGATGTCCCAGTTAAAGCACTCTCTATTCACTGTCAATTGAAATGTACACATGAACAAGTGAAAATATTTGAATTGTTCAACTTTGTGTCAGATTTTCATCCCACTCACCTGAGCTGCATGTAAAAGTAGTAAAGACAGGTCAGCTGACGTGGAGGTGTTCCAACACATGCTTCTGCGACAATTGCTCTGGGTTTTACTTCCTCAAAGATCTTTAGGGTTAGGGTTAGTGTTGCAGTGGGTTTTGAGGTTAGGTTTAGGGTTAGGATCAGGGTCAGGTTCAGTGTTTTTGGTCAAGGGTAGAAGTTAAGGATTCAGATGATGTAGGATACGGACCATAGAGCAAATTGTCACCGGAGCAAGTGCCTTACAAACCAGGATGAAACACAATACACAGGAAGCTAACAACCTAGACCAACTACTTGAGGACATAAAGGGATATGTGAAGGTAAGTCCATATTTCTCCTGCATGAAAATGTGCTTCCTGTAGCACTCTATCTTGATATCATTTATTTCAATCCATTGCAGCTCACTAAATGCATTTTTTCTGGACAGAAACTTTAGAAAAATTCTCTCCCAGTCTTATTCTTTTACTCCTGAATCAACTTCTTCTACTCTGCCAGTTACTAGCTTTAATAGCAAAATATAATGGCACATAGAGACGTGTCTGGAATCTAAAAGGTATAATTGTTGCCGATTTCAGTGAAATTAAAAAAGTAATTTGACATATATATCTGTTGAAACTTTTGATAATATTTAAGTCAATCAAGAGTAGAGACATTATTGTTTAACCTTCACCAGAACTGGACCTTCTCTTTAAATTGATGTCATCTAACCAGGATGAAGAATGGAAAGGATGTGATGGAGGAATGTATGGGGCATGAATGCATGACAGGCAAGGCTATGCAATGATAGATGGATAGAACAAAGTGATGACAGACAGATGATTTAGAAATGGATAGGCAACAGGATAGAGAGAAGGATGGAACATAATCCACGGTGTATATTTGAACTATGGATAGACTAATATATAATGGGATATAGTGATGAAATGAACACATTTTAGAAGTTTTTATGGAACATGGCATGGACATTGAAGAGTCAAATAAAATGAATGAATGATTTAACACATTAAGGAATGTCAACTGAAATTAAATAATGACAAACATGGATAGACAAACAAATTTCTTCCCATTTTCTCTCTCTCCCACTCCCCCAATTTCTTCTCTAATCACCTCCTCTCTCTTTCCCTCTGTCATAATGATTCATTACGGACAAACTGGAACATAGATTGCTGATCCAAACATAGTAAAAAGATATAAAGACTAATCTAATTCTATCTATCCAATAAGTGTTTGGGATAGCCCTTTTTTCTTACAGTTACAAAGTGCTTTACAATATGCTTCACAAAATACTGACGAAGATCTTATGAATACGAGAAGCATGCTAGAAAGAAGAATAACAAATGGAGAGGACAAGAGCAAAGGATTCTGGTAAGCATCTCCAGAAGAACTAAAAGAGGGATTCATCATTATGGATTCAAGCAAGAAATAAAAGAGCAATACAGCTACTTCTATCTTCCAGAGCTTTGTATTGGATGAAGGGATAATGCTTCAACATAGCAAAACTGGAAACTACAAGGAGCTTCATGAGATTGAATAAGCAGTACTCCACATCATCTGCAGGTAAGCTTACATAGAATTTAGTCCTTGTCTAAAATCATGTGTTGAGAGTCTGAAGGATGTTAACTCTATGTTAAAGTATATGAGATGACACCCATATGGTGACGAAATGTATTCCATGTCAATAGAATATCTATGCAGTTTTTTTTTTTTTCAAACCATCTACCTTTTCAGATAACAGTCTAGTAGTCATTATATTTTGAGGTTTTTCTTTCATAATTCAATTGATTTGATGTATAAGTGCATCTCTGTCATCTTCCTCTATTTGTCCATCTCTTTATTTTACTATCTCTCCCCATCTATTTGTTTTACTATCTTTCCTTTACTATATCTACCCACCTCTTTCTGTCTATCTTTTCTTTTTCTTTTTTTTACTTCCTCTCCCCATCTATTTGTTTTACTATCCATCCCAACCTCTCTCTATATCTCTTTCCTGACTATATCTTCCCACCTTTCTGTCTATCTCTTATTTTTACTATCTCTGCTCCCCACCTCTCTCTCTTTCTCTCTCTCTTTTCTCTCTCTCTCTATCTCTCTCTCTCTCTCTCTCTCTCTCTCTCTCTCTCTCTATCTCTCTCTCTCTCTCTCTCTCTCTCTCTCTCTCTATCTATCTTCCATGTTTCTTCCCAGATTCTTCCCATTTAACATGAATGTTCTACCATCCATAATCTTCATTGTTGGAACTAATGTGACATATAATCAAATCCATGATCATCTTATTGATCTCCCTTCATGTGTACGAGCAAACATTCAACCTCAAAAGAAACATGCCATCACGCTATTGACGTTCCCCTGAAATTAATTATGCTGTCATTTGATTTCAAATTAGAATTCCATAACATGGTATTGAGTGACATATGTTGAGTATATTACAAATGTCTATAGGATAGACACATGACAAACAGCAGGAACTTAATTGTCAGTAGTTGTCAGTTCACATTAGAAATGCTGTTTATATAGTAGAATATCTAACCCTTTACGTGCCGAGGGCAGCACATCCCATTTAAGAATAGCTATGATGAACATGATGCATGGGATAAGTATAGATCATCCTTATCCATTCACAGTTTCAAATCTCTATACAATGAATAAATTTGTGTTATGATATGAATGGCTTCCGTAAATTAAACAAATTACAATAATGTGTAACCTACATTGTATGATTGATCTCCTTATTTCATACCAAAATCAAATTGTATTACATAGCCCAAGCATCATAAAAGATCACTGAGCTACTATGGACCCACCCTATGGAACAAGTTACCCCTTCAAGATCGTAATGCCCCCGACGGTCAATTCATTCAAATCACTTCTGAAGTCATTTATGTTCATCCAATAGTTTGTTAATGATATGATTAGTTTATGTCAAACAATGTAATATCTTACTACAATAAGATCTTAATTATTCAGCTATTATGTTATTGTGTTCAAAAGTTCATACAATCCATATTATATCTGAATTTTTTTTTCATTATTGTATCCGATATACACTTCTGTTAAACTACCTGAATTATTTACTACATACTATTATATTTAAATTTCAGATTAATCATGTAATATTATCAATCGCATTATTGATTATTGTAAAGCACATAGAAAATGTATTATTATGCGCTACAAAAAAAAAAGACTTTATTATTATTATTACATGTTAATATAATTTTTAATCAAGTTACATCACCTGCTTGCAGTGGTAGATATGAAAGTAGTAACACGTTTAAAAATTTGTAGGGTTAAGCACAAAAAACCTAAAAATTTTTGTATTTTTTAAGAAGATAGTTTAAAGAAAATTGAAAATGATTGCATGTGTTTCAAAAGGCATTTATTTTTTGTTTTTATTGGAAATTTTAAAGGCATGTCTCGAATTGCCATAGATATTATGGTGCAAATCTTGATCTGGTCAACAAATTCATTTTGTGGAACAAATATTTTACTTGGTGTTTGTTTTCTTCATAATTTAGGCAACATTTTGGACTGATTTTCAGTGATAAACAGTATGTTCAAGAATTCAAACCCCTTACATACAGCGGAAGTAAATACCACCCAATAGTTT